>JAJMEC010000022.1:0-247762 GCA_030573955.1 Yamadazyma triangularis
AAAAAAAGAACTCTCTCCTTAACCATTCACATTCCGTCCTATTTCTACCTTAATAGAAGGGATGGTTACATCTTTTCATACTATATAGTCTAATTCATTATGAAAATACTTTTACAATACTAATACACAGTAGAACTCTAATGTACACCCCTGTAACTCACTGCCATTTCTAGCCGACTTTACCCCTTATTTTTGGTTACAACTTTAAAGTTAAACTTACCCTTCTTTGCAGCCCTCGCTGAATTTTTTTTTCTTGTATTCTGTCTATTATAGGACCAATGCTCACAGTTTGGGATTCTAAAAAAAGTTTGCCTCAAATAGGAAATTTGGACAATATATTTGGTGAGCGATGGGTGCTTGCTCAAAACTGTTTTCGCAGTTGAGGATTGTTTTCTATTGTTTCTTGTTTACATATTCAGCCATGATGATTGTTTGCTCCTACTATGTTCCTACATCCTACACGCTTTTTGTTAAGAGCAAATGAATTTTGTGAGAGGTTATTTATATATAGCATATTTTGTGTTATTGCAGGTGGGTGTGTGCTCAGCCAGCTTTTATATATATAATAATTAGCCTGTTATTTTTCTTTTTTCTGTATAGTTTTTTTTTATTTTATTTTATTTTTATTTTTAAAATCAACTATACATCTTATTAGTTTTGGTTTTCTTTAACAAGTTTTAAAGAAGCAGAGATAGCTATTAAGATATTGAAAAAGTTCTTAGCTCCATAAAAGTTATAGAACGTTCACTCGTTTTTTTCTTTAAAAGAGATAATCATGTTGTTCATTCCTTTGATTCAAGCTTTCATCTTGGCTTCAGCAGTATTAGCTTCAGATGGGTTCTATAAAATGGACTTTTCTGTGGCTAAAGGATCCAAATTAGTTGATGCTATTTCAGGTCTTTTCGAAGATATTGGTGATGGGTTTAAGAACCTTGATCTTGGAAAAAGAGCTGATGGTGCTTTCAAGACCAATATCACCAATGAAAGAGTTTTCTATGTTAGTTCTCTTAGTATTGGTTCTCCAGCTAAGGAGGTTAAAGTTTTAATTGATACAGGTTCTTCTGATTTATGGGTTATGTCTACTAAGAATCCTCAATGTAAGGCCAATGGTGGGGACATTAATTGTGAAACTTATGGTACTTATAATGAAGACAAATCTGAAACTTTCAAAAACAATGACACTGATTTTTACATTTCATATTTAGATCAAACTTATGCTAATGGTACTTGGGGTCAAGATAGTGTTAAGCTTGCTGACGGTTTCACTATTGAAGATGCCAATTTTGCTGTAGCTGATGATAGTACTTCTAATGTTGGTGTTTTCGGTATTGGTTTCAAGAAATTAGAAAGTACTCAACAACTTTATGACAATGCTCCAATTCAAATGAAAAACCAAGGTTTAATTAAAAAGAATGCTTATTCTTTATACTTAACTCCAAGTAATTCTCAATCTGGTTCTGTTTTATTTGGTGGTATTGATCATGCTAAATATGAAGGTGATTTGGTTGATTTTGATATTGTTGAAGAACAAGGTAATCATGTCTACTTACAAATTCCTTTGACTAGTATTACTATCGAAATGGATAACCCTCCAACCGACACCCAAGGTGTTGCTCCTTCATCTACCGCTGTCCCATCTGGTGGCTCTGGTGTTTTCAAGAGAGAAGATGCTCTTGACGTTGGTGACAATGCTTTATTAGATTCTGGTACCACTTTGACTTACTTACCATCCAACCTTGTTGATAAATTGGTTAAACAAATCTCTTCTGATGCCACTTACAGTTATCAATTAGGTGGTTACAGTGTTCCATGTTCTGCTAGACAACAAGGAAACAGTGCTACATTCAACTTCGACAATGGTAAGAAAGAGATCAAAGTTCCAATGCATGATTTAGTTTTAGAAGCTGGTAATAATGGTTCTACTGGTGAAGCTATTTGTATGGCAGGTTTTATCTCCAGTGATCATGTCATCTTGGGTGATAACTTCTTAAGACATGCTTACTCCGTATTCAATTTAGATGATAAGACCATTTCTCTTGCTCAAATGAAGAATACTGATGATGAAGAAATTGAAGTTATTAGTTGAACTGAATGACGTTTATGTTAAAATAGAAGTCTTTTTTTTATAAGACAAAATAAGATCAAAAAAGAAAAAGAAGAAAAAAATTAAATTAAATTAAATTCAATTAGAGAACTTATTCATGTAACTGGTTTTTTTTGAAAAAAAATGTTTTGTAACGAATATATATATCTTGATTTTTTATTTGCTTTTAATTCGTCTCTATTTATAATCTGTATCTCTATTTACAATTATTTCATCTTGGATAAAAAGTTATTATTGTTGATTTTTTCAGTATTGGCTCTATTAAGTTGTTTTCTCCGCCATTTAAGAAAGTCATTTGCCTTTAATGTTTCTTCTTGTTTCTTTTTGTCAAGGCAGTCCCATAACCATTCAGGGTATTCATGATCATCTAATGCCACTGGTTCATTACCACTCTTTCTCATCTTCAAGTTTAATACTGTACCTGCAGGGCATGATGACTTAGCAGCTTGAAAGGCTCCACAGGAACTGGAGAAAAATCTTCCTATATGTATCCTTTGAGATACTTGCCTGCAAAACATAGATGTGGAATGAAAGTAGTCAAATTGATTCTACAATATGAAAAATTTATTAGTCGCATTATGAAAGCTTACCCGGCATAACATTGTCGCAATAGAACATCAAAAAAATTTTTTTTGTAAAGAGTGAGGAATTGAAAAATCAAATATTAATTACTTTGTATTTTTCTATTTAAGTGAAAGAATAAAAGTTGAGAAAGATGGCTCCAAAAAAGAAGGTTGTACAAGAGAAACCTATTTTGTTAGGTAGACCAGGTAACAATTTGAAATCAGGTATTGTTGGTTTAGCTAATGTTGGTAAATCTACATTTTTCCAAGCTATTACCAAATCACCATTAGGAAACCCAGCTAATTATCCATTTGCTACCATTGAACCAGAAGAAGCTAGAGTGATTGTTCCAAGTGAAAGATTTGATAAATTATGTCAATTATATAAACCAAAGAGTGAAGTTCCAGCTTTTATGACTGTTTATGATATTGCAGGTTTAACTAAAGGAGCTCACGCTGGTGAAGGGTTAGGTAATAATTTCTTAGCCAATATTAGAGCTGTTGATGCTATTTTCCAAGTCGTGCGTTGTTTTGAAGATTCTGACATTATTCATATTAATGAAGAAGTTAACCCTTATAATGATTTAGAAATTATCTTTGATGAATTAAGATTAAAAGATATTGAATTTTCTAAAAAACATTTAGAAGGTCTTGATAAAATCACTAGAAGAGGTGGTCAATCTTTAGAAGTTAAACAAAAGAAAGAAGAAGCTGAATTTGTCAAAAAATTAATTGAAATGTTAGAAGAAGGTAAAAGAGTTGCCAATCAAACCTGGACTGCCAAAGAAGTCGAAATCATCAACTCCTTATTCTTATTAACCGCTAAACCTTGTATCTATTTGATTAACTTGTCTGAAAAAGATTACATCAGAAAGAAAAACAAACATTTACTTAAAATCAAAGAATGGATTGATAAATATTCTCCAGGTGATCTTGTTATTCCAGTTTCCGTGTCTTTAGAAGAAAAACTTGTTCAAATGGGTTCTGATGAAGAAGGAGAAGCTTACTTGAAAGAAATTGGTACTACTTCCGCTTTACCAAAAGTTATCACTTCTATGAGACAAAAATTAGATTTAATTTCCTTTTTCACTACTGGTCCTGATGAAGTTAGAGAATGGACTATTAGAAGATTTTACACTGCTCCTCAAGCTGCTGGTGTTATCCATACTGATTTAGAAAAGACATTTATCTTGGCTCAAATCATGAAATATAAAGATTTGATTGAATTGGGTGATGAAAATTCCGTTAAATCAAATGGTAAATTGATGCAAAAAGGTAAAGATTATTTGGTTGAAGACGGTGATATAATTTATGTTAAAGCTGGTGATGGTAAGGCTCGTTAAGGTGTATAATCTAAGTATAAATATAAATATATATTTAACATTCATTACTTTCCTTTTCCTAAACTATAATTGTCAAATGTCGTATGATGGAAAACGGTTGCAATTTCCTATTTTTCCAGTACACGTGAATGCGGGCACTGCTGCAGAATTTAAGAGCCTAAAACTGTCAAAAAGGTAAACCCTATAAACAAATCAGGGGGGATTAATGCAATAATCATGAGAGTTTCAATAAGGCGATTGGCTTTCATAGTGATAATTATCACAGCATTTGTCATGATTTACTATGCTGTTAATGATTTAGATATAGATCCCTATAGTCCACAGCATTATCCTGAACATGATGAAAGAACTCGCAAATTGATCCATTATGGAAACCTTCGATTAAAACATGAAGAAAATTATTTAAGTAATCATAAACTACAGAAACTGAAATCATTAGAAAGTAAATGTGTTGATTTTTTTCAGAACTTTTTAGAAACCAATAAGAAATGGCAATTCCAAGAATTTGTTGATAAGCCTCATAATAAAGATATTGATAAGTTTGAAAAATTCTTTAAAAATCAATTGATAAAAATAGCTAAAGACCTTTATTTGGCAGATCCCAAGGATGCATTGAATAGAGATTCAAAGGAAAGAATCATCAAGAAATGGAATGATGATGTCACAAAAACTATCAATACCGAATCTGAAATGGCCCAATCCATTTCTTTATTAAGAATATATAATAAATGTTTTATTGAACATGATTCTGAATTATATGAAAATAATCAAGTATTAGCTAATACTTTATTTGATAAATTTTTCCCTTATTTAAGTGGTAAACCTCCACAATTTGAAATCATGCATGATTATAATGTATCGACTATACTTGAAGATTCCCTTCCTGAATTTTCAAATAATCAATTTGTTGGTAATTATGTTAATAATACTGGTGGAAATTTGTTAAAATTTTATAAGAATAATATTAGTGGTAGAGGTATATTACTTACTGTTACTTCGAGACATTCTAAAGAAGCTGCCAAATTGATCAGAGTATTAAGAGCTTTAAATAATGAATTACCAATTCAAGTAATATTCAGAGGTTCTTTGAGTAAGAAATCCAGGCAAATTATCATGACTGCTGCTTTACATGAATTAGAAGATGTCCATAAATTTAGTACCGGTTATAAAAACATTCTTCCTGAAATTGATTTAGTGAGTGATAGTCAGAAATTCAATGTCAAATATCCCAAGCAAAGTATCACATTTGTTAATATGAAAGGGGTAATAAATAACACCAGGTTGTTCCCAAAATTCCTTAATAAGGTTATTTCATATGTGTTCAGTTCGTTTAGCGAAGTAATGTTATTAGATACCGATACAGTTCCTCTAGTGGAATTGGTGAAATTATTCGAGTCTCAACAGTATAAGAAGACTTCTACATTCTTTTTCAAAGATAGAACTCTTCGAGATACTAATGATTATATGGAGACTAACTTTTTCCATAAATTACTTCCCCATGGTAGTAAGCTTGAAAACAGCTTTGGAATTACTCCTGTGAATAATGATTTGTTGAAAGACAATGCTTATTTCAGAGGATATAGGCATTATCAGGAATCAGGAGTTGTTTTATTGAACAAGAATAACCATTTTTCAAGTTTGTTAATGATCTTGCCCCTTGGATATTGGAAAGAACCGGTGAAATCTTCTGTTTGGGGGGATAAGGAATTTTATTGGTTATCATTATTAATGGCTGGTGATCAAAATTTTGCGTTTAATGAATTTTATGCTGGAAGTATAGGTGAAGTAACCACTAATTCCAGTCTAAAACTTTATGATGTTGATGTTAATGAAGTATGTTCCTCTCATCCTGGACATATTAATGAAAAGGGAGAATTATTATGGATTAATTCAGGCTTTTCCTATTGTAAGAAAAATGGGTATTTCCGTGATAGAGAAAAATTCCCCTTTAATAATTATGACATGAATACACTTAAATGTATTTATGAAAATCCATTAAAAATCACCCATGGTATAGTACCGCCTACTTTGCCGTTATTTAGAGGTGAGAATAATGGCTTGGAGAGGAGTTGGAAGCTGAAATGGAAATCTAGAAAGAAAGATCAAGATGAAAAGTCTGACAATTCACCGCAAAGGTTTGACTATCAACCACAAAAAGGTTGGGTTAAGTCGGAAATATGTTCCAACTATAACTATTGTGCTTATGATAAAATCGAATCTTATGTGGATTCGAATTCTTTTGATGAAGGTCATTTTTTTGCATTCAATGAATCATGTATATTAAAATATGATTACTTAGGTAAACTTTGGATAACCACCAATTCCAATGTTTTTGAACCTTAAGTATTCTCCTTAACTGGTTGTGTAGTTATAGTATGTGTACCCATAATCTTTTGTAAATATATGCCACTATCTGAAGCCACTTTGTCATGGTCAGTAACATTTTTTCGTAGGATTTGATTAATTTTATTCTTAATATCTCCTTTCTCTTTATCAGATAAATCAGTTATATAAGATCGAGTTTCCCAGTATTTGTAAACATCTTCAAGTTTGATAATTAATTTGTAATAATAGAAATTGTGTGCTTGAATCGGTTTAAACAAATCAGTATTCATCAAAATATCTTTCCATTTACCATGTCTATACTGAGGGACTTTGGTATCAAAAGTATAAACATAATTAGAGACCACATTACTCCAGTCATGTAATCCCATAACACTATTTGAAACCACATAAGGATCACATCCGTCCCATTGCTTATGTTGTAGTTCTTCGAGATTGTGGTCAAATAAGAAGCTAATATGAGTATCCTCTTGATTAATAATTTGAGCCTGTGATGAAGTATCAAAGTTCCAAATACATCCAAAAGTTCCTGAAGGTTTTAACACTCTCTTTATTTCGTGTAAAGACGCCAAATCGCTAAACCAATGAAACCCCTGTGCAACAATTACAGAATCAATGGAATTATCTGCCACAGGGATATTATACGAAGAACCTTGAAGGGCATTCACCTGAGGGAAATTCTTTACAAAACTTTTCAACATACCTTCACTAGGTTCTACCACTGTTAATTTGTCCGTCCACCCATTATCTACCAAATTACGTGTAAACTTACCTGTTCCAGCGGCTATTTCTAAGATCAGTTTATCAGTATTGACCCGTTCATTGTTCATTAAATTCAAGTCTTTTAAAAACTTTTGAACGACTGGAGGTTGGAAAGAAGGCCTTAATTGATCATAAAGTGAATGATTTGAATTAAAAGATTTCAATGCAATAGAATGGGCTCTCTTCATCTGTAGCTGCCGTTTATTTTAAATACTCTTTTAACGCGTTATTCCTATCAATTTTGACGTATTCTGCGGAACATTTTACAAACTTCCTTTTTAAAACTCATATTCATCATATCTAGATCTATGTAAATCTATGTAAATTTACTCTATATACACATTTCATTATCATTAATCAAGGAATCAAGTCTATGAACATTAATGGAGCATTTCAATTGTTCAAATGACAGCTTCAATAACTTCATGATCTTTAATTTATCATTATTATCATTGATTAGAACTTCAAAAAAGTAAAACTTTACAAAATCACTGTTTAATAGTTTGGTCAGTAATAAACTTAATTGACTATCATGATTTAAGTTGGTCAATAACTTGATCAATTTAATAAAGTTGGGGATAGACAACTTATTGTTAATCAATTGACAGTAGTACTTTAATGCTGTGAAATCATCATTATTGCGAATCAATCTTATCAATAGATTTGACATAATGATTTGTTGATTTAAGTTTATTAAAGAATGATTCAACTTATAGATTTCATTTAGTTTCTCCTCATTATACAAATGATGATATATATCATCTGATAATTGAGTCATACTGGTATGTTTATGTCCAACGGTTGTATCAAAGTCGATTTCTTTAACTTCATCATTGACTGATTCATTATAAACTTCATTGAATAATTTATGGAAATAAATATTGTTGGAATTACTTAAGGTGTTCCTTAAAGATTCCTTAATGATCATGTCATTGATCAAATCCGTCTGTCTTATTTTTTTGATTATTTCAATATTGACCTTATCCAAGTCCTGTTTTATTATTAAGTTAAGTAACTCTTGTGGATTTTCTTTTGATATCACCATATTAATAAATTTATTCAAATTCAATTTATTATTAGTCAAAAACTGTATGTTTATCAACATCATTAACGTGGTTCTATTAAAATTAACTTCATTCATTGTCTCGAGAAACTTCTTAGCCCCGAGATCATAATTCAAATTCAATAACAAGCTCAAATTGACTTCTGGTTTAACTTCTTTACTCAATTTATTATCATCTTTAATATTGAAAAACCGCAAGGTTTCCTTGATACTTCTGGAATAGTTGTCAACTTTAGGCAAATTCATTATAAAATTGCTATTCATTTCTTCCTTGAATTGGAATAAATTTTTATCCAAAGTCGAGTACACAACTTCAGGATCTTCAAATTGGTTAATAAAATAACTTTGCAAGTTCAAAACTTTCAACATATCCTCACGATCAACAAAATTCAGTTCAGTAAATTTCATTAACAGTTTCAGAATGCTCATAATACCTTTTATGTCATCATTAATCAAATCAAAAAATTTGTAAGCTCTCTCCACCATGGGAGAGTTTATAATGTATTTAAACATAACAACATCTTGTGGATGGTTAAAAACAAGATATCGAGTCATTTCAGACAAATAATTATTCAACATATTATTCGCCGTGTAATACTTCGATTGGTGTTCAATCAAATTCCAGATTAAATCATAATAATTGTAGAAATCACCTCCATTTAAGATTCCATTAAATAAATAATCATTTAATTTTTTAAAAGCATTTGTATTTTGAACCAATTCATCACTAAGTAAAATGTATTTGATTAATTTGAATAAGTTATCATAGTCATTGACATCAATGGTCAAAGAAATTAAGTTCTCATTCAATTTGAAGTCTTTTCTTATCATATTATAATTACAAAGACTCCATATTTTCTGATAAACTTCTTGATGAAGCTCAACTTGATCATATGGTAATGAATAATATTTGTTGATATATTGATCCATAATGTTGTTATAACAATCCATTGACAATTCTGGTAAGTAATTGACTCTATTAAATTTCTTCATTAAGTCATATGCACCATCAAGATCAAATTGAGAGTATTTGGTCACATAAGTGGATAACAATTTAGAAATATTCGATTTTTCTTGATGACTTTGTTTATAATTTATCAAGATATTATCCAAAAATTTGGTTGAATAATTAACCCGACCAATTTCAATCAATCCTGCAATCATAGCTTCATAAATATCGTATTTGTGAGTCGAAAGTGTTGGTCTTGATTCACAATTCATTTGGTATAACTTATAAATAGATTCCATAAATTCATACCCTTCACCGATTTTAATTAGTTCATGTTGTTCAAAATACTTTGTAAGATTTATTAAACCAACATAGTATTCAATACTGTCATTATTATGAATAGTGTCCTTGATAAATCCCAAATTACTCTTATTAATTAAATTGGGGAAAGTATTCAAAACGGTAACAAGAACTGGTAAAATTGTATTTAAATCAAGCTTCGAAGTATTCTTTATTGAAGAAATCAAATCAAGAGCTATTAAACAAAATTCTTGGGATTTTATGTATGAATTATGATAGGAATGCATAGGTAAGTTCTTTAACTTGGTAATTTCAATAGCTTGAAGACTTCCGGTCATTAAACCATTTAAAACAAAGTTGAATGTGTCATCATTAGGCTTTAAATCACCATTGCTATTATCTAATAAATCTTGATAAATGCTTAATAAATTAGTTAATCTGGTTTCTATGTCCTCAACACTAAGTTGACTATGTAAATTCCTGGATAGAATCGATTCTAAGACCATATTATAAGAATCTGTAGAAGGAAGATGGATATCGTTTCTTTTTAACGACTGATAAATGGGATATATCAAATTTAAAGTTTCTGGGTCGTTATCATTATATATTGTCAGTATCATTTTTAATTGATTCATACCAAAAGTGTCAATTTCATCATCAGAAACATCATAGACATGATCATCGAATTCTGTCACCTGAGGAGAAGGATCATTAACAAATCCTTTAGATTTAGTGGAATAATTTCTGGTAGTTACTAAAGAAGAAGTTGATAAAAATTGTTTGGATTTCAGTTTGATATCACTAATGTTGTTGGAGATATCACGATTAATTTTCAGAATGAAAAACGATGCTTTCATGTTAAAAGGACTATTATTATTAATATTTAGTAGTGGATTAAATTGAATTACATTTATCCTTGACTTTCTCTTTTTATCGGTGTCATGATTAAATATGGTATAATATAATCCGTAATGACCATGGTCAATACTTAAGAATGAATCTCTTTGTTGTGATGGATGAGGATCTTCATTTCTATAGAATTTGACCTTCCAATTATCTGAAAACTTTGTTAACGACTGATTATTTAAATAGGGAGTTGAACTTTGAAAGAATTTAATCTCCGTGGAACAATGTTTAAATCTAAGAAAACATCTAAAAGGCATTGTGATGGTTTAGTGTTTTCTCAAAGAAGTTCTGGAGTTAGTGATCAAATTTTCATAAATGGAAACAGGGTTATCTTTTAAAAAACAAATAAATTCCCTGATCCTATTTTATATATAATTATAGAAGTATAAAAAGGAAAACTTTCCGTAAAACTGGTAAAATCTAGAATATCGTAAAACAAAATTTTCACCTGTGAATCCTGGTTCGGTTCCGACATCTTCCGCGAGTATGACTCGGAACGGAAACAGAAACGGAACCTCGGATCGCAACCGTGGGGGAAGATGGCAAATACAACGGTTATAGCACTAAAGATATTGTAAACAAGACATGGTTGGGGTTTATTAGAGTAATATTATACTTTATTAATAGTTATATGATTATTTTATATGATTAGTTTATATGATTACTTCTCAATTAAAGAGAGCTCTAGAATTTTCTTTAATTGTTCGTCTTCATTTGGTTCCTCAGACATCTGAGACATCTGAGACAACTCTAAAGCTCTGGTTAATTCCTGATCATCATCATCATTGTTGTTGTTATTATTAGTAGTAGTAGTAGTAGTAGTAGTAGTAATATTATCAGTACGATCTGTACCTGTTGAGATACTCAAACAGTTGGTATCATCTTGATTCTTTGAAATTTCTAATGCTTTCTTTAATTGTTCATCTTCATCTTCATCTTCTTCACTATTTTTAGTGGTGTCATTACCACTATTGTAATTATTATGCTCAGGACCAGTAGTAGTACTCTCACTTAATGCAATGGCTAACGTCAATTCGTCTTCACTAGTGTTGTCATTACCATTATATTTATCAAACATGGAATCGGTTTTAAACTTGTTATACTCTTCAATATCATAGTCTTCCAATTGAGACTTTATGACTTTCTTATTATACTTTTTATCATTGGAAGTTACATTTAACTTTTTCTTACTGTCATTATTCTTATTATTATTAGTGTCTATATCCTCACCAAATTGAAAATATTGAACCACATCACCACAAATTATTACCCCATTGGTTATTTGACAATTTTCATTCAATTTAATTTCTCTTACGGGGATTTTATATTGGAACATATGCAGATACCTCTTTGGATATTTTATAGAACATTCTCTTAAGAATTTCCCAGTGAAAATATCATGAACATTAGCATATCCATTAAATCCTCCTACTATTATAACTGAACTATTTAATTCAATTGAATTCACTTGATTTTCATTTTGAATTAAACTGGAAAGATTCTTGTACTTAAATTCAGTTTGAAATCTTCTAAATGTAAGGGTTTCCTCCTCTTCTCTAACATTAATGATTACTATTGACTCGTCCTTTAAGACTAAGGCATGAAATAATCCATCTTTACCAATTAATCCAACATTTCTATTGATTTTTTTATTATGGCCTTGTATTTTACCGAATTTGATATCTTCATTTAAATCCAATTTCTTTATAAATTCATTACTGGGATGGGTATAATTTATTATCCGAATCTTATTATCAAAACCAATAATTACATTATTATCAGGTAAATCAAAATTGATTAAAAAGTTATCTTCTATTAAAAATTCCAAATTAATTTGTCGAACTTGAAAATCACTAAAATTGATTATAATTATTTTACTGGGACACACAACAACTATATGTTTTTTAAAATCACATTCGATTTTAATTATTTGATCATTTAATTCTATAATATTCAATAAAGATCCATTTAAATTAAACCCTCTAATCACTCCAGTACTTGATCCCGTGACGATATCTAGTCTATCTCTATGTCTATCAAAATCAAGATTTAATTGAATATGGGATATAACTTCATTTCCAGGATGATATTCATTACTCATTAATTCTTTCAATGAAGATCTACTAGAACTGGAAGATGTAGATGTCATCAAATTTTTATGATAAAGACCACCATCATTGGTTCCAAATACTAAATAACTCCAATTTACAGCAAACGATTTTATAGAATAATAATTCCCCGGTATAAATGTTTGGTTTCTACCATTACGTAAAGAACATATGGTAATGTTATTGTTTATCCTCGAGTATGCTAAGAACCTATCGGCTCGGAAATTGGTTAAGTTATATTCATTATCACCAACGTATACTTCATTCAACATCTGGTAATTCATATGCAGAGCCACGGCTTTCTTCCACCTTTTCAAAGTCTGGATTCTTGATAAGTACTCTACAATCCAACTACTTGTTGATGCAAAGCTGGGAAACACATCATCATTACTAAATTTAGCTCTAAATGATTTCTCCCAAATGGAATTATCTGACACCGTAACATTCCAATACTTACATACTAATCTTAATGAGTTAAGTTGAACTAACTCTAGGTTAGAAAAGATCTCCACCAACATCTCTTGTGGCAAATCATTTATATTCATATTTAGCATCCCCTCTCTTGTATCTCCTTCATTAATGTCATTTCCTAACCTGTCTTTATTCATAGCCAAATGGATATAATCATCAGGAAAACTATTAATCCCATGTAGTTATCACTCGATGGCGCGCAGCCCCCGTGCCATGGCGGGAACAAAATTTACACCACTGCTTGTGGTAATTCCCGCGGTAAAGATTTGTGACTCCTGCGAAGTAATTTGCAGCCTCTGACATTTTTCTAACTGAAAAGTGAAAAATTGAACAAAAAATTTTTGCAGAGTAAATCAGTTTTTGTTTTAAAATGCCTGAACCAGAAAATCCAGTTGAGGTTGATGAAATTAAGAATTTGAAATTAAATATTGAGTTGCCTGAAATTATTCCTGGTAAAGAACTTAATCTTCAAGTTTCTTATGAAGACACTGTACCTCAATTGAAAGAAACTTTACAGTTGATATCCAATACTGAGAAGTTAACCAACTTTACCATTTTGTATCATGATATTGATTTAGGGGATATTGATGAAACCAATACTTTCCAAAACATTCTTGAATTACTCAATCTTGGAGAACCTGAGTTTTTAAATTTGAAAATCTTTCCAAAACCTTATACATTAACAGATATTTATGTTCATTTAATGAAATTTAGACAAATCTTGGGATTATCATTTTTAGACACTTTTAATAATAATATCGGGATTTGTGGTGGTTCCAGTACATTTAATCAATTAGATTTATCACCAATTAAAGTTGAAGAATCTGAATCTAAACCTGAGAGTGAAGATCAAACACGTAATATCAGTGATGATGAAAAACTCATTATTACTAAAATTTCTGAATGTTTAACTTCCTCTCTGACTAAACATGATATTAGCAAATTTGGAACATTTGACTTCAATTTACCTTTGAAATCTTTAAATTTATCACAATGGTCAGTACCACCTTTTAGAAAAAATAAAGGTGATTTAGTTTATTTGACATTACAAACATTAGAAGGGGAAATTTATCATATTACTTGTAATTATGCTGGATTCTTTGTTAACAAATCTACCAATAACAATTGGAATCCTGAATCCAAATTTAATCAAAAATACTTTTTAATTTATGATTTAGTTAAATCTATTTCACCAGTTTTTGAAAAAGTCATTGAAGAAAATAAAGCCTTATTACATTCAAAAACTGATTATACTGAAAGTTACTTAATTCCTAGTAGTTTTGTTAATTACCCGTGGTTAGTGGATCCGGAAAATATTAAACCCCGTCCTGATTTTGCTGCTTATCAATCATTGGCTAATGGTGTGGATGGTGCTGATATTATTAAAGATTGGAATGAAGAATTCCAATCCCTTCGTGATTTACGAGTTACTTCTATTGATGAAAGGATTTTAAGAGAAAGAATGATTCATAAGGTTATATTTGACTTTAATAAAACTGCTACTGAAACTGTGATAAATATTGTCCATGGTAATATTGTCCCAATGAATGTTACTGAAGATCCTAGTCATTCGACTTACTTACGTAATGGTATCTTCTATTCTTATGCTGTTGATGCTACTGGTATTTTTGGTGAATCTGGTGGTGATGAAGCTGCTAGATATACTTCAGGTAAAGACTTAAATGCTGTCAGATTATTCAACAGAATTGATACTCCTGGGGTTCATAATTTATTGACCTGTGTTGTAGATTATATGGGAAGAAGAATGCTTTGTCAAGCTCCAGTACCAGGAATCTTTTCTGATGTTGTTACTGATGAAGATGATGATTCTGAAGAGCCGGATAAAGTGACCCATGGTTTAAGTGCCAACTATGGTAAAATCCTTTGCAATGAAGACTACAATAAATCATTACAACCAATTGCTGATGCTCTTCATTTAAAGACTCATACTGTTGAACTCCCGGGTGATGTCAAATCTGAAGGTAAAATTACTACTTCAAAGGATATGAAAGGTATTAATGGTACTGATAATCGTAAATATGTTATTGATTCTTACAGGAGTACTCCGATTGATATTTACTTTTTAGAACAATATGGTCTGGGTGATAACGAATATCCTCATAAGGAAGTTATGGTCAGATTTGAAGCTGTAGATGAATGGTGGAAGCGTAAGATTGCTAGCTTATTTAAATCTGAAACAGAAAAATTAGAGAAAGAAGGAAAGACTTTTGATAAAAAAGATGTCGAAAAACCTCAATTATTGATTCAAAGTGATCAAGTCACTGTTAATGCTGATGCTTTCACGGGCATCAATGAATCAAAAGAAGATCAAGACGAAGTTCGAGAACTTTCATCATTTATTAAAATTTTGATCGAAGAACTTTTAAATGATTTCAAAACTCAAGTAGCTCCATTCGATGGTAGTCATTTATGTTCAATGTTACATAGATCAGGTATCAATTTGAGATATTTAGGTTTCATTGCTAGTAAATGTTTAGAAAGGAAAGATCAAGAAATAGCTCGACTTGAAGAAGTTATTAAAACAAATGAAAATTTGATTGAAGGAGCTAAGGAACAAGAAAAGGAAAAAGATAATTCTAATTCTAATTCTGATTCTGATTCTGATAAACCAGAAGAGAAAACTTCTGCCGCTTTTGAATCTACCATTGCTAATTATGATTCTGTTTATAGACTTGCTGTTCATGAAATGATTTCTAGATCTGTTAAACATCTTTTAAGAAATATGTCCAAGTCTTTACCAGCACCTTTATTAAGTCATTTTGTTAGTCATTTTTTCAATTGCTTATTAGGTAGTGCTATTAATGAAAGGCCATTTTGTTTAATTGATGAAGATTTGAAATTTTTCTATAATTCTAAACATTTAGATTTTATTAAGTTATCTTCAATAAGTGTGACAGAATTGATAGAAAGAGAAGTCCTTAGACGGTTTAGATATGATTTACCACCTAATTGGATGAAAGAATTAGTTAATCCATTCCAATTATTTAGAGCCATTTCCATAGGTTTTGGTATTCAATGGAGATCTAGAAACTATGTGTTCACCAAAGAAGAATTTGATGTTGCTGAAGAAGAAATTGTAATTCAATCTGAAGTTGTTACTGAAAAGAAAAACAAAAGATCCAATAACAAAGGACAATCAAAAGTATTGGAGAAGAAAATACCCCGGTCAACCGTGTTTATTAGTGATGATATAATTGGATTTGTTCCCAAAGTTAAAGATTCCACTTATAGATCATCGTTATTAGACGAAATCTTGGAAACAAGTAGAGGAGAAATGGAAAATAACAAACAAAATGGATTATTATTATATACCGAATTGCTTTCATTCTATGAACAGATATATGGTAAAGTTCATACTGAAACCGCCAATTACTATGGAATCTTAAGTCAAGTATATTATGATTTGAATCTTCAATATGATTCATGCAGTTTTTCTAGAATTGGAACCATACTTAATCAAAGGGTTTTTGGTTGTGATTCATTTAATGCCATTACTTCCTTAATTAATGCTGCTTACTTTGAATCAAAAAACCAAGATTATTCCAATGCTTTAAAATTATACCAAGCAGCAATTGGAATATTAAAGGTTACCTATGGTGATAATCATCCTTCTTTTGTAACCACTTATGCTAATTTGGGAGAAACTTTAACTAACTTGAAGTTATTCAGTGGTAGTAAAAAATTATTTGAAAAATCTATTGATTTATCTATTAAATTAAATGGTGAAGTATCTGAGGTTACGGCTTTGATTAGATATAGATTTGGGTACTCATTGGTTGTAAGTGGTAATTATTTGGCTGCAAAAACTCAATTTCAAGAAGCATCTAATACATTTAGTAAATTATTAGGTTTGGAAGATTTATTTAGTAAGCGGAGTTCTACCTTTGTCACTAACATTTCAAATTACTTGGAGGTTCAAAAACGTGAAAAGAATAAAAATATCAATCCTGTGAACAGAAATGACCAACAAACTAAAGGAAAACTGAAATCAAAGAAAAAATCAAAGACTAAACCTGTTCAAATTAATGAAGGCTTAGCATCACAATCCGTTGAAGATATATTAAATTATATTGAAGGGCCAGGCAAAAGTTGAAAAGCATTTGTTTTTTAAAAGAAAGAAAAGAAAAAAGAAAAGAAAAAAATCAATACTTTACTTGTTCATAGAAAATATATTACCTTATTTATTTTGTCTCTAGGACTTAAAAATTATATACAAAAGTTTACTTCGTAGATATCAATGGGAGTTATTGATACTCTCATCATTTAACTTTTCATAAACATCATTATCAACTTGCTTAAATTGAACAAACACATTTCTGATAAACTTATCCAGATCTTTAATGGAAGTTATGATATTTGATTCCAAATCATTTAATTCGTTCATTCTATAATTTGTTGGAGTTACCACAGTAATAAAGATATTAGAATTGGCTCCTGAAGCCAAAACGGATAATTTAGATATCTTAAATGGTTGTTGATTTAATGACTCATTAATGATAGATTTACATTTTAAAGAAATCTCACCATTCTTTGTTTCACCTCTATCAATTAATTCATAAATTGAATTTTTGAAACTTCCCCAACCTGCTCTTATGATTAATACAGACACCAACAATCCTCCTATTGAATCAAGCCATGCAACATTAAACATGACCCCTCCTGTAACAGTAACCACTGCCACCAATGCCGTTAATGAATCCACTCTATGATGCCAAGCGTTAGCTACCAAGACTTTAGAATTGGTTTCATTAGCTACCTTCATAGTCTTTTGAAATAATAGCTCTTTAACCACAATCGATCCTGCAGCCAACCAAGCGGCATTGATATCAGGAACTTTCTGACTAGTATTAACCGCCTGGTTTGCACTATCGCTATGGCTGTGATCGTGGCTTTGACTAACGGAAGTATCCACTAAATTACTATGACTATGACTGTGACCTACTTGAATCTTGGACACATAGTCATACATATAAGATGGCATAGTAAATTCAAATACTTGTAATAAAGATGACCATCCAACAGAGATTCCGGCAAATAACAACACACCACTAACAAGAAATGATCCCACAGATTCAATTTTCCCATAGCCTAAAGGGAATTTATCAGGAGTTCCTATCTTGGAAGCAACATTAACTGTAGCTAAAGTTAAAAAGTCAGCCACCATATCACTAACGGAATGGATAGCATCAGCCACCAAGGACTGAGAGTGGAAATAAACTCCACCTACGGCTTTAGAAATGGCAAGACCAATGTTGACAATTAACCCTATCCAGGTGACTCTCACGGCAGGATTGGAAAGACTTGACGACAACAATTCATTGGGTTGATGATGTGAATGAGAATGGCCTAAAATACCATGTCCGTGTTCGTCATCATGATGATGCTCATGATTTGATTCCAACTGATGGCTGTGACCGTGATCATGTTCCATTTGATGACTATGGCTATGACTGGTCGCATTGGCAACATCAACTTTGTTCCTGGTATTTTGTAAATCTGATTTGTGTTCCATGTCTGGTTTCAATGTTGATTTTTTCTCCTGGAATAATCGACAATTTTTCGATAGAAGACGCTTAGACATGAAAATATTTTTTTTCGAGAATTGTGACTGATAACTCACTATTGGTCTCCTTATACTCGCAGAAGTATTTGTGGTGATTAATAGGCTTCGATTTCGGACAATATTCATATTATTAACATTTAAGTACACGATATAGTTCTCACAAGAAGTACATCCGATGTCAATGTCCGGAACAGTCCGATTAAACTCGGATGTCGGTGATTCCGTTGTGTCGCTGCGCGACATAAGGTGATTTAATATAGTAGAGAAATAGGAGGTTTAAGTTTGAAAATAAGGAGTAAGGGAATTGTTTTGGGGAGGGTTTATTGTGTTTATTATATTTTGTGTTTTATTTGTATTTTGTATTTTGTGGTTTGTAAATTTTTTCTTTTTTATTATATATTTTTTTTTTTTTCCCTTATCACTCTACTGAATATTTCTAATCTATAGAAGTTGCAAAAAATATTTCAATAGAAATTAAGAGAGCACTCAATCATTATCTACAATTTAACATCGAACTCATACATCAGTTTTTTTATTGAATACACAAAATTTTGGTTTTGACTTTTTTTTTCTTTTTTTTTCTTTTCTTTTCTCTTCTCTTTTTCAATTATATAGAAACTGATCAAATACCATCAGAAATGATTTTGGCTAAGTTTTCAGTCTCTGACTTAATATTTAACTTAGCTACCACTTTACCACTGGATACGGCTAATCTAATCATTAAACCTACTTTTCCTCCCCAGATATCCTTACCAAATAGCTTTAAAATATGAGAAGTAGAATCACTTGGAACATAATCAGAACCATCTAAAGGCATCATATTTAATGTGGTCTTCAATTTGATAACAGCATTTTCCAAAGTTTTGACTTTTGGTAAATCAACAACAAATGATTCATCTAATGGTAATTGATCATAAATTGATGTGAAGTTAGAATTGTATAATGGATTAATAAAATCGCCAGGGGTAATTTCTAAATCTTCGATTTGATATTCATCTGTCCATCCTTCATCAGATGTATCAATATTACCTTCATTATCAACGACTTCTCTATTGGTATAAGATAATGTATTACCAAATCCAGCAAGAAGTTCTTCATCATCAATGGTTGGCGTGGAAAATGCTACATAAATTGTTCCACTTTGTTCAGGTCTTAATTCATCTAAAGAAATTATTAGCTCTTCTTGATATAATTCATTATCTGGTTGACTTATAACTGAAACATTTTGTAACACTAAATGAGTCAACGTATTTGTGATATTAAATTGTAAAACAAGTTTGTTAGCTTCAAAGAAGAAATGTTTAACAACAGTGACAACAAATTCATTTTCTTTATCAGTTAAGAAGATTGGATTAATGGTAGATTTAGTTAATTTTCCGAAATCCTTAAATTCTGGAATATTACTCAATTCTTGACTGTATTCTTGTTGTTTCAACAAGTCATTGGATGTGTCATTAGATGATGTATCTCTTTCTTCTTTACCTGATACCTCACTCTTACCACCAGCGTTATCATTACTTTCAGCATTACTGACAGATTCTAATTTATTCAATTTATTCTTATACTCAATTGATTTCATTTCTTCCTTAGAAATCAATGGAATTTCCTTTATATCAAACTTATCATTGAAATTGGACTCATTATTTAAATAATGACTTAATTTATTTTCCAAAATGGTTAAATCATATTTAGATTCATTAACAAGTAAATCTTTTTGATTATTATCAATGAATCTTAAAGCCAAAGTGGCCCGATCTCTAACTTCATCATCAACATCATTTAAACATCTTCCAAGTAAAATTCTAATATTTTTACTAACATCACCACCACAAATAACAGCAAATTTAGATAATGATATCACAGCTGATGATCTTACAATAGAATTTTCCAAAACTAATCTGTTATAGATATGTCTGATATAATAAGAAGGATTAGAAGTATAAGGACCTTCATCACCCAATAAATGTAAAATTCT
Source organism: Yamadazyma triangularis (assembly GCA_030573955.1). Classification (NCBI taxonomy): domain Eukaryota; kingdom Fungi; phylum Ascomycota; class Pichiomycetes; order Serinales; family Debaryomycetaceae; genus Yamadazyma; species Yamadazyma triangularis. The sequence goes on from JAJMEC010000022.1 coordinate 20,472, forward strand.
GACTGATAATTCAGTGTATTCACAATCTTCGATGAATTCACATAAATTCATTAAGATTAATTGTTTTGGTCCTTGTTCAGATAAGAATTTAATCAAGTCAAACAAAGCATCAATGATACAAGATTTCAATTCTAGACTACCATCCTCTCTTAATAAATCAGTTAAAAAGGTAGCCAATTTTTTATGCTTCGCTGGGAATTTTAATGCCAAGTTTTCAATAGCTTCAATAATGACAATTTTAAAATCTTCAGTAATTTCATCCATTAAAGATGTCATTCTAGTTATGAGTCTATCGACATTTTCACCTCCTTCGTTACCACTATCTATAGTACCAGCACCCATGGTTTTCAACAAAGTAGTAATGGCTAAAGTAGAAATTGACCTATTAGTATCATTAATTAAATTTTCCAATTCTAGATTAACCACCATGATCTTTTCAGGATGTCTAATAGAAATCTTATTGATTAACCTTATAGAAGCAAATCTAGTGGAAGTTCTTGGAACGTTTAATAATTTTTGTAAAGTCGTAATAACATTCATGAAGTCATCATCTTTAATTAAATGTTGTAAACTAACAATAGCCTTACAAGCTTCTAATTCCACCATATCAGATTTATGCTTCAAAAGATTCAACAAGATTGGTAATAAATGATGAATTAAGGATTCATCATCAATAAGAATCTTATTGATATATCTAATTAATTGAATAACAGCCATAGAATTTCTTAAAGACGAACCATCAGCTAAGGAAGTAATGAGTTTCATCAAAGCCATTTTATCATGGTTTCTCAATTCATACAATAAACCTAAGGCATGATATTGATACATATATGTAGTTGAAGGTAAATTAGTTGTGGAATTACCATAATATTCATGAAGTTGAAATTGATCAGGAGGAAATTGTTTAAAAGATTGAATTGATTCTAAAGTTTCATTGGTGAATCTCTTAACAACATCTTTAGCAATTGGTAATAAGTTATAAGAAGAAATCAAAGCAGCAGAAGAAGCAATGGGATTTTTATCAACAATGGAATTTTTGAATAATCGTTCACTTGCGGAGACTGTAGTAGGATCCAATACTTTACTCAAAGTTCTAATAGCATTAGGTTTATAAATCAAATCACCACTTTGAATATCCTTCATAATAGAAGAAGTCACCATCAAAATATCTTGAGATGTGGATGATAATTCTTTAATAGTTAAATAAACTAATTGTCTTAATGAAACATCCTTATGTTGAAATAATTTGGAAATGGAAAAAAATAACGTGGTTGATTCTTGAGATGGGAATGATTCTCCAGCATAAATCAATCTCAAGAGTTGAGCCAACAATTGTCTACATTTTATGGCATTGACTGGTGATGCATTGAATTGTTGTAAGCATTCTTGAAACACAGTCATTTTATCAGGCAAAGAAGCCGAATTGGCATAAGGATCCTGCTTCTTATAGGTGGAAGTCGACATGATTCTTGATGATATTTCGTTCTTGCTATCAAAAGTTAATCACAATCACACAATTTAATACGACTAATTCACCTTTAAAATCACTTTATTGTAATTGTTTTTACGTGTTTGATTTGCTGAAAAAAAGGTCGAGATTCGTGAGAAACTCAGATAAGAACGGTATATCCACGACTCGCGATCGCTTCTTTACTGACATTTTGAAAATTTTCATTGGGTAACTTTGTGGTTTAGGATGTTCAAGATTGGTTCTTTAATAAGGCCGATGGTGCCAAGGATACAGGTTCCTACGACGGCTTTGAATATGGCTCCAAGGATAGCTCCCGCTATAACTCAAATTAATCCTATCAGGACGTTCAAAGTAAGAACTTCGGTTAAAAAGTTCTGTAAGGATTGTTATATGGTCAGAAGGAAAGGAAGAGTATATGTTTATTGTAAAAGTAATGGTAAGCATAAACAAAGACAAGGGTGAATAGATAAAGTTAAAAGGTGTTATTTTCAGAATAGTTAAGAGCTTAGAAAATTTATAAATAGATCCAAGTGAATACCTTTTGATAACTGTAAATAGGGCTATGTGTATATTTAATAATGCAAATTTAAATTAGAAATTTATTGATTTTATTTATTTTCAAATTTTATTTTAGGTAGCTCTACCTTGAGCTTGTGCAGCAAGTTTGACCGCTCTTGTAGTGGGGGTTTGTGGATTCCTAAGATTAGCATATTGATTTTTAGATGGTAACCTTTGAATTTGCGGCCGTTGATATTGTTTGGGTGAATTTGAGAATTTAACATTAGTATTGTTGTTGTTGTTATTGTTGATGTTGTTGATGTTGGTGTTATTATTGTTATTATTTGGATTATAGGAATTGCCATCTGTGTTTGAATAATTAGTATCTGAACTGTAGTTAGAATGCGTATAAGCACCAGAACCATTGTTCAGAGGTTGACTTTCAGGTTTATTATCACCAGAGTTACCTGATTCATTGAATGACAGGGTCAGAACCAAAGCATCTTGCCAAATCTTGTTAATCTTGGTGCCAATATCGGCTTCTTTTTCATGGAATTTGGGTGAGAATTCTTTAAAATTATTAGCATTCATGTTTTGAATTGATAATTCTTGATTATTTTCTTTTGATTGAGTTGATTTCTTAATAACAATAGTATTATTTTTGGTTCTATTCAAACTTTCTCCAACTGGATTTAAATATCTTCTTACATTTAAATATTCTCTATTCAATCTTTCAAATTCAATTCTTGATTGAATTGGATTTTGTTGACCATTTTGAAGCATGAAATATAATCCATTAACATTATTAACCTGTGAAAGAGTATCATTATTTGTTTGTAATGAAGTTTGGCTATTATTATTGTTATTAGTGAGCCCCCTTGTCTGTTGATAACTTCCCGGCATTGATTGCCCAGGAACACTACCAATAGGAGTCATCATCATGTTGAGGTTACCACCAGGAGTTATTGGTGTGGTGGGTTGATTAAAATGATTACCAGTTTGATGATAACTATTAGCAAACATTAAATTACTTAAAGATAAACTGGACATATTAGCCAATTGACTCGGATCAACTGAAACATCCATTAATGAATTTTCCCTTTGTAACCACAATCGTTGTTGAGTTCTTGTATCGGTATTATCAATATTCTTCGAGGTATTATTATTCAAAAAATTGGAGAAATTATTGGGTCCATTGATTTGTCCAATAGGTACTTTAGTTTGATTTTGTTGATGATTATGGGATTTATTTCTTTGTAGAGTTGATTTAACCGTTCCATAGGCTGGTTGATTCATATTGCGAGTATCTCCATCATTTTGATTGGATTGTCTTTTGCTATTGACATATTGATTATTGGTCCTCTGTAAATTATTGAAAATAGTTTGATTGGGTTGATAAGAATTCTCCTTGATGGCATTTTTATTCGTTATTATTGGCTCAGCAATATTATGATTTAAATCCATAGGATGGGCTTTAAAAGATATACCTCCATTTACCTCAGAGCTTGCTGAACCAACGGGGATATCACCTTCTTGTGGTCTCATTTGAGAATCCATTTTCCGGGTTAAACCTGTGGATTGTGATAGATATAAAGATCCTCCATATAGATTATTACCTAAATCATCAGTAGATATTGTGGTATGGGGTTGAGATTGTTCATCATTCTCATTAGATGGTTGCTTTTGGGGAGAACTGGGATCTTTCTGTGCCGATTCTTGTGGTTCTTTGGATGATTCTTGGTGATCTTTAGATGGTTCTTGTTGATCTGTAGATGTCTCTTGTTGATGTGTGGATGATTCTTGAGCCAATGAAGGTGATGGTGATGATGAATGTCTATCTTCATGTTTCCCTTGAACCTGCGAATTACTTTCTTGTTGTGGTTCTTCGTGGTTTGTGTTCCCATTAGAATCTTGTAAATATTGCTGCAGTGGTCGTGACAGTTTATTAGCTAGCTCAACGTGGTTCATTGCTTGATTATTCTGTTGTTCTAATGCTTGTTGAAATACTTGTTGTAATGGGACATTAGGATTGAAGTCAGCAGGAGGTTGAGGAACACCACCAGCAAACCTCCTTTGGGGATCTTGTGAAATAGAAGTATCTTGACCTTCATTATCAGAAACATCTTCAAAATCATCATTATCCTCATTTAACTTTATAATGGCTTTACCTTGTTTTGCACTAAGCTTCAAACCTCCTGTATGACCAAAGTTTACATTATAATTTTTAAGTGACGTGTTAGACTTGTTTGACTTCAAAGATTGATTCAGCGTGGTTTTAGTTAGTGGTTGTAAATTAGATAACTTGGTTAATGACTTATTATTCCTCTTCACTCGCAACACACTATCAGTTGATTTGGACTTATTCAAACTTGGTCGATGTGCAACATTTACCTTATTATATGAAGGAGTTCGATTATGAAGCTTCACCTTACCACGTTTCTGTCCAATTACAGATTGAATCTTGTTATCAGTCTCGTGTTTTAATGGTTCTACTGTCGATGGCTGGGGTTGAGGTTCCACTGAAACTTTCGATATATTAGCATTTATTGTGAGGTCAGGGTCGGAGTTTGACATATCTGTTTTTGCATGAGGCTCCGGGTTTATAGGACTATCAGTGGAATCATTTTTCTTGTCCTTTTCAACGATATTCGTTTCTGAAAATGACACCATTATGGTATTATAGAGACCGTTTCCTGCAGAGACAATGAGAAGTGAGGTGACCTGGGAGACAGATATTACACAAAACCGGTATTGACACTATATGAAGTATAGAGTTTTTACATAATAATGGTTGGTTTTACTTTACTTTATTTTTATTTTATTTTATTTTATTTTATTTTATTTTATTTTATTTATTTTTTCTTTGTAATGGTATTCTCTATAATACACTAGGAATCAGGAACTCTGAACTTTAATCTTTGACCTTCGGTATAGATATGGTCTAAAGTGGAGTTTAATTGGTTGGTTTGTTTTAGCTTAAGGTAAGCTTTATATAATCTTAAGGCAAACTTAGCATCTTCAATAGAATCATGATTACCTACTTGAACCTGTTCATTAAGTACGACGTAGGATAAGAATTTCAATGACAATTTCCGCTTAAAGTCAGGCAAGAAGAATAAATCTGAAGTATCTCTTATTTGAGACTTAGGCACATGAAGGTTTATAGTTCTAAAGTCATTCTGTAATCCATGACCAACAAAATTACATCCAAGATTAAGTAATAACCATAATCTTCTATAACAAGTTTGGTGAGTAACCAAATTCTTCTTTGATTCTGTAGGACTTAAATCACCTGGTTCAATACCAGAAAAGGAAGTGATATAATCTTCAATATGATTACTATGAATGACATAATCATCAATAAATGGAACTTCATGTTCATCTATAACAGATAACCGAGCCAAACTTAATTTTTTGGGCCTTATTAATGTTTTAGTTCCAGTGGAATTTATTTCCATCAAATCATTTTGAAGTACAACGAATTCTGCATCAATAGCAATGAGGCTTCCAGGTTTTGGTGGATCTTGTTGTGTCAATAATCTATATTGTTTCACATAATCTTGTTTAATATCCAAGGCAAAATGATCCCGATAAAGAATTTCCTGATTAACGATATTCATATTTTCTTGATTGAATTTGAATATTGGTTCCAAAGTATCGATATTCTCATAAAGAAGTACCACCATTTTCTTATTATCTTTCTTGAAGTTAAATACTTCCCTTTTATCGATTTCAATTACCATAAAATCATTAAACAAATACCATTTATCTTGAATCAATATGAACGAAACCAAATTATGTTTCCCAATTGATGTTTCTGGTCCAGTACTTATTTCAGCAACATATCCTAACAATCTATACCTGGTGCTGTTAGACTTTTGATTTGTAAATTTATAGGAATATTGTGATTGATGAATATGAATAAATTCTGGTAACCAGTTTGGTTCTAGTTGTTTGAAACATCTATTATTGAAATTCAAATTTATCGATAAAATTGTAGGTAATTCCACTATATCCGTGATTAAATAATTCAAATAATCAATAAGGCCAAAGTTATTATTATCCATAGAATAGATGTTTATACAATTAGTTATCATTAACTGATTCCCAGTGACAAACTTGATATTAAATAACGCAGCAAATTCTTGGAAAAATGATCGTTCTTCATGTAGCTCTTCCCCTAGTTTATGAATAAAGTAATTATTAAACGTAATAATTTTTCTCTTTAAGGAGTCACTATTAACCGTCTTTAATTCATCAGTGTTTAATAATTCTGGTGGTGCTACTATGTTTAAGAATTCAGAAAAGTTAGATGCTCTAAAGTTTTTACCTTCTGTTTTATTCAACATATCATATAAGTAGCCCAATTCATTAACCACAGATGAGCCTTTATAATTGTTTTTGGTCAATACAGTATCTGCATCATTAGGAAGCCACTCTTTAGCCAAATTTTTTAGAATCAAATTTTGAAAGTTGGTTTGATACTTATAAAGTTGTAATAATGAGTTTAAATATGAATTATCAAGATTATTTTCTAGTCCACTATATTCAGTCTTATTGAAGTAATTGAAATTAAAATCTTCAATACCAAATTTAGAATACTTAATGAGTAATTTAGAATAACAATCGGGGATATTGAAAAAATTGGACTTGGTGATTTTAGGGGTATTTTCACTAATAAATGGAATATAATTATCTTCATTTTCTTTTAATGAATAATAATTATTGAAATTAGAATCAAACATATTGTCCATAAATTTCAACCGAGGAAGACCAGGATTGTAAGTAATAGGCAATTTCGCTAATTCCTTATTGAAGATTAAATTAGAACCATAATTGGATAATAGTAAGTCTTTATAATATGGCATACCAATAACATTAAGAGGAACTTTATTATCCTCAACTGGTATATTTCTTGTAGGTTCTTCAACTTGATTAGGATGATCCAAATCCATAGCAAAATTGTTAAATGAAGAACTGTTGTTGAATGACCATAAGATAAGATTATTATAATTATCATTAAAAGAAATAAATTCTCCATTGCTACTGAATTGTAAATTGGAGATGAAATTGGAATTGTTCATTAAATCAGTTTGATATAATTGGAAATTGGCTTGATTGAAAATATCTAAAAATTGAAGATGTCCACTTTTTGAACCAATCAAGATCATATTGGGTAATTTAGGATGAAATTTGACTAATGAAGGACCCAAGGGAAAGGGAATTGGTGATAATAATTTCATCATTCTCAAATCGTATAAATTAACCAAAGGATCAACAAAATAATTATTGTGTCTCATTGAAAACCCAGAACTTACCAAGTAATTACCCTGTACATCCATATCGGTTATGCCATCACTATGACCAGCAAATTCTTTGATGACTTTGTTGGAACTTTGATCGAAAATATCAAATGACCCATTTTTCTTACCCAATGTCAAAAACTTAGCTTGATGATTGATAAAAGATAATTCATCATCATAGGCAAAGCTGGTGAAAGACTTGGGATCTTTGAAATTGACTTTGAAAAGTCCATTATTGGGATTATTGACAATAACCTCATTATTCAATTCATTAACCGTCATACAATTGAAGTCATGATAATTCTCATTCATACTTCGATTCAAATTAGTCACAGCCATACCCCTTTTAGTACTTAAATTGATATTAGATCTCGACATTGAACATATGTGATTGCTTATATCAAACACTTGGGATATTTCGTCATTTACACTGGATCTAAATTTAGTATATGAATATAACGGTAAACTACTGTAATCAGTAACAGGTGTATAAGAATTGAGGTATCCATCGGCATCACCTGTCCATATTAAATTATGATGGCTATCAAACTTGACAGAAGAAATGGAGCTATTCAATGATAGCCTTGTAACTTCACCCCAACCCTCCATCAATACATATAATGATTGAGTTTACAGATTCTTTTGTCGTGTTTGTCTAGTGGATTAACCAGTGAGAAGTGAGAAGCCGTAAGGAGTTTGAGAAGATAAACCTCGCTCAAGGTTAAAACCATGATAGAACCTATGATAGAAAGTATAATGAGTTTAACAAGTGTTTTTTTTTTTTTTTTTTTTTTTTTTTTTTTTTTTTTTTGTTTAATAGTAACATGAATGCTATTATTCATTCAGAAGGGAGGTGGGAGGTTGAAGTATTGATTTGGTAGGTTCTTGGAGTAACTATAAGAACGAACAACAGTGATCAAATCTACAATAGTAATCGAGTTTAAGTATTAGTTTAGTGTTGGATTCCAAATTAGTGTTCAATTTATTGTAAATCTAACATTGGATGGTGTAATATCTATTTCTGTAGCGCATTAGTTTATGGTATGAATAACTGTAGAATTACTGTTAAATAATTAATACTCAACGTAATTACTTGTTAGTGCTGGTCCTAGTCTTGGTATCAGGAATTTAAGTTTTGAACAAGTCTAATTGGAATAACATGGATTGACAATGGCAGTAGGAGGAATGATAGAATGGACTGAGTGTATTCTGTATTTGCAACCGGAGGCCAGCGATAATGGTGCACGAAATAAGAAGCGCGATGAGATAATATAAAAAACGAGTTGAATTATTCAGACAGAGTTGGTAGTTTGTGAAACTTTCGATGACCACTAAACGTAGAAACGAAGAAACAGACAATGAGAGTGATGAGTTTGAGGTGGAAGACGAAATGCTCATGCACACATACGCCACGCTCCCCAGAGAGTGCAAGAAATTCTGGAACAAACGGTACCAATTGTACTCCAAGTATGATGAAGGGGTTTACATGACTTCAGAACTATGGTATTCTGTTACTCCCGAGGATATATCAAAGTTTGTGGCCCAATTGGTCAAGCGGTTATTACCTAAAGCAAAGTCCATTCTAGATGTGTGTTGTGGTGGAGGTGGAAATACTATTCAATTTGCTAAGGTGTTTGACAATGTCGGGGGTATTGATATCAATGGCACGAACATTGTTTGTACCGAACATAATGCTAATATCTACGGGGTGAGGGATAAAATATGGACACTACAAGGAGACTGGAACCAACTCTGCAACCGCACTGATTGGATTCCTCACAACTTAGAAAACAAGAAACAACATAGAACCTTTGATTTTGTGTTTATATCACCTCCCTGGGGAGGTCCTTCATATAACAAATCAACAGATGGATTTGATGTGTATATGATGTCACCATTACTGTTGCCAGATATATGTCAACTGGTCAAGAAATTCACCAAGAACTTTGGGGTTTTCTTACCTCGAACCACCCCTATTGCTGACATAGAAGCCATAAATACTTCTGTTTTTGGTAGAAATAAATGCAGAGTAATTTATGTTTATCAAAGAGACATTTGCAAAGCCATTTTAGCATTATTTGGGCCCAAAATGACCCAACAAGTAAACTATACTGAAGTATTACTGACATGTATAACGGATTAAAGTAAAAGTTGCAGCCACCGGTCGCGCGGATACCAGTATCACCAGAAGGAAACAAAAAAAAAAGTCAACGAAAATGTTTCCTCACCGAGAAACAAAACAAGACATTTTTCGTTGATTTGGACCTGGGCCCCGACATTTTGCAATAATTTTATAAATCCAAAATGAGTGATCCACAAGATAATGAAAATAAAATAAATATCTTAGCAGAAAAACTTGATAAACTTGAAAATTCAAAAATCTTATCCTTAACAGCAGAATTGGCTTACTTTAAGGAGGTTATTGATTATCAAAACACCAAGATTGAAAAATTGTCTCAGTTAGTGAGTGAGTTCATTAAAAACGAAAATAACCATTTATTATCACTTTCATCAATTCAAGAAAATGAAGTCAATGATGATGTCAATCAAGTTCAAGATCAAGTAGAACAACAAGTAAGACAACATGTGGCCCATCAAGTAAGAAATGGTCAACAACATAATGGTAACATTGAAGGATTGGAAGGTAATATTCATCCAGAATTACAAGTAGCCCAAGCTGCGGTTGCTGATAATTTAGATTATAGAAATACTCAAGGTCACAATCATTCCCAGCATAGTTCCAATAATCATCAACGTCATCATCAACCCCATGGTCACCACCCAGACGATCATCGGGTTCCTGGAGTTGAAGAAGGACCCTTGGCTCATGTTAGTGTTCAACTTCCTTCAGAACAAACATCTACCAGAACGAAATTCAAACGGAAGTTTGATGGTGATGATGATGATAGTAACAAAGAACCCAAGGTTGTTATTGATTTCATTCATAACCCCATGACAGTAAGAGAGATTTATGATGAATATACCAAGGGCTTTAAAGGACAACCACCATTATGTGAACTAGATCAACGTTATGGAAAAGCTCATTGGAGAGGTGATTCTCGATCAAAAGAATCTAAACGATTTCAACGAAGAAAAAGACTCTGTGATGCCATTCATAATGGAATGTCTCGGTTTAATAAAAGTGCTGATGAAATAATCAGTTACATAGAAGAGTTCAGAGGAGATAAGTCATTAACTTGGATTATGAACGGCAATTTACCGGCGGATTTAAATCCTCCTAAACAAGAAGGTACATAATATAAACATTTTTTTTTTTTTTTACCTCATAATATTAATATAAGCATAATAACTAGCGATTGTATGTTATAGGTTATAGATCGTAGATTATAAGTTACCGCAGTTACTTTATCGGTTATAAAATAACATTTTGTGCGTCTTTTTCAACATTTGAATATCTTCGAATTCTCGAAATTTCTATCCGGGTAACTCGTCATTAAATTTTTCAACCCGGAAAAAAGAAAATTTTTCATATAAAAGCAAACATCTATAACTCATTTTTTCTTCGAAACAAATTAATTAATTAATTAAAATGTTGGCTAGTAGAAACTCCATTAAATCTGTTGGTCATCAACTTAAGACCTTCACTCGTGCTAACTCTAATGGTGCTGCTCCAAGTGGACCAGTTATTGGTATTGATTTAGGTACCACCAACTCGGCAGTTGCCATTATGGAAGGTAAGATTCCTAAAATTATTGAAAATGCTGAAGGTGGTAGAACCACTCCATCTATTGTTGCTTTCAGTAAAGAAGGTGAAAGATTAGTTGGTATTCCAGCTAAAAGACAAGCTGTTGTTAACCCAGAAAACACCTTATTTGCTACCAAGAGATTAATTGGTAGAAGATTTGAAGATCAAGAAGTTCAAAGAGATTTAGATCAAGTTCCTTACAAAATCGTTAAACACAAGAATGGTGATGCTTGGATTGAAGCCAGAGGTGAAAGTTACTCTCCTCAACAAATTGGTGGTTTCGTTTTAAACAAGATGAAAGAAACTGCTGAAGCTTTCTTATCCAAACCAGTTAAAAATGCTGTTGTTACTTGTCCAGCTTATTTCAATGATGCTCAAAGACAAGCCACTAAAGATGCCGGTAAGATTGTTGGATTAAACGTTATCAGAGTTGTTAACGAACCAACTGCTGCTGCTTTAGCTTATGGTTTAGAAAAGAAAGATGGTGAAGTTGTTGCTGTCTTTGATTTAGGTGGTGGTACTTTTGATGTTTCCATCTTAGATATTGGTGCTGGTGTTTTTGAAGTCAAATCCACTAATGGTGATACTCACTTGGGTGGTGAAGATTTCGATATTTCTATTGTTAGAAACATTGTTGAAACTTTCAAGAAAGAATCTGGTATTGATTTAGAAAAAGACAGAATGGCTATTCAACGTATTAGAGAAGCTGCTGAAAAGGCCAAGATTGAATTGTCTTCTACTGTTGCTACCGAAATTAACTTACCATTTATTACTGCTGATGCTTCTGGTCCAAAACACATTAACCAAAAGATCACTAGAGCTCAATTTGAAGCTTTAGTTGAACCATTGGTTAAAAAGACTGTTGACCCATGTAAGAAAGCCTTAAAGGATGCTGGTTTATCCACTTCCGATGTTTCTGAAGTTATCTTAGTTGGTGGTATGTCTAGAATGCCAAAAGTTGTTGACACTGTTAAATCTATCTTTGGTAAAGAACCAGCTAAATCTGTTAATCCAGATGAAGCTGTTGCTATGGGTGCTGCCATTCAAGGTGGTATTTTAGCTGGTGATGTTACTGATGTTGTCTTATTAGATGTTACTCCATTATCTTTAGGTATTGAAACTATGGGTGGTGTTTTCGCTAGATTAATCAACAGAAACACTACTATTCCAGCCAAGAAATCTCAAATTTTCTCTACTGCTTCTGCTGGTCAAACTTCTGTTGAAATCAGAGTTTTCCAAGGTGAAAGAGAATTAACTAGAGATAACAAATTGATTGGTAACTTTACTTTATCTGGTATTCCACCAGCTCCAAAAGGTGTTCCTCAAATCGAAGTTACCTTTGATATTGACACTGATGGTATCATCAAGGTTTCTGCTCGTGATAAAGCTTCTGATAAAGATGCTTCTATCACTGTTGCTGGTTCTTCTGGTTTATCTGATTCTGAAATTGAACAAATGGTTAACGATGCTGAAAAATTCGCTGAATCTGATAAGGCTAAGAGAGAATCTATTGAAGCTGCCAACAGAGCTGATCAATTATGTAATGACACTGAAAGTTCATTAAATGAATTCAAAGAAAAGGTTGACGCTGCCGATGCCGACAAATTGAAAGAATTAGTTGGTTCTTTAAGAGAAGTTGCTGTCAAAGCTCAATCTGGTGAAGAAGTTGACCCAGCTGAATTAAGCAGCAAGACTGAAGAATTACAAAATGAATCCTTAAAGGTTTTCGAAAAATTATACAAGAGTAACGAAAACTCTGAATCTTCTTCTGAAGAACCAAAGAATTAAGGATCAGTCGATGAATAAATATAGAAAAGCGCTTGATTTATCAGCTTTTATTCACCTTCATGCCTGTATATATTAAAAAATTGTTTATAGTAAATTTAAATTACCATTTGTATTGTGTTCTCTGTGTATGTATTGATGATTGATGTTGGTTATTTATGTTGGTTATTGAGGTTGGTTGTTTTTATGTAGCAGAAGTAAGGTTTTGATGATATGGTTGGGATCTTTTTAATGGACTAGGGGCTCTATTGTAAGAGGAAGCAGAACTTAATGATCTGGGTTTACTCTTAAGACTATACTGCTTACCCATAGCAATGGAAGAATTGGCAATACTGTTTTCACGACTAGGCAGTTGTTCATTATTTGATGTTAATGAAGTTAATGTCAGGTCGGAATCAGAAGAATCGTAATCAAGCATTTCTCCCAAAATTGATTGCCTCTTTTGATATTGTCTATTAAATTTATCAGTAGTAATATCAGGAGAATACTTAGGATTGGATTTATCACTTTCATTCGAAGAGTCTGAGCCAGTCAAACTAGAACCACTGGTAATATCAGATGATGTTTCATCACCAGTAACGGTGGCAGTATCACAAACATCCATTTCCGATTTATCATCATCACTATGAACTTCAATATCAGATTTATTACCAGAACCAATAGGTCTTTTAGTGTTTAAATCTTGACCTTCCATCAAAGATTGGAATAAATGAATTTCTTGTCTTAATTGTATTCTTTTGATGGTAACATGAAGTAAATAATTCTTCCATAATTGAACTAAATCATTGTAATCACCAACGATTGTCTCTTTATGAGGAGGAACTGGTGGTGGAATTGATGAAGCCAATGATCCTGTTAATGAAACCTCTTCAATTTCATCAATATTAGCCGACTTTCTATTTTTTGGAGGAGCTGATTGTGGTTTATTGGGACCATTAAGGTAAATATTTTGTTGTTCATCAATATATTCGGAAAGATTATTCATTTTCCTGTCCTTTTCAGTATCTTGACTACTTAAATTGATATTATCAATTGGAGCACCAGCTTCATATTTCAATTCATCATCCAAGTTCCGAACTCTTTCAACAGAACCTTTACCAAGACCAGGGTTATTTACTGGTCCAGAAATATCGAATAATTGTTTCATGGTAGGATTATTTGGATTAGCCCGAAGTTTCCTCTTGATGGATTTATTAGTTGTAGGTTTACGTTTGATGGTATTTCTAGTTCCTCTTCTACCAACAGATTTGGTGAACTTAAGAGACCTCAATTTTTGGAACCATTTCTTAATACGAAGCTTTAGTCTGTACATGATACTTCCCTGTTTATCCTTTATAGCTTTCTTTCTTGATAAGGTAGAACTAGTAGAAGAATTGTTACGATAAACATTGGTATTTCTTGTGGATCCCTGTCTAACTCTTTGTCTTAAATCATTATTTGAAGATTCATGTTCTTGTCTGGTGGAGAAAATAGTAGCTTGAGATCCCATGGTATCAGATATTTGTCTACCGAGTTTATTATTAAAATAAGATGCATGTTCAGAATAGGGAGAATTCTTACTATTACGTTTATTCTTTAACCTGGTGGATGCAGAAGAATGGGATTTCTTTTGTACTCGAGAAAAGTTTTGTTCCGAATCACTATTAACAGAAGTATAATTCAGTGATGATTCTCCACCATTAGTACGATAAGGAACTTGTTGTTCAGTAATGAACTCAGAAAATCGTTTAGGAACAGGATTGAATGGATCATTATTTAATGGCTCCTTAATAGCAGACTTATTTTCGTCACTCCCCGATATCTTTAAGCCACCAAGTGTATGTTGTTGTTGTTGTTGTCTTCTACTACTATTGGATTCTCCACTGTGACGATCACTGTGACGATTGGATTCATTGGTATTAACTTTAGTCACTTTAGGTTGGGATATTTTATGGGTAGTGTTAGCATAATTACCAGCACCACTAGATGAAAAAGTTTCCTTATTTAAAAAGTTCACTGTATCAAAAGAATCACCATGATCAGGAATATAGTAATAAGGGAAAGATATTGGTAATGAAGTGGTAGAATTAGTCTCTACTTCCAATCTCTGTAAAGTATCCGATTTATTACTAGAATGTGCTGATAAATTATTATTGGGCATTTCTGAATATAACTGAAACTCTGAAGGTAAAGGAGGTCTTGGACTATGTTTGATATCTCTTAGAACCGGTATATTATTGACTGAGGAATCAGACTTTATCAGATTGTAATTCCGAAACATATTTGCAGGACGGTATGACTATATATAATTTGCCGAATAAACTATAAGCTTTTGGTAAGGCAATTTGGTATGAAACTTGAATTCTCTTTTGAAGCATCATATTGCCGTTGCAAATATGTATAATTTAGTAGATGGCTGGCTTATCGTCATAAGCCAGCCATAGTGAGAAGGTGACGATAGTCATGTGACGTGGAACACCAAAACTATAGACTGCGAAATTACATTATGGCAACTTATCTATTGAAATCAAACATACACACATACATAATTTTAATGGTTTAAATTATTTTAAACAGCTTCAGCTAATCCTACAGCATCTTTCTTTAAGTCGTAGACAGAATAGTATTTTCTTAAGAAGGCATCACCAATAATAGAAAGGTCACCAATAGGTTTAGGGAAATCCATTGGAGTGATGGTGGAGATACAAGAGCCAGATACTTCAAGGATATAATCATAAGGAGATAAAGTGAAGTTATAACCAGCAAGATTAAAAGTCATATCTGGTAAAGAATCTCTAACATCACATTCAACTTGATATTGACCAGACCAAGATTTGGTAGCTCCCATTTTAGCGTTAATAATTTCAGCTAAAGATGAAGGTAAAGTGATTAAAGAAGTACCAGTGTCAATAGCAGCACCAGTGCTAGTTAATTCGGCCATTTCATCACCGAACCCAATACCTTCGAAAGGAACTTCCCAGTAAGCTTTTCTTCTAACTGGTAACCAAGTAAGTTTACCTTTGAATAAAGATTCATCATAACCACCAAATGTAGCTACACCTCCATCAGAGTCATCCTTACTGTTGTCCCCTAAGTAAAAAGCGAATTGATTGGCTGACAATAAACCTTGTTTGATGGCATTGTAAATAGGAGGAACGATTTTATTAACGGAAATGGTATCATAAGCTAAACCTAAAATCCCATCGAATTTACCAAAGGCAAAGGCTAATCCGGGTTCAGAAGTGGCTTCGGCAAAGTCTTGGTGTTCAATTTCCAAGTCTCCAATACGTAAAGTATCAGTAGAAACATAACCTTGCATTTCTCCTGACCCGTATCTAATGGAAAATTCTTCTCCATTAGCCTTGTAAGAAGAAGATTCATCATGGTCATACTTGGAGTGTAAGAAACAAGCTAAAGAAGAACAATCTTTAGAAGGCACCCATAAGTTAGAAGATCCAGTATCTAAAATAACCTTAAAACTTTGACCAGGAGTCCCCAATTCAATATCAGCAAAGTATTGGGCATTCATGTAGTTGGTTAAAGGAGCTTCATGTTCTCCTTGAGGAGCCACAAATGGAATTTGATTTCCTTGACTTTGATTCATTGAGAATTCAGGTACATACATTGGGTTTCCCTCACGATAATTGAAGGTATTAACATACTTAGAAACTAAGGATTGTGTGTATGCCTTAAAATTAGCTGGCAGTAAGTGTTCGTTATCAGACACTTTACTAATCTTGGTGGAGTGCTTGCCACCAGCGGCTTCAACTCCCGAGGATAATGCTAATAAAGTAGTAGCAATTGATGCCAAAATGTGTAATTGCATAGTAATAAAGAAGGGATAGATGAGAATACTCAACAAGAAACAAAAGCAGCCAGAAACTTTTATCAGGGATTGTGGCAACGGGTAATGTGCAGTATGAATGACGGGGGGAGTCGAGTTATCAGTAACGGGACACGACCCCCAACTCACTAACTCTCGCATACTCACACACAGGACAATTTCGGCAACACGGACCGAGGGTGATGGTTTTCTTTTATTTCAGTATTGTATATATTGCGGCCCAGAGTCCTAGAATTGTGTCCAATAAATGCTTTCGTTACGCTCTGTAGTGGCTAACTATTCTCCTCATCATCCACTTCAATTCTCTAATGATAAGGGTGAACTTAAACCCGTATCGGAGATCATCAAAAAGGCAGCACCTGAGTTCTATGACGGATACAGATTCTGGGTCAATCCTTTGTTAAGTACGGGCCATGCTCAAACTGCGTACACTGCACTTAATAAGTTTGAGACCTGTGATCAGATCCATTACAAACGAGAAGTGATTACGGTAGAAGATGTGACTTATCCTGTGAATGGTCGCAATGCCAAATATGATCAGTGGAAGGGCCATTCTACCTTTACTGTTGATTATGTGGTGGAAGAACTGAGCAATGATTACAACTCCGAGGCTCATCTCCAGTATAAGCCATCGCACCAAGTGTATGAATTACCACCAAGAACCCAGTACTTAAATCCAGAACATAATCAAGATATTCTCAATGATGATAGACCACTTTTAATTGCTCTTCATGGATTGAGTGGAGGGTCTTTTGAATCTTATGTGAGATCATTATTACATCAAGTAAGTGGAGTGGGATTTGATAGCTTGGTCATCAACTCAAGAGGATGTGCCAATCACACTATTACTAGTCCTCAGTTATTCTGTGGTCTTTGGACCAATGACTTACGATACTTCATCAATGAACACGTTAAGAAAAGATGGCCTGAGAAACCGATTTATTTAGTGGGGTTTTCATTAGGAGGATCAATCGTGGCCAATTTCTTGGGTCAAGAAAAAGATGATGTTTATCACAATATCAAGGGTGCTTTTGTCTTAGGTGCTCCTTGGGATTTCTCTGATAGCTCCCATGCATTACTGGAATCATTATTAGGGGATAAAATCTATTCTCCTGTAATGAGTAAAAATCTTTTGAAATTATTAGATAAACATTATGAAGGTCAATTGAAAAATGAAAAAGTGGTTCAGGCTTATCGGGATGATCCTAGTGGCTTCACTCTTAATCGTTTAAGGGATTTTGATGATAATTTCACCAGTAAATTATTTGGTTTCAATAATTGTTTTGAATATTATCGTCATGCTTCTCCTTTACAAAGATTATTTAAAATTAGAGTTCCTACTTTTATTATTAGTTCCTTTGATGATCCTGTATGTGGAATGAGATCCTTACCTATTGAAGAGGCTCGCATTAATCCCTATACTTATGTTATTACCACTTCAATCGGTGGTCATTTAGGTTGGTTTGACTATAAGCATGATAGATGGTATTCTGGACCTCTTGCTTCTCTTCTCAAAGAATTAAAAAATTGGAATTATTCCAAAAATGATATTAAATTGCCAATGGATATTGATAAAGTCTGGCAAGCAGATCGGTTATATTATGAGTAGTATTATTTTTTGTATATAGAAATCCGCGATCTCAATCTTAAGTTTTATCTAATAAATATGTCTAAATTTAAATGGGTAAAGGATATTCGAGGTCTTCCCTCTGATCCCAGTAATAATGATTATCTTAAGGTTGATTATATTGATGTCAATCTTGGGAATTCTCGGAAAGTCATTCAAAATATCAATCAATTGACTAAAGAAGATGAAGCCCATTTATTGAAACTGGTTGAATTAAATGAAAGTCTTATTAAATTAAACCACGCCAGGGCAAACTTACAGTGGCTTGATAAAGTACCGAAAACTCAATAATATTGTTTTTATCTATAAAATTTACACAACAAAAAATACTTCACTTAGTTATTTAATTTAATTTGGTGGGAATCTTGCATTGAATTTAATTCATTTTCTAAAGCAATAGTTCCCGAAGACTTTCTGGATTTGTTTTTAGACATTTTATCACTATCATTATCATCATCGACATCGTCATCATCTATAACAAAGTCCTGTAAGGCAATATCGTTGGGCTTATAGTTCTGATCATCTTGAGATAATGGTTGTCCCAGTTCTAAATCATTGGTATTATTATTAGATTCATCGTCTGGTTTGTACTTAATAACCACTAAAGTACATCCAATGATGATTACAATACCAAAAACACTTAAAATCCCGGGGAAATGATGCCAGATCATTAAATCCCAGGCTATAGCAAATACCATTTGGGTATAAACCACTAAAGATGCTTTTGAAGCCTTAACCTTTTGGATTCCGGCAGTCATAGCAAATTGAAACAAAAATCCAGCAATTCCAATAGTGAAGAATAAGAACCACTGATAACCATTTTGTGGAATGGCAAAGGAAATTGAAGGGGTTACTAAAATGGCAATCACACATACAATTACCGTGGATAAGGCAAAATAACTAACAGATAATAAAGAATGAGCCTCATTACCGATTTTTCTTAATATGATAAACACCAAAGAAGCTCCCACAGTACCAAATAATCCCACCCCAGTAGCTAAAAGCCGTTTTTCAGTAGAAGAAGATTCAATGGAATCATTAGTCGATTCATTATCAGCTTCAGAACCAAAGATGAATTGAGGTTTGGCAATTAAAAGTACTCCAGCTAATGAAACTATACCACAAATTCCTTCCACCAAGGAATATCTTTCCCGAAGTAATATCCAAGCTAAAAACGCTGTCACTAATGGAATTAAAAAGGTAATGGCAACAGCATCACTAACACTAAGATATTGTAATGAGAAATATAATCCAAATACACCAAAAAACCCAATTACACCTCTAAGAACCAACCATTTTCTAATTTCATATTTCCCAAATGGAGCATAAGGTACAGATTTGGTTATCCCCATATATAACAAACAACATAAATAGGTAATGAACATTCTAACAAATAAAATTTGAAGTGGATGTATTTTAACATCGAATTCCTCATCGGTAACTAATAATTTAACTGTAGTGATCATTATAGAATTGAAAAATTGGGATCCAATTAATAGTATGAATCCCAGATACTTATCGTAAAAATCATAAATTTTTTGCTTTAACGTAGACGTCCCACGTAGAACTGGTTCAAAATCATCATCTCCTGTTTCTGAACTTATCGGTATACCAGTAGTATCAGCATTATGAGTAAAACCTGTAGCCATTACAAATGGAAAAGAAAAAAAAATGTTCTTTCTTTTTTGGAAAAAAAATAATTAAATCAAATATCTGATTAATTTAAACCAAGTTTCCTTTTTTAATTTTATAGTTTTAAAGAAAAGATAATTTTTCAAAATCCACTATTTAAGGAGATGTTGGGATCACTACTTCTCAGATTATGTAATGGATTTATGCAACCGCTAACCAAGTGGCTCAGATAGCGAATTGGACCAGACACACCGAAAACTAATTGTTGCAAAATATAACAATCAAGAGGTGATTCTGATTGCAGGGTTTAGTGAATTAACAATATTGAAGAGATTTTTATATACTATAGACAGGGTTATTCTTTAAACTATCTAGTTCATATTGAAGTATAGTCATAGTTGCCGTCATCACTCCGCACTCATATCTAATGACCAATTATTTATACACGACAGCTAAGAGAAAAGACCAAGAAAGTATTGACAATATATATTTGTGGTGCAATATTAAATATGACAAAGATCAAAGAACAACACCGAATCCAAAAGTTATTTTGATTGATTTAATGTAATAATCTTCAAAATTACCTCTGACTCTATCTTCTTCACCAATGGGAACTCCAGAGAACTTGACAATCATCTTAGTTTCTGAAGATCCTTGATTGAAGAACATATCTAGAGTTGCATAATGACCATCTTTCCAATCATTTAATCTCCAAGCTTGAACAACTCTTTCATTAGGAACTAAATGGGTGAATTTACCGGATATAGAACCCCCAAAGAATTTGAATTCTGATCCAACCGCTGGTGGCATAGGTTCTATAAAAGGAGCTGAACGAGTCCAGGCTCCAATTCTTTGCACGTCTAAAAATGTTAAGTATAATTGTTCAGCTGTAGTATTGAAAATAGGTTCCAAGTGAAGCGTAGTGGTATTATACTTTGGTACCGATGAAGAAGAAGATGTAGTCGAAGTCTTCTTTGGTTCCGGCTCTGACTTAGGTGCCGGAGTGGGTGCTGGAGTAGATTTAGGAACCGATTTAGGAGCCTCTTTTTGAGCTTCTTGATTTGATTTAGTAAAAGCAGAATCAACTTTATCTTTTTCCAATTGAATATCACCACTATTAGCTGTAATCAAATCCTTACCAAAATTACTTAATTTTTGTCTAAGTTGAGGAATTAATTTGGATTTAATCAAAGGTTTAATTGCTTCCTTCTCTGAATTTTCATTATTAATACTAATAACAAATTGAATTTCATCCTCTTCAGTATCATAAGCAAGTTCTGGTACTGTAATTGATCCACTTACATCTTCTTTTCCAGTTCCATTAAATCCCAACATAATTTTTAAATCAAATAATGAAATGACTTTTCCTTTACGTTGAGTAACTTCAGCGTCCCCTTCCACTGATGAGATGGAATCAATACTTACTGTATTGTCTCCATCTTTCGCTGATACTCCAACTAAGTTTTGTTTGAAATAGTCTTTGGACCATGAAATACAGTTTTTATCAACCCAGTGCCAATTGTTTGGATTATTCACTACCATGTTAATACTTAAAGATATAAATTAGTGGAGAAATGATTGATATTTGAACTATGCGTGAGAGCGTCAAAGTTGACAAGATTGCGAAAGAATAATCTAGAAAAGACAGAAAGAGAAACCCCCACACCTATTCGTTTCAAGTTCGTGTATAACCTGTAAATATATAACTATATATGTATATATATAATATACACCCCCATCATCATGTTTAGGCATCAACTTCCATAGCATCAGTATTAAAATGAATAACTTGTTCTTCGACATCACAAATGTCCCGGACTTTTTCACTTAATACAGCAGTAGTACCTCTTGGAAATTTATAGGATCTAGTCTTTTCTGATCTAACATTAGGAGTCAAGTAGTTTCTATGTAATTGAGCATCTTTACCCAACTCCATAACACATAAATCGACATTAGAACCGGATCCTAAATCATTCCAAATACCGGCTTCTATGGCATTAGCACATAATTTCATGGCTTCCTCTTTAGTCATATCTGGTTTCCAATTGGTTTCTAAAACTGCCATTGCTGCTAAAGAACCTGAACCTAAAGATAAATATTCACCAATATCAGTAGACCCATGGGCTTGAACTGACATCAAATGAGCTCCAGTAGGATCTATTCCAGCAACAATAAGATATGCTCCTAAATGTCCTTGATACCTAAACAAATGTTGTTTTAACATTGTTAAAGCAGTTATAACTCTTGGAGGGCGACTCTGTGATAATGCATGTAATTCCAAGTTGGATCCAATTAATTGTGTAACCATTTCCGTATCGGCAGCTGTCCCGGCACCAGCACACCAAATTTTAGGTGCCATTCTATGTAACTTTTCACAGTTTTTATCGGCCACAATGGCTCCTGCCGTGGCTCTAGTATCGGCCGCTATAATCACTCCTCCTTTGAATTTACATCCTACAATCGTAGTCCCGGTAGACGTGGCCTTTGGTTGTGCTCCTCCTTTAGCGGCCAAATAATTGTTTCTTTGATAATTATCAAAACTCAATCCTCCCATACTGATTTCTCTTATTGTTTTATGATTCTATCAATCAATCTTTAAAATCACTTCAAGTTTCAATTTTGATTATAGGTGTTTGCCTCCCATTTGGGTTTTGCTCACTTTCTGGTACATCCACACCGTAGTTCTCGTGTGCTTCGCGGTGGTCAATTTTTGATTTCAATCTCAAACTGCGTTAGCGTTAGCGATCTTGATATCTTCATAGTTAAAAGAGTTTACTTGTGGGGCTTTAACCAATATATATACATATATATATATATATATTTAGGTATTGTTATATATATTGTTACGAGTTTACTATAGCATTGACAATATGCCTTCGGATAGGTACGATTACATAAGCCCAACCAAAGTCAAGGTGCTTGTTGTTCCTATAAATAACTGTTATCGGGATGACTTTGGATACTATTTGAAACTAATACGATCGAGTAAAGAAATACGATTGTTGGATGTGACACCTATGAATGAATTGAAATACTTTAATCCCCAAACTTTCCCTAATGGTCGTATACTATATGAATTCGACTCCACTGTGGCTGATAGTGAATCCATTTTCCTCCACGATTTTGAACCTTTTAGAAAAACATTTGTTGTCATTGGTGTGGGTAAATATACTCTGGGGATAGAAAAACAACAAAATCATTTTCTACTGGAATTGAAACGTCTTTATCCAAGTACAATTGCTCAATCTACTATTATATTTGATACCCCTTCTGATATCATTTCCCAATTGAATCCTCCTAGTGATCATTCCATGAAATATGCTTTTTATAATGGTCCTATTCAGAAAAATTTGGCTGATTTAAATTCCATAATTTGTGAAATAACCAGAAACTTTTTATTTTCTTTGGATGATTATGTTCAATCTTATCAAAACATTACCCTTAGATCTCCTGTATCTATCACTGATAGTCAATTATTAACTAAAACCATTTCCAAAGCTCAAAAACGTCTTTCTTCGAGTTCTTCTTTGAAAGTTCCTTTCTCCCATAACTCCACCTCATCTTCTGTGACAAATTTGAATCAAGCTGACTTAAAGAATAAATCTCAAGTTATTCATAGTGGTAGACAATCCAAACTTTTAGGTTCTTTTTACTTACTAGCAGGTAAATATAGTGATTCATTGATCAATTTCACTGAAGCTGTTCTATATCTTCGAAAATCCGATGATTATATGTGGTTGGCAAGTGCGTTGGAAGGAATGTGTATCTCGATTATAATGTTGAATTACGTCAAAGTCAACTATCAATTACCTAACGCTATCCTTGCAACCATTCTTCAATTATCCAAAAGCAAGATTAGAGATTTATCAGTTGAATCTAACGGTATTCATAGCAAAAAAGTTTCTGAAGAACCTGCTATTTCTAGTAGTCCTACTCAAAATGGTAAAAAGAATGTAGGTGCTTCTCCTAGAACTTCAACTAGTAGTAATGCTAGTTTCAATTTACCTACTGCATTACCTGCATCTGCTCACAGCACATCGGGTCCTGATTTATCTGTTATACCTTTACCAGAACTAATCAAACAAATATTATATAAAGTCAACTATTACTTCCAACTCAGTGCTGATGACTACGAAAATACTGTTCCTGATTTGGTTTATGTTGAATCATTATTACGAGCTATTAAGCTAATGATTTTGATTTATCGTCATGACCATAATGATGAGACTTTTTATGAAATGGTTGTACAGCAGAAACCCATTGATCATAATCACCTAGCCGGTTCTTGGATTGGTAAACAAGAAATTGTCAAAGAAATTGATAAAATATACTCTATACAAATCAGAGATATGGATTTGCTACAACAGTGTAGGATTTATTCTTGTTTGGCTACCATTTATAATGATATTCAGATGAAAAGAAAAATGGCTTTTGTTTTGAGAATATTGTTAGTGGCCATTTTACCAAATCTTCAACAACAATGGTTAAGTACTAAGGAAGATTTTATCATTGATGATTTTACTAATGATTTTTCTCAAATCAGTACTGACAGCATTGATCATGATCAATTTCCAGCCGTATTCAATGATAGATCTAGTATTCGTGAAATTGCCGACTTACTATTACATGTATACAATCTTGATGCAGAACCGGAATGTTCCCTTCAAGAAAGTCAAGGTTGGAATTCTATTCACTTACTGTTGTTGAAACTTTGCATAGAAATTTTTGATGCCATTGAAGACTATTCGTCTTTAATAAACTTATATTGTTTAATATTGACTCGTTATACTCATTGTTTACCAACAGATGATCAAGTACGATTGAAACAAAGAGCAACTAATTTGATTGAATATTCCATCAAGAACAACCTTCAATTATCATTGCCTTATTCTGACCCATTTTTTATTAGGAATGTCAAATTAATTAATAATCGGTCAAAAGATGAATTAATCTCCTTTGCCGATACCAATAATAAAACATCACTCAATGTTGATTTTGATGATCCCAATAAACAAGAAGAACCACAGAATGGATCCAGTACTTCCGTTAATCAACCATTTGTATTTGATCCTTTTAACAAACCAAAACCTAAATCCTTTAATAAAGATAAATTATTAATCCAAGAAGAAATATATCAATTGAAAGTCACAGTACAAAATGCATTCAGTTTTCCCATAGATATTAATGATATTGAAGTTGTCACTGCAGAAGCTAATCAAATTGAAACTTTAAACTCCACTTATAAGATCGGTAATAGTAATCTTGGACTATCGCCAAATATCCCTAAACTATCAGCATTTTCTCTGAGACTAGCTTTAGATGGGAAACACCGTAGTGAACCTAAATTAAATGAAAAAGGGTCTTCTGTCAGTACCCCTAATTTATTGAACGTTCCAACACCTATTAGTAATACCCTGAACTACAATGACAATAAAGATTTCACATTAATTATTCAACCTCGAACTATAGAATCAATAATTATTTCTTTCAGACCGAAAAAGACTGGAGATATTAACATAACGGGACTTAATGCTGTTATAGGTCCATGTGAAAATCAATTCTTCCCAATAGTTGATAAAGAAAATGGTGCTGAATTACAAAAGATCAAATGTTCTGATAAGCCCTTCTTGAATTCCATCGAAAGAGCAGGTAAAAACTTGTTTAATAACAACAATAATCAAAGGATTTCTCCCAAAACCATCCCCTTGAATGTAATTCCACCTCAACCATCATTAACATTAATAGATTTACTGATTACTA
The DNA here is from genome assembly GCA_030573955.1 of Yamadazyma triangularis. NCBI lineage: Eukaryota > Fungi > Ascomycota > Pichiomycetes > Serinales > Debaryomycetaceae > Yamadazyma > Yamadazyma triangularis. The sequence goes on from JAJMEC010000022.1 coordinate 46,077, forward strand.
ATGGTTGGTTGATGCTTTTAGAAGGAGAAAAATATCAATTTTCTGTATATTTATCCAATCAATCAGAGAAAATGATTAATTACTTATCATTTTCATTCTGGGATTCTACTATTCAATCATTGAATAAGCGTTTAAGTTCCAATGCTCATTTTATGTCTCCCATTGATAATTATGAGATGGAATGGTATTTGTTAAAATGTAAATCATTTCAAATCAAAAACCGAGATCAGATTACTGAAAAATACCGGTCGATCAAAGGTTATGGTGATGTTAAGATTGATTATGAAATCAATGCTAAACGGGGTATGACAGATCTGAAAATCATTCTAGAATACTCTAATAAAATTGGTGATAATTTAGACCAAAATTATTTCAAAACTTTAGAAATACCACTTGAATTATCAGTGTGGCCATCTATAGAGTTGATTACTTTTGATATCTTACCATTATTGTTTTCAAATTCTAATGAACTTTTCCCTAAATTTGAATCAGTTGATGAGGGTATGAATAAAAATCTTTTCCAAGTTGAACAATTTATTAGAGATCAAGTTAATGACAAATCCCTAACTATCTCCGATTATTGTGTTGTGGTGTTGGATTTAAGAAATTCTTGGTCTAAAGAACTTGAAATAGATATCGAATTTGAAAGTAGTAAGGACAAAAAATTTGAACTCAAAGAAATTATTAGACCAAGAACTACAGGAAGATATTTCTTACCTATGCAAAGAATATCATCCTTGAATTATGATTTGAAAAAACCCATTCCATCATTGAGAAAGAAACAATATGTTAAGAACTATCTGGTGTCAGATCGAGAAGAAATGGAAATCAGAGAGGCCTTCTGGCTTCGGGATATATGGCTTAATAAAATCAAAGGTAGTTGGAAATCTATATCTGTGGATGATGTAAGACAAGGTAGTATCAATTTTAGAAGTATGAGATTGACTTCAACAATGACCAATATATTAGTATATCCTAAAATTAAAGTTTTGCATAAAATATTTAAGGAATCACAACCACATATTAATCTTGAACGGAAAGGATCCCAATTTCATCTTGACCTTGATGATTTTTATACTATTAAGACCTGTATTACTAACTATTCTGATAATGATATTCATGGGATTTTGAGACATATACCTTTTGCAATTCCCAATTCCAATTATGGACCCTCCAGAGATCAGCTTAATTTAAGTAAAAAAGTATTGATTAATGGATTACTTCAAGCCCCATTACCAACAGAGATAAAACCTCAACAATCACTTGAAATTGAAACCAGTTTTGTAATTATAGAAAAAGGAGAATACGAATGGGGAACATTATTGGATATCACAGAAAATGAAGAAATTTCAAAAGTTGTAGGAAGAGAGCATTTGTGCTTTTTGGTATCATAATATATCATCTAATTTTCTTATTGCATTATAATACATGTCATTTATTATTTACAAGATGTCTCTGAATATGTATCTACGTCCTTTATTATCTACGTCCTTTATTCCGTTTCACTTCTTTGGTGGTGCCAATTTAAATGGCAATTCTTGGGCCCCTTCTGATTCTAACTTCTTAATATATCTTTCTCTTGTTAAATCATTAAATCTTTTCTCTTGGAAATACTTGAACCAACTAGCCACACATTTACCTTTAAAGTCATCTCTTTGTCCTCCACAGTTCTTATTGACGTTGTCTCTCTCATTTGGATCTAATGAATTATCAATTTGATTTTGATCAAGACATGAAAAGAATTTATCACGAGCATTCCAACACTCTTCCCTTTTAGACTTATTTGGTGGTGTGTGAACCTCTTTGCTAAATAAACCCATTATTATTTGTGAGGTTTGAGCTTTACTTTTTTTTTTTCATTTCTTCTTTTCTTTCAAAGTTGATGCGACATCGACATCGACTGCAAACTTGTTGTTAAATCAAGAATAAATGTATGAAATAGATTGCAAAAGTGGTTGTGAAGGGCTGGAACATGCTCAGTTCCATATTAAGTATCAAATAGAAGCATCGAGAAAAGCTAAGTTGCCAAACATTAAGATATTGGGTACAGGGGGGACAATTGCAGCAAAAGGAAGTAGTGGCCATCAAACAGCAGGATACACTGTGGATTTAACTATAGATGATTTAATGGAGAGTATCCCTGATTTATCACATACTTGTAATTTAACGTATGAACAGATATTGAACGTAGACTCTAAAGAGATTGGAGAAGCTGAATTGAGGACTATTTACAAACAAGTTCAAAAAGATCTTCCCCATTTTGATGGTATTGTTATTACTCATGGTACTGATACTATGGAAGAAACAGCTTTTTTCCTTCAATTTACCATTAATACTGAAAAGCCCATAGTTCTTTGTGGTTCTATGAGACCTTCAACTGCCATTTCTTCTGATGGGCCTATGAATTTATATCAAGCCATTGTTATTGCTTCTTATAGACAATCATGTAGCAGAGGCATTTTGGTAGCTTTCAATGATCGTATTATTTCAGGTTATTTCTTAAAAAAGGCTAATACCAATTCTTTGGATACTTTTAATAGTATTGGTCAAGGTTATATGGGTAACTTTGTCAACAATAAAATTTATTATTATTTTCCACCAGCTAAGCCTCTTGGAGTATCCCATATTTCTATTACTGATGACTTTGAGTTACCAGAAGTACCAATTGTGTTTGCTCATCAAGGGCTTAATAGTGATATCATTAGATTAATGTTTGAATCTTTAAGTATTAAGGGTATAGTTATAGCCACCATGGGAGCTGGTTCATTAAGTACCAAGACCAACAGAATTTTATTTGAGATGTCAAATAAGTTTGATTGTCCTGTTATATACTCCAAAAGATCAATGGATGGATTAGTTCCTGTGGGTTCATTACCAAGATTTGATGATATTAATTGTAGTAATATTGTTGCTGGTGGTTCTTTAAGTCCACAAAAATCAAGAATTTTATTACAGTTATGTTTGTTAAATAATTTTGATATTGATAAAATCAAAAGATACTTTAAAAATGAATACGGCGGTAGTTAGAAATAGGTGGTAGTAAGAAATATTAATATTTTTGATTAAATTATTTATTTAGTTATTATTCATACAAACAGGTATATACTATTACTGAAAAGTCATATGAAAACAATTAAAGTGGAAGACAAATTCGAAAACAAAAATAATAACCTCCAAAAATTATTATGACTTGTAAGCTTCTTCAACTTTATCTTTGTTGGCTTCTAAAATCTTCTTTCTTTGTAATTTTTGGGCTGAAGTTACGAATCCATTTTGAGGAGTCCATTCATCGTCTATGAGAACAACATTTTGTAAGAGCTCAATACCCTTCAATCCTTGAGATTTACCAGTAGATAATATAGAATCTAAAACTGCCCTTGTGACTTTCTTATCGACACATAATTGACTCATTGATTTAGATTCCAATTGGGATTCAGAAAAGATCTTTTGATCCTTCAAGTATTGCATGAAATGTCCTTCATTTGGAATGATCATGGCGATAGGTTTAACCTTAGTTTGATCAGCATAAACACACAAGTTTAAGACAAGAGGATTAGATCTGTAAACAGATTCTAATTTTTCTAATGCAATATATTCACCATTCAAGGTCTTTACCAAATTCTTTCTACGGTCAATAATTTTAAGGTTACCATTTGGAGTCCATTCACAGATATCACCAGTCATGAACCAACCATCAGATGAAAAGGCTGAGCTAGTTTCTTTTTCATTTTTGTAATATTCTTTGGTAACACAATTACCAGTTATTAATAATTCACCTTGATTGTTTTTAGCGAAATAACCTGCATCAGGAACATCAATTAATTTGGCAGTTATAGAACCCACTAAACAACCAGCTACTTCATATTCAAAGTTTTCGAAATCAACAATAGTGGTGTTAGCAACAGTTTCAGTTAAACCATACCCAAGCAACATAGGGCAGATCAATGTACTGATGAAAACTTGAGCATCTTTGGAAATTGGAGAACCACCATTTAAACAATATCTCAAACAACCACCAGTGGCTTGTCTTACCTTTTTAAAGATGATATCAAAAATATTAGCACCAGGAATGTTGTTATTACTAAAAGTTTGTTTAGCCTTCAAAGCCAACCAGAAAATTTTTTGACTTAATGGAGGTAATTGATTAACCTTGGCTAAAACACCTTTTCTAACTGATTCCCAAACAGCAGCAACTCCCACCATAACAGTAGGTTTGAATTCAACCAAATCAGAATTACAGTTTCTACATGAGGCATCAGTTAATGTTTTAACGTTGGCATAACCAAGACAACCACCCCACCAGAATGAAACCATTTCAAAAGCCAATTCTAAAATGTGAGCTAATGGTAAGTAAGCAACAATTCTGTCATCCTTCTTGACTAAACCTCTGGTGGCAACTGTAGAAACACCACCCACACCAGCTAAAACATTTTCATGGGATAAAACCACACCTTTTGGATCACCAGTGGAACCAGAAGTGTACATAATACAAGATAAATCTTCAGGTTTAGGATTGTACAAACTAAGATCATCGGCATCTTTACCTAATTCGAGAACTTCATCATAACTAATAATTTTAAGGTCAGGGTTGACAGCTAAAAGCTTTTCCTTGGCAGCTTGAGCATCTTTGTAAAGCTTACCACCTTGTCTGTTATCATTACTGTCGATCCTATCACTGTGGATAATATATTTAACTTTAGTTGCTTTTTTCAAAGGATTTACCAAATTACCTAAAAGGGCATTGTCAGTGAATACAGCAGCAGATTCAGTTTGAACTAAAGAATGAGTCAAACCAGATTCACCTAAGGTATCATAAGCAGTAACAATAGGAATATTTTGAAATTGAGTGGCTAAATATGTTTGCATCCATTTATGAGAAGTAGAAGCAAAAATATGAACTTTTTCTTCTTGATTTGGTTTAACCCCTAATTTAACTAATCCTTTACTATAAGATTTTACGAGTTCCAATAATTTCTTATACGTGACATATTCGTAATCAGAATATTCATAATAAATCCAATCTTTGTCGATTTGCTTTTCTTCGCCGTTGACAATCTTGGTCACTTTTTTGGTATCAACATGAACTTCACGTAACTTTCTAAAACCCATAGCATTGTTATTAGGATTACGATTGGCACATTCTTCGAAAAATTCAGAAATATTAGTGGCACTAGAATCAGCCGGTCTTGTAACGACGCCATCCTTTTGGGTGGCCTTTCTTCTTGGGGCAGTTTCACCTGGTTTAGCTTCACCAACTGGAACGGTTAATTGCATGATATTAGTTATAATCTCAATTAAAAAATATTATTAAAAAAAAAAATAAACTAAAAAAATAGATAAATGAAAGAAAAAAATAAAAGAGAGGAAAAAAAGGGATTTCCAAAGTTTATATAAAACCAGCAAAACAGCGGAGAATGAGAAGAAAATGAAATAGGCAATAATAGCAAAAATAAAATCAGAGAAGAAAAAACAGAAAAAAAAAATGACAACCAAATAAATTTAAAATTGTCTTAAGATTAGAGTATAAAAATAGAGGCCATAACAGTCATCTTATAATATAAGCATTGATTTTATATATCAACTGTGCAATTGTACGGCGTTAACAAATGATAAATAAATCATAAAAATTGGTGTCTAAGAAATGAGTGTACGCAACAAATCCAGAAAGCTACAGATGAATTGGTAAAACCCAAAGGCACAATTTTCTCCACAGTCATGGATCAACAGTATCTTGGATTGTAGAAAAGGGTGAAAATTCTAAATATATGTGTAAGAAGAGAACACCAAAGAGTAGAAGATTATCGACACTTCATGTACTGTTTGTTGGGTATGAGATTGGATGTGAAATAATCATTCAATTATGTACCTTTACATAACCATTAGGATTAATCTACGGATATTTCTCTGTAACTGATAAAGGGTCATACCCGTGATTATTTTTTTTTTTTTTTTTTTTTCTTGATTTCTTTTTTCCTTCTGATTTTAAAGTATTGTTAACTAAAGTTTAAGTTATTAATTCATATGTTCCCCAACAAAAATTGGTAGATACCGCTATGCAGGAAAATTGAGGGTTGTTTCAGTCTTTGTTCGATGCTGGGATGAGGTTAAAGAGAGATAAGTGATTGACGTTAATACTAACTCAACACAATTTGATAGGTAGATTAAACTTTTCTGATGTCGAGAATCGATTACAATATAATAACACATTCTAATCAGTGATTAGAATTACAGTAACTATCTTCCCCCAGAGCCATTAGTTGACGTGTGTGCGGCTTTAAACCCTAAATGTTAGGAGCGCGTTTAACTCGCGTGTGCATTAAAGATATATTTTTTGCAACCTTATATAAATAGCGATAAATACTAAAAATCTAAACTAATCTTTCTTCAAATCTCAATTCATTATTGATAGGTAATCCGACTAATAATCTTAATAAGTTTTCAATGGCTAATCTTTGCTTATTTAATCCATTGATTGGCTTATATCCTGGTTTGGATAATGGAGCCTTTAACCAATAACTTAATAAAGTTAATACCGAATAGAAATCATCATAATCTTTAGCTTCGACTGATTTATAGCTAACTCTTGAAAAGAATTCAGTCATAACCACCAAATCTATAATCAATGGTGTGGCTAATAATGAATCTTCACAAACATTGTGAATAGAGATCTTATTATGACCACCCAACATTAATTCACTATAATATTCATCCATAGCCACTTTAGAATCCTTAACTGCTTGAAGATATTTAATTACAATACAATGATCAACTTTGTCACCAGTTTCTTTGTTGTAAAGGATCTTATTAGATTCAATAATATCATCAACAACCGATTGTTTACTGATTTCTTTAGATCTGAATTGCTTTGGTGATGATAAATTGTATCCATCATTGTTACCTAAATGATTATAAGAAGCAATAGAGATGGGTTTAATACCAGCATCCACTAAGAATTGAGCTAAAACTGATTTCACTTTAGTTTGTCCTGATTTGAAATCATCCCCACCAATGAAGGATTTGTATTTTTCTGCTAATTCTATAGCTCCAGGAACAAAAGTATTTTGAGGTGATCCATTAACATAAGGGATTTTATCTAAAATACAAGCAACGGCAAAAATGGTAGAAGGACTGATTTCTTGGTGATTATCCTTGATGGATTTAATTAAATTATCAGCAGTATCATTGACACCATCAATAAGATCACTGTATCTTTCAGTATTGGCGCTCCACAAGACAATAACTTTATCTAATTTGTTTTTTTCTTTGAAATCTTTAATATCCTTTCTAACTTTTTCAACATCACCCCATTTATTAGAAGTATTAGGTTCTCCCTTATCATTAGTATTTGAAATATTATCTGCTCTTTCTTTTTGATTTAAAGCAATAAATTCAGGATAATAAATTGAAGGCAATGGTTCCATACCTTCAAGGTATGGATACAATTGTTTTTGTAAATCTACATCCAAAACTTGAGCTCTTTTCATTGCTTTATCCATTGGCATTTTACTAATATCCCAACCACCAACAACAAAATCATTTGGGTTAACCATAGGTAAAATGGAATTGAATGGTGCATAAACATCATTACCTTCTTCATCAACACCTAATTTAATAGTAGATGATTGAGTGACAGATCCATAGTAGTTTGGCTTAACGGTCCCTTCTTTATTGTCAAAGCTAATATTATGTTTATTAGCTAAAACTGATCCCATCAAGGTAGTACCGTTGTTACCACCTAAACCAACCAACATTAAACCAATCTTTGGTACAGTTAAATCAACTTTAAAGTCATAGTCAACTTTTGTTGGTGTGACATTTAAAACACCGGCTTCTGAAGTGTGAACTTTTGAGTTTTCATATGTAAATTTACTGTGTAAACAGCCATCCTTTTCGACAGTCTTATCAGTATTGAAATTAACAGCAGACATTTCTTTTTTTTTTTTAAGTATATAAGTATCTAAATACAAGTTTTTTGAATTAACTAGTTTGCTTGGAACAAAATTCTTATTAGTAAAAATCAAATTAAACGGGGGGAAAATCCCCCCTTTTTATACCTTACTTTTTGCACCTCCCCCATTTGATCCCGCCGAAACTTCGGCGAAAATAATCACGGTGCACGACTTATATTGTTAAATTATAATTATTAGGGTAATTGTGGCCCAGCATTACAATTTAATTGGTCGGTCACGATAATTGCATATTACTTGAATTGGAAAAATAAGTTTGACGAACGGATAGAGGCAATTGGAGACACTAGAGCTTGTTGTTAGTTACAATGTCTTTCTTTATCAAAACTTGATATCTAGAACTAATAGCACTAATAGCATACACATTATAATATATAATAAATGATATATTTCTAATATTTAAGTTAGCTTTAATGATGTATCTTTTTTTTTTTTTTTCTTTATTTCAAAAGGGGTTGTGTATACGATGGTTTTAACCGGTATGAAATAAGTATCCGAAGAAAATAAGAGAAAATTGTAAATAGAAACTACAATTTTTTAAAAAAAAACCAAAAGGCATTCTTTAGAATAGGGGTAGTCTGATTCTTTGTATCGGGAAGTCTTATTGTATATTTAAAGGGTTAACTCTTAATAATAAAGAGGTACTTTGATATTGGCAACTATCACTATTAAAGCTCAATTGGAGTGTTTGTAGTAGTCGTTGTAACAGTCGTTGTAACATATTCAAAATTAAATCATACTAAGTTTCCAAGATTTTAAACGGAATATCATATGAGAATATTTTGCATGAGAAAATAATGTAGTGCCTAGTGATAACATTGAATTAGTTTTATCTTTAGAGTGGGTTCCATCTCCTCCACCAATATCTTTAGAAACTGAATCATCTTCATTAAACTGGGTTTGAAATTGATTTTGATACTGTCTGTAGTTATTACTATTGATGTCCTTATTGTAAAGTAAAGTGTTGTCTTGACTATAATCATAATTGGAGGAATCGGGGTCTTTATCAGTTTTGGCAGCTTTACCTTCAATGTTATTGTCTTTTTTCTTATTAAAATCTAACCCTGATGAAGGTTTCAAGTTGGGGATGTCTTCATTAAACCTAACGGATTTCTTTGGTGAAGATTGATTTCAATTAGTAATACTAAAGGTTTTACTGATATATTGGAAACTTCTACTTTGTATTTAAGTTGAAGCACTATCAAAGGGACCAAAAGTGCTATCTAATTCGCTATTACTACAATCACCTCCATTATAATTCAATAGCTTTGAAGAAGAAGGAACAGCAAGAGTACCTTCTCATATTTCCAGTTTTGTTAGAATTTCAGACTCTTCTTATTGAGAAGCTGAAGTTGAAGAAACATTTTCTAAATCTCCTTCCAGGTTACTTCTAGAAGAACCTTTTGAAGAAATAAGTCTTCGAAACATGGTTACTTAAGATTTGTGGTTGGTGGTCAAAATCAAAAGGGCTGCGAAATTTTGTGAATAATGAAAGTGATTTGATAAGATAATGAAATATTTCAATAAGTAATCAGAAGGAAGGTTTGGAGTGGTGTTCAGAGTGGTGTTTAGAGATATATAACCCCAATATATTCATAGATATATACCCTTCACAGCTGTATACCCTTCACAGTTGTATACCCTTCACAGTTGTATACCCTTCATAGTTTTTTTACAACTTACTATCCAATTGGATTTTACCATAATGCCGTTCAAAATGATGCTGTGGCTGAAAGAGGTACTTTATCTTGGTTATTTATGACTGCATTCTACATTTTCGCTATTAGTTTAAGTCATCTCTGTATTTCTTTCAACGAAGTTGGTGATAATGCTGCTAATCTTGGTATGTTATTCTTGAATATGTCATTTAACTATTGTGGTGTGTTTATTACTGCTGACGCCATGCCAGGATTCTGGATATTCATGTATAGAGCTAATCCTTACACTTATTTGATTCAAAGTATGATGGCTGCCAATGTTGGTAGAGCCGAAGCTATTTGTTCTGATACTGAATTGTTACAATTTGCCCCAACAAATGGTGCTACTTGTAGTGAATATTTGTCCAACTATATGTCTGCTGGTGGTGGATATCTTATTGATGGTGCTGAAACTGCCATGTGTAAATATTGTCCTGTCAGAAACACTGATGACTATTTGGCTCCAGTTGCTATTATTTATGATCAAAGATGGAGAAACTATGGGATCTTTATTGCTTTTGTGTTTATTAATATCGGGTTAACTTTAGTTTTATTTTACTTGGTTAGAGTTCCTAAAAGTAATAGAAAAAAGATTTTATATAATGTTATAATTTGTGTATTTATTTGGTAATGTACAGTTTGTAAAAACTCATGAATAAGTTGTGTTACAAAAACTCTTTCAATTCTAATACTTTTTCAGTAGAAAAGTATTATAACTATTATGTAATTCTTAACCTAAGCTTTTTTAATACTAAAAGTGGTGAATTATACATTTAGTAAAGGTTTTCCTTATAGTATCTCATTAGTACTGCATATAAAAGGATCTCGCCGAATTCAAGCGTTCTGTAGGAATAGGTAAAACAATTGATCTGTTAAAAGCTATAAATGTGGTTATTGTTTAGCATTATAGGGTTTATCTGGTGTGATTCGATTTATGATGGTTTTTATTTTTATTTTTTTTTTTTTTTAAAAAAAAAATTAGTTGATGGCGTAATGTAGATTATATATTCATGAATCCTGCAACCAATTTAACAATCAGTAAATTTTGCAACAAGTAAATCTTGTAATTAGTAAGTCCAATAATCATAAAGTCTTATAATTAGTAAATATTATAGCATTATGTAACTACTTTTTTCCTTGAAATATTCCTTCCTTCATCATCTACCACCAAACAAAACCCACCAATATAATAACCAATACCCATTAATAAATACCCCACACATAAACCAGCTAACTTGAGCACACTTTCATGTACTCTCACTTAACGATCTTAACCGATATGCTGGTACATACAACAATTTTCTTTGTAAATCACAACATCACTGATCCAATACAATTAAATTGTAAACATACAGCTAGCTGCAGCAAGCATTAGATCAAAATTATAGGTAGTACATGAACTAAATGGTATTGTTCAAGTCATTGGGGTCAAGGATCAAGAGACTATATACAGGACCAAGTGCAATTTTTGTTCCTCGATGGCTGGTTTAACTATCGCTAACGGAAAATGCAAAATAAATACTAAACGCACCAGCCATGATTTGATCCCCCTTTACATACCAAGACCTATTGTTTAAGATCTAAAGTATTTGATCTGCTAAAAAATAACAATAAGTGAATAAATATATCTAGGTGAAAGATGAAGTATAAATAAACCCTTTTATACCATCATTGAGAAATATTTTTCATTCTGCCTACTATCAATCATTAATAATCATTGACCAATGTTGGGATTATTTGTTTTATTTACTTTTTGTATTAGTGTTTTAGGCTTTGATATAGATTCTAAATCTAATGTGGCGGTATACTGGGGACAAAATTCTTCACAGACTGAACAATCATTGAAAACTTATTGTGAAAGTGATTCAGTGGATATTGTGTTATTATCATTTTTACACTCATTTCCTGATCCAATGGTTCTTGATCTTTCAGAAAACTGTAAAGATAAATTTTCCTCAGGATTATCCAAATGTGATGATGTAGGTGAAGATATCAAATATTGTCAAAAGAAAGATAAATTGGTACTTCTATCCTTAGGTGGTGCTGCTGGTCAGTATGGATTCACATCTGAAAATGAAGCTGATGAATTTTCTAAAACTTTATGGAATAAATTTGGTGGTGGTGATGATGATGAAAGACCTTTTGGTGATGCTGTAGTCGATGGATTTGATTTTGATTTTGAAAATAAAAAGGAAATGGCTACAGCTGCCTTTGGTAAAGCATTAAGAAAACAATTTGAAAATGATGATTCTAAAAAATATTATTTATCAGCTGCTCCTCAATGTCCTTATCCTGACAAATCATTAGGAGAAGTTTTAGAAAATGTTGAGTTAGATTTTGCTTTCATTCAATTTTATAATAATAAGTGTAATTTAGGAACTGGTTTCAATTGGGATACTTGGGAAGATTATGCCAAGTCTGTTTCTCCTAATCCTAACATTAAATTGTATTTGGGTCAAGCTGGTAGCCCAACTGCTGCTAGTACAGGTTATACTAAAGCTACTCACTTACAATCTTATCTCCAAGAGGCCATGGATTCAGATAATTTTGGTGGTGTTTCCATTTGGGATGCTTCACAAGCATTTTCCAATTCTGACGGAAACTATGCTGATCTTGCTAAGGACATACTCAAGCTGCCAAAAGCTGAATCTGATGATTCACTGAAATCTGAAACCAAGTCTGGAACATCATCAACAACAAAACAAGATTTACCTAAATTAAAAACTGAGACTCCAACGACTACAACAGCTCCAACAACTACATCAACAGAAGCCGCCACAACTACCACTAACCAATGGAATAAATGGAATAATGGTAACAGTTGGAATCAAAAGCAAGATAAACAAGACTGGAGCGGTAGTAACAGATGGAATGGATGGAGTCAATATAAAAGGGATCTTGACACAGGATTGAATGTGTCAGTTACATCATTAACTACATTAAGAACTATTCATGGAAGAGATATTGCTTCAACTATGATGCCAGTTGCAACTGAAATTAATGAAAATTTATAATGACTTAATGATAATAGTAATAATAATAATAATAATAATAATAAAAAAAGATTTAACGATTTTAATTGTATATAGTTTATAATTCTAAAGCAAAACGATATTCTTTAACTTTTCAAATTCTAATTGCATATTTAAATGGCTTAAAAGCATGCTAGCATAATGATTCATGTATATAGAGCCGATAGATCCACCTGACCAGCTATTCAAGTTGTAATGCTCCTTATTTTTACTTAGTGTAAGTGGGGATAATATTATATGTAATATGGGGAGGTTTGATTGATCAATAATGGATTGGGCTTGTTTCGTTAAGGGAGCGGGTGATACTAGTATCATAAATGTAGTATTTATATCATTAGGATTCTCAATATGATGACTATAAATCCCTATTATTTCTCTTATTATACTTCCTTTAATTTTAGTTCCATGATTTTTACATTGGACAATGATTTTTATATCATTTTTTAAAGATATTGACATGGGTGATGGAATAATATCATTAGTTTTAGTAAGAAACTCTTTAGAATTACTAACTAAAGATTGAATGGGCATTGAAGTTTCCAAAGTTTTCATTTGTAATAATTTGGGCTCTACTGCTTCGAAAAAATGTCCCAAGTCCCATTTACCAAAGAGATCAACTCCATTATCAAATGCTCCTCCCTTTCTGACAAGATTATAACAGTTTAAATAATCTTCAAGTAAAATCTTTGTGGAAAACTCATACAATGTTCCTCGAAACACAGTGGATGTAATATTTACCTCTTTGTTTCTGCAATGGTTTAAATAAGTCTGACAATCTGTTATTTGCAGGACAGCGTATTTATTGTCTTTAATAGTGTTCACAGTGGATGCATATGTTCTCGCCGATGGAAACTGGTTTAGGGAAATAGATTTCAATATACTACCTCGTATTCCTAATCCATGAAGTACTTTACCTGAAGCTTCACTCCATAGTTTCATTGTGCTTTTAACGATTGAAAAAAAAAAAAAAAATAAAATAAGATTATAAAATAAATCAAAAATGAAAAAAAACCCGCGTTTATACTATATCGCACATTACATTTATCAGTTATAATCATGGTTTATTACATGTCACTATTGGTAATTGCTTTGTTGGGATTAGCTAATGCCTTCTCCAGTGAAAATATAGATCTTGTGGCTCGTAGTCAATCAGGGGAATTAAAACAATTAGGGCACTATCAAACAAACGAAAAAAAGCCATTTATAATCAATCCCCAAGTTGATATAAATGACAATGAAGTTTATTGTGTAGGAATTAAAGGAATAGAAGATAAAAGTTGCAGCATAGTAAAGGATGTTACCAAGCATAAATATGATATCCAGTTGGACAGCAAAGGGGATTTTGTAGGAATCACAATCAATTCTGGTGATTGGCAACACAGTCAATTAAAGACCCCCACTAAAGCTCCTTCACCTAATTTGCATCCTAATAACATAGCTAAAGGAAAATCTGCAACATCATCCAATGAAAAGATTAAGCCCGAAGGAGAAGAGAATAAAGAGTCAGAAGAAGATACAAGATCATGGGTGCAGAAGAACTGGACCTACATTGTTCCTCCATTAATCATTTTATTTGTATTATTTGGAGATGAAGAAAATCAAAAAAGAGTCAACAAACAACGCTAATGACACAAGACTAAGTCTTGGTTAACAAAATAATAATATATATATATATATATCATTAATGGGTTAAGTCTCTGGTCATGTGTCTCTATATACGAACCTTATGTAATACACCGGAACGACAAAGTTCATCGACTTTAAGAGACATAGTCCCGCACACGACCATCTTTATTTCAGCGAATCACATTGCAATTATTTTTCAATTAGTAAAAGTAAGAAAAACTAATCTGAAAACATCCTTTTTTTTTCTTTTATATTCAACGTTCCTTCCATATATAAACCAAATTATATATATATTTTATATATATATATATATACATACATAACATATCCTGTGTGGACAACTGTATAAAGAATAAAGAGTGGAAAAATGTTGGCTATTAAATCATCGTTAAGTCGAAGTTCCAGAAGATTTTTTTCAAATACTACCAGAAGATTACAAGATGTACAGGTTACTGTTGATGGCAAATCAATAAATATAGAAGCAGGATCATCCATTATCCAAGCTGCTGACAAAGCAGGTGTCACTATACCACGTTACTGTTATCATGACAAGTTAGCCATTGCTGGTAACTGTAGAATGTGTTTAGTGGATGTTGAAAGAATGCCTAAATTAATTGCTTCTTGTGCTATGCCTGTTCAAAATGGTATGGTGGTTAAAACTGATACCGAAAGAATCCAAAAGGCCAGAGAAGGTGTAACAGAAATGCTTTTGGAAAATCATCCTTTAGATTGTCCTATTTGTGATCAAGGTGGTGAATGTGATTTACAAGATCAATCTCAAAGATATGGTAGTGATCGGGGTAGATTTAAAGAATTGGTTGGTAAAAGAGCTGTGGAAAATAAACCAATTGGTCCTTTAGTGAAAACTTCCATGAACAGATGTATTCATTGTACCAGATGTGTTAGATTCATGAATGATGTAGCTGGATCTCCAGAATTGGGTAGTGCCGGTAGAGGTAATGATTTACAAATTGGTACTTATATTGAAAGAAACATTAATTCCGAAATGTCAGGTAATATTGTTGATTTATGTCCAGTTGGGGCTTTAACATCTAAACCTTATGCATTTAGAGCTAGACCATGGGAATTAAAGAGAACTGAAACTATTGATGTCATGGATGCCCTTGGTTCTAATGTTAGAGTTGATGCTAGAGGGGTTGAAGTTATGAGAGTTTTACCAAGATTAAATGACGATGTTAATGAAGAATGGATTTCTGATAAATCTAGATATGCATGTGACGGTTTAAAGACTCAAAGATTGACCAGTCCTTTAATTAGAAATGGTGATAGATTTGATGTTGGTACTTGGGATGAAGCTTTATCTACCATCACTGCTGCTTTCAAGAAGATCCAACCTAAGACTAATGAAATAAAAGCCATTTCTGGTGCTTTCTCTGATGCTGAATCTATGGTTGCCTTAAAAGATTTAGTTAATAAATTGGATTCTGAACATGTTACCACTGATGTTACATTAAATACTGAAGCTCATGGAGTTGATGTTAGATCTAACTATTCTTTCAGTTCTTCTATCGATGGTATTGAAGATGCTGATCAAATATTATTAATCGGTACTAACCCAAGACATGAAGCTGCTGTATTAAATTCCAGAATTAGAAAAGTATGGTTAAGATCTGATTTGGAAATTGCCCATGTTGGTCAAGAATTTGATTCAACTTTTGCTTTAGATCATTTAGGTGTTGATGTTAATGCTTTAGAAAAAGCATTAAAAGGTCCAACTGGTAAAAAATTAGCTGCTGCTCAAAATCCTATGATTGTTATTGGTTCAGGTATTTCTGACTCAGTTGATTTACAATCTATTTATAAATTAGTTGGTGAATTTGCTCAAAAACATAAAAACTTTAATACTCCTGAATGGAATGGTGTTAATTTATTACATCGTGAAGCTTCTAGAGTTGGTGCTTTAGATTTAGGATTCCAAACTGTGTCTGAAGAAGTTGCTCAAACTAAACCAAAAGTCATCTATTTATTAGGTGCTGATGAAATTCAAAATAAAGATATTCCAAAAGACGCATTTGTGATTTATCAAGGACATCATGGTGACTTGGGTGCTTCATTTGCTGATGTTATTTTACCAGGTGCTGCTTACACCGAAAAGACAGCTACTTATGTCAATACTGAAGGTAGAGCTCAAACTACTCGTGCCGCTGTCAATCCTCCTGGTGCTGCTAGAGAAGACTGGAAGATCATTAGAGCTTTATCTGAATACTTAGGTGAGCCATTACCTTATGATGATATCTATGCTGTTAGATCTAGATTATCACAAATCGCTCCTCATTTGGTAAGACATGATGTCATTGAACCAGCATCTGCTGAAATTGCTGCTCTTGGTATTAATGACCTTGTTACCAGAAATAAATCTGCTAAGGCTGTTGGTACTCCTTTGAAGAACCCTATTGATAACTTTTATTTCACTGATGTTATTTCAAGATCATCTCCGACCATGGCAAGATGTGTATCTAGTTTTGGTGCCAAGATTGACAAGACCCAAGATGAAAATCCTATCCTTGATATGGCCTAATCTTGGTTCTTTATATTTATCATTCCCTGCATGATCTTTTATTTAAACTAATAAACGAAAGAATAATTTTAAGAGAAAAACAAGAAAAAGAAAAAAAGACAACCTAAAAAAAAAGACAAAAAAGGAAAGGAAAACACTCTAAAATTAAGGACAATTGTCTGCTGTAAAACATTTATGAAATTAGACTCTATTTCATTTATACACCACCATTTATTGTATACATAGATATTATGCTGAAATATATACATAATTTGAACCATTTATCAATTCGCACTCAATGTAATGATTATGATAATCAGGGATTTTTAACTCATCTCATTTTGATAATAATGTCTAATAACGATAACAAAAGGCATTCAGAAGAAAATGAGAGTCAAGATTTTTCCTCTAAATGGAGACAAAATAGAGCTTGTGCTCGTTGTAGAAGATTAAAGATGAAATGTGCTTATGATGATCCTGAGTTTGGGGCATGTATAAGATGTCACAATATAAAGGTAATATGTTCTGTTGATAAGGATCCTACTGCACCTTATGCAAGGAAGAAACCCAGAAAGACTAATTTACGATTTGTTGAAAATGTAAGTCCTGGGATAAGTTCGGAATCAATCATGGTATCTCGTAATGGAGATCAAATATCACAATTGCAAAATTTAATTAAATTATTTCAAACTTCTTTAAGTTCATTGGAGCATGATGTTATTGTTACTTCTAGTGTTGATCAGAATGATGAAAGAAGATTAAATGATCTCCAAGATAGTTTAAATGATGTTCAGAAAAGATTAATGAAGATTATGAATAATTCAAATGCTCATAACTTGAAACAATTCCAAGACTTTCATAAATCTTCTTCATTACAAGATTTTCCTTATATTCCATTCAATGCTAATGTAGCAAAAGAGATTATTGAAAATTTCCAATTAATGAGTTTAGAAGAGTTTAAAATAAGACACAGGTTTTTCTTAAATGAAATGTTACCCTATTATCCTATTATATCATTATCCCAAAAACTATCAGACTTTAATTATTTATATGAAAATGACTCTTTGTTACTTTGTGGTTGTGTATATGTTACTACCATTAATGATAATGGATTATATGATCAAATTCATGAAAAGTCTGGCAAAATATCCAATGAAACCTTGAATCAGATGCTTAATTATTATCTTGAAAGTTTTATATCCTATCATGTCTATATTAAGTCTGATAATTTTACTTATCAATTAGTAGATTTATGCTTAATTTTATCACTTTGGTGCTTACCAACCACAACTTCGGGTCATTTCAAAAATCAACTTAACTTATTAATAGGGTTTAACATTTCTCTTTGCATAGATTTAGGTGATATATCTAAATCACTTCCAGCTATTAATTTTCAAAATCCACAATCTAGATATGGTGGTCTTCCTGTTTTACCGGATGATTCAGAGGCTAGAAACCATTTGAGGGCATTTTTAAGTGTTTATGTTTCTTGTGGTTCTTTGGGATTATCATTACCAAGATTTAAACTTGTAACCTGGACCAAACACCATCAAAATGCAATCACGTTATTGATGAAAGAAGCAGATGTGGATGGTATACACTTACCTTCAAGAAATGACAAATACTTGTGTTATTTTTCAAGAATTATTCGTTTGGGACAAGAGATCTTTGAATTTTTTTCACCAAATTTGTTATTAGAACAAACATCTAATAAAAAGAGAGATCCGCTATTTAATAATATGATGGATCCATCGACTTCTTCATTACCTCATATAAAATTTGTCTTGGATAATTATGAACAACGAATGTATTCCTTATTAGTTGAAAGTGGATTCATGAATTCCCCAGAACCAATGAAAGATGATAATCAACCAAAGGAAAAGTATTTATTATCAGTTATTTATTATCAACTCCTAATGATAATCTATGATAATATTGTCAGTAGATACTTTATATTAGAGTCAAAGAATCAAACTCAAGATATTGAAAGTGTAACCTACATTCAATATATCATCAAATTGATTAAGATTTGTGAGAATTTGTTACAGGCTTTTATAATTTTGGGTGAAGAGAGAACAATTAATTTACCAACATTTTTTTTCTATAGACCCATGCATGCATTAATATTATTGATTAAATTAAGAATTTTAATCAATTCACTGGAATTATCCAGAAAAGATCTGTTTATCGATCCTCTGGATTTAGAAATTGATGCAGAATCTTACTACGATTCAGTATACAATATTATACATGAGAGTCAACATAAATACAGCCTGATTGTATGTCTGAGAATGTCAATTATTCTTTCGAGAATTGAAAAATGGATGCTTTTATCAAAAGGTAAGGGTAATAGACCTAGAGCACCATCAGATGATCCGGTAATTGCTAGAGAGGGTTCAGCTTTAGTCAATATGATTGATACAAGTAAAGAAATTGAAAATTTAAGAGCACCAAAAGAACATGAAGATTCAAGAGATACTGATAAAGAAGACTCAACAAACCCATCAGCATCATTGTCATCCTCTTCGACTATGTCTGATTCTAGAAGGCAAAAAATACCTTCGAATTTACCTCAGAAAAGTGCCATTCCTCAAGCAAACAATAGAAAACGAAGACAAACTAAGTCTGATATGTTTAATCCAACAGGTACTTCGACATCACCAATGGATAACAATTTGTATTCTAATTCTATTCAAGAAATCTTTGATGTTATTAACTCGGATTTATTAGGATATTTAAATCCCTTGGATGCTAGTATTGATTTTGATAATAATATGCCTCCTGATTTGGGTAACGCATATGGAGCTCTGAGTTTTAATGATCCTATGAATATGGAATTCTTTAACGGGAATAATAATAGCAATAATAATAATAGTAATAATAGATAGTGAGCAAGCTGGATCTTTTAAGTCAACGTCGTACTATTTTATCCAGATTTTAGAGTTATACAGGTTTTTTTTTTTTCTTTTCAGTTCATAAATGTATTAGTAAATTATTATACAGTATATCTATTAGAATTTAAATTTCTTTTTGGATGTGTCAGAATCATTGTTTCTTGTTGAAGAAGAAGAAGATGATTGTGGAGGTTTAGAAGTTTCCTTACTGGATTCATCTAATTGGTAACCAAAATCCGTATTTACTAACCCTTCACCTGTTGGGGCTGAAGTTTCACCGATAACAGTATATAGTTTTTGGTCTTTGTCCAGCTTGTTAGGTTTCAATCCACTAGAGGGTTTGGGCTCATCAGATGCAGAATTAATATAGTTGATTTCATCAATAAATGCAGGGGTTTCTTCATGGTCACTAGGATATCTTTCTTCGTTCTCATCATCTTCCCCTTCCTCTTCCTCATCATCATCATCACTTTCATCATCACTATCTTCAATAGTCTCAAACCTCCCCCAAAGAGTGTCAATATCATCACTGCTACCATTCAAATAAACAGCATCATCATCATCTTTAGTTAAATATCCTACATTGGAATAAGGAATATCAATCCCAGGAATTATCATATTAGAATAAGCAGGAGGTTTTCCCAATTGTTTCATAGACGCTATCCAAGGAGGTGGAGTTTTGGCATCTTCTGGTAAACCTAACGCCGATAACAAATCTTTTGAGAGTCTACCTGGCTTTATACGAGACAAATCAGGATGGAATTCATCATTGGATTCTCGACCTTCAAAATAGACATCACCCATTCCCAATAAAGATGTTTTGGATTGGTTTTGGAAAAAGGCATCATGGAGACGTTGATAGTCAATATCCAATTTACCCATTTTGGGTTGAATTCGTTCTCTCTGTTGTTGTCTTAAACTCAGATCATCGGTACTATCACGCATATCTTGAATTCCAGTATCAAGAATAAACTTTGGAAGTTTGAATGGTGGTCTTTCTATTCCCCGTCTTGATGATAAGTAGTCTCTTTTGGCCAGCCAGTGTCCAGGAACAGGAACTATATTAGGTTTAGTCTTTATCGATACTAGTAAGTAGGGATCAGGAGCATCAGCGTCAAACCATTCAACCATTTGTGGTCGTGATGTCATGGTCTTTAATTTGGCAATAGGAATCTTATTTTCCTTCCTTGTTTTCCGTTTAGATTTGGCTTCTTTAGTGTTATCATTATCATTTTCTCCGTCATTAATATCATACTCTACATCAGAAGACTCATTAGATCCTGAATCTTGAAGTTCCTTTTTATCCGATAAAACCAATTGCTGATTTGATTCGCCCACGTCATCTTTATATTTATCTTCATCTTCATCGTTAAATCTTTGAAATACTTGCTGGTATTCGTGGAATAATGGATTGTTGGTGATATCCTCCATGGGAGATGGCATTGGTTCTGTAGTAGCAGAATCATCAGGTTGTTGTTTATTGTCTTTGATATTGTTGTTCTCGACTTTGTGGTCATCGACTTGTTTGTGACTCTCTTTTATATCTATATTTTCTTTTTCTCCATCTTTCTTTCTCTGTTTGGCTTTCTCTCGCCTAAGCTGATTCTTAGACCTCTTCACCATTACTGAAGATGTCATCGCTGAGAAGTCATATAAAGTGAGAAACAACACATTTGTGACACAAAGCCGGTAAAGAATTAGAGATATCGATTGAAATCATCAGATTATCAATTATGTCATTAACATGACTATAAAAAGAATATATATAACTTTTCCAAATATTGGAAATAAAGTCAAATAATTATAGCCTCAAATTCCTCTATAGTTCAATTATCACTCTTCTCCTTAATTTTGTTTATTGTGTTGTAAATTTTATCCATTCTGGTATCAATTTCTTGATCATTTTTGTTTAATACTTGAAGCACTTTCTTAACTTCTTCATCTATTTCAGCAGATATATCAAACACGGAATCTTCTGTTTTCGTAGTAGTTTGTTTGGAGGAGACCTCTCCATCATGGAGATGAGTGGTGGTAAGACCTACTGTGGGATCATCACTAGCAGTCGAAGAAACTGACATAGTGAGGTAATAGTGGAGCCCTTGTTGTTATAAGCAACGTCTTTTTGCTATAGTTGTTTTTCAATGAGCCGTTCTTGGTTTCAATTAGCCGTTTTTGGATTGCCTTTGGGTTATTGTCTTTAAATTACTGCCTTTGATATCTCAGTTAACACTTTCGCGTACTTGACTTTTCCAGTATATAATGAAGTGGCTACTAAGACTTTGGTTAGTGCCATTAGTTTTGGGGTTAACAACCGACAATGATAAATATACCGGTGATTATGATTCTCAGGAAGATATTGAAATGGAACCAAAATTTAAAATCAAATATAATGATGGTGAGATACCCAGAACCAGTGCTCAACGGTTAATTGGTGAATCCTATAATAAAACTACGTCATTAATTGATTATGGGAATGAATCTTATGAACTTGTGGAAATTGGTAATTATAATGGAGATTATATTTGCTTAATTCCTAAGATAGATTCTCAAAAGATTGTTGATAAAGTCCAACAATATCTACACGCTACGCCTCAATCAACCCATTTGAAAGCTCAAGTAGTACCATTATTAAGTCATTTTTTTGATTCTTCCAAATGCATATATACTTCAGGACTTCATTCTGAGTACTGGACTTATGGATATTGTTTTGGGGATAAAGTGGTACAGTTTCATGAAAATTTCCAGGTATATCAAACCACTGGTAAGCATATCCCAGAATATCCCAATTACATCTTTGTCCTTGGACAATTTCCAGGATCCTCCACCACCAATCCTCCAAAGATAAAAAATAATTCAAATGAAAAATCCCGAGTATTAAATGTGGATGATTTCTCTATAATTGATGATCCACTTAGCACCGTGGTTCCTCCCCAGAAATCACAAAAGGCATTAAAACATGTGTTAACTGACGGAGAATTATGTGATTTAACACAGCTCCCCAGATCAGTAGAAATCATTTATAGATGTGATCCTCATGTAGATTTTAACATTGGTATTATCAGCTTACAAGAAATGAAAACTTGTGAGTATCAAATGATCATTGATATGAGAAGTTTATGTCAATTCCCAGAATTCACCCCCAGTCAAGATGAAGAAAAAGCCTTTGATATTGTATGTAATCCAGTAAGTGTGGAAGGTAAATCTATTAGTAATTTGAGTGATTTGGTGGTGGTTAAATCAGCCGTTGATGAAAGCATTCATAACCCCCTGAATTTCCCATTGCCAAAAGTAAAATATATCGATGTCAATGATTTCAACATCCAACCAGCCGGAACTGGATTCTATTGGGGTAGATCCAAATCTTTTGATATTTCATCAGACTTATATGATAAACGTTCAATCCTTGTATATAATGGAGACGAAAGAGATGCTCATGAACTAATAGCTAAAATAGCAAGAATGTTTTCTAATTCTATGGAGTTGAAGATATATGCTCCTGATGCTAATGATGGGTTTAAATTAGCCTCATGGTCTGATAGCTTTATTGCTTATTATGAATTGTATGATTTTACCGGGAATCTTCTTCATTTAGTAAAAATCATTAGAGACGGTAATCGGGACACCACTGGAATTGATTTACAACTAATTGATCCCCAGACTATGTTAGATCAAGATGGTGATCCTGTGGATGTTTCAAGTCCAGATCCCAACAGGATCTTGTGGCATTATGAATCATACTTTTTTAATGATGCTACAGGTAACCCCAACAAACAAATTAAAACAAGATCATCGATAGATGATGATACTGAATTTAAAACAATCACTCAGACAGTAACTGTAAAACAACAAGATGCCGGACTTTCATACGATGAAGTGTACACCGTTGACACCTCTGAGTATGATCCCTTGGAAAATGAATTTTTCAAACAATTGGCTCATAATTTAGGTGTTGATGATCATGAAGTATATCGTGTATTCAATGAAATGGGAATTGATCTCAATTTCGATGACGATGTTCATGATGAATTATGATTTCTATAACATACAATATAAAATGAATGGATGCAAAATTCAGTCCCAGACCAATACCTACGCGCATTGATGTCACCTCTAAGTAAATAACAAACCATGCGATTTTTCCATCTAATTTCCATAGTAAAAATCAATCATACTATAGTTTTGCTCTTGATATCAGGTTATTATATTTGTGTTAGAATTAACAGAATAATTATAAAACCGAAACTAAATAAGGAGGAGAAAGGAAGTAGAATAAAAGAAGGTTTTATCATCAAAAGTCATTGTAATTAAAAAAAAAGAACAAGAGAAGTTCAATACAAAAAAAAAAAGTCAAAGAAAACTCATCATAGATGTTACTTTCAAATATAAGAGCCAATACACGTCGGCTAACATGTGGTCAATATAGACCAAGTCGAAATATATCCTTTTTAAAGAAATTACTTGTGTTAAATGATACCAGTGAAAAAGATGGTAATGATATTGTTTATCTGTGGGATGAATCGCCATATGAAGATATTCGTACAAGAGCTGCATACATAAGAACCAAAGCATTATGTCCTGTAACTAAAAACCCAGTGAACTTTATCTGTCCATATTCAGGTATCCCTACTCATTCTTCAAGAGAAGCATGGGAAAATGATGAAGAGTATCATAAACAAAAGAAATATGAATTATTGAAAAAAGTTAATTTATACGAACATGATTTGAGATCAGGAAGGAATTTTGATGAATTCTTATTTCCTGGAGAACAAGAAAATGATTTTATGATTAATTTTTCTAATTGGGATTCATTCTTTTATACTAGAGACTTTAATCCTATGAATACTGAGTATAATTTAGCTGCGGCGTCAAAGGTTCTAACTTATCCCATTACTATTGGTGCTGTTTTACATCGGTTATCCCCTTATCTTTTACAACCTAAAGGACCTTTAACTATAGAAGGGTTAAGATCACTTTCTGCTTTGAAATATACTCTTTACCCTCCATATAGTAAAGGTGAGGAAGAAGCAGTAACTTTTAAAGAAAGACCATTAAGAATTTTTATTGTTGGAGCCAAAATGGAAGCCATGTTACCAGGTTATGTATGGAAACAGTTTGCATACTTGCTACCTAAAAATAAGTTTGAGATCCATTTCATTGGTCCAGAATGTCATTTTGATGCTTCACTCAAAAAATTCACACCAACTAATGAACCTCATGGTAGACCTTTAGTAGAGAGATATGATGAACAAATAACATTACATTACCACACCCATTTTTTCCATGAATTATATGAAATGGGAGATTTATTTCCTTTTGATCCTTACTTGGATGTATTCTTTTTATTCCATCCTGGGTTTCAAACTCCTGATAGTATTTATTGGGACAAAGCCTTAAACGGGTTATTAGAATCTAAGTGCCCTGTATATGTAACTGGATATCATAAAGAAGATACATTGAGAGAATTACTGTGGTTAATGAATCATAAGTTATATGATGAAATGGATATTTTAATGGATCAAACTAAAAATGTTTTTGGTTCTACCAAACTTGATTTGGTAGATTCTAATCCCACGGAAACCTTTCAAGCCAATGATGAAATCTTTGCTTTTAGGGGTAAGAGATACCATACGATCAAGAAATGAAATGATTTTGGTATTAAATAGTCTTATATACTTCTTGTAAATAATATGTAAAGAATGTTCATAATGCAAAAGAATCATAAATACTTTATATAATGTGCGAATTTAGGCTACGTATTAATCTTCTGTGGATGATCACTAATTCACTATGAATACACCTTTTAAACTTCAATTACAGGTAGAAGAAATCAATTGGAATCCCACAATTGATGAACTACCTATTATGAGAACAGATAAGTATCCCATTAATGTAACGTTAAATCACACACCTGAAGATATTTTTCAACTGATTTGGTATAATTCCCCAAATTATTTAATACGACCGGTATTCTTAAGTCTTTATGGTTTACAAGGTCGTATTTCCAATCATATGACTTTTAAGGAAATATTGGATACGGAAGAGCCACCAACTGATGTGATTACATCTTTAAAGTTGGTGGTTGATTATGAATTATTTGGTTCACCTTCAATATCTACGCGAGATCCTATGGAAGAATTGTTTGATATAGTAATTGAGTGGAATGATAAGTATGATCGTATTAATAGTATCAAAATAAGAGAATCATTGAAGTGTACCAGTGGAAATTTAAAAAGTTATATTGCCGATGAAAGAAATTCCAGTATAGGTGATGATGATATGGAAGTTGATGGTTCGTATTTTAATTTGAGGTATTGGGCTGATGATGATATTATAAGGGATAATGATTTAACTTTAAGGACTATTACTGGTTTGGATGTAACTCCAAAAGTCCCCATTTTGTTTGAATTACTGTATAATTTTGAAAAACTATCTGTTGGAGCCACAGATCAATCATCTTCAGTTACTGACACTAATAGACGGTTTTTCATAAAATTTCAATCTACTATTGACTCACTACAAGGTGAAACAAGTTTATTTGAAGTTAATAAAACTAAAACTTTGAGAGAATTAAAGAATGATATTATTCATCGTGTTGATGAAGGAGCTGTTAGTCGGACTTTTTTTGATCAAGTAAAGTTATACTATTATTCTGAATTGATTAATAGTACTGAAAATGATAGACCTTTATATGAAGCATTATCATTATCTGATGAGTTACTTGACAATAATAGAAATATTATAACTATGCAAGTAGTCATTCATGAGCATTTAAGTGGTGTTGAAGGAGGAATTCTAAGTAGAGAATTCTGGGATGATATAAGAGGTAGAAGAAGGTTTGAATTTTTACCTACAACCAGAGATGATCTACAAGTTGAAGCAGAAACCCCACATGGAGTTTCATTACAAAATTCTAATAACAATATCCGAGAATATGAACCTGCTAAGATAATTCTTGATAATGGAGCAGAATGGAGCTTAACTGGTGAAACTTATGAAATGATTCAAGCGGATTCTCCCTCCATTCCTAACACATTGCTTGTAAATCAGACTGATATTTCTTCATTACTTTTTGAATTTTCATTGACATTACCGGGAAAAACTGAACCCACTAATATATTATTGAACAGTTCCCAATGTATTGTTGTTGATAATGGAAAACATAATCCATATATCTTATTAAATTCATCAGGAGCATCGAAATTGAATCGTCATTTCAGGGATATTGATGGAACAACTTTATTACAACAAGTACATATCCATTTATTTGAAGATCGTTCTACATCTCAACCGGATCAACCAAATCAATCAAGTCAATCAAGTCAACCATCCACCAATACAACTACACACCAGGACGTGGGACCCATTGCTCCAGAAGCACCACAGGAACAAATACAAAATCAGCAAAATCAACAAAGAAATAACATTCCATTATTTCAAATTGCAAGATTCCCTGGACTTGATAGAATCATTCAAGTTCTTCGTGATCGATCAATTTTTACTACTATAATCAGAATAGGGTTAATTACTTTTGTGTTTGGATTTGAAAAATTCATTCTTGAATATTGGACTTATATACTAGCATGGACTATTTTGATAAATTTATCTTTTCAAGTGTTATTTAAAAGTTTTACTTTAGCTGATAGAGTTAGAAATCATCTATTAACTGATCAATTCATTAGAAGATTTGGTCGAAATTATGAAAGAATGATTCGTAAAACAATCAATGGATTAATTCAAATAGGTATTAAAAGAATCACCCTTGTTAATCAAACAGAAAATAAGATTTGTAATTATATTATCCAAAGACCTCGTGAGTATGAATACTTGGTTATAAAGATAAAGAGACAAGATACCATTAAATTTTACATAAAAGATTGTTTAAAAAACTTTTTGAGAAGTTCCTTGATGATGGTCATTACATTTATGCCTCTGTTTGTTCCTAAATTAAATAAAAGGTTAGAAATATGGAGGTGTAGGGAAAATTTGGATTTGAAAACAGCAATATTGGAAGCTTATGATCAATACTGTAAACAAGTGCCAAATAATAACTACAATATAAATAATGTTATCGAATATGCCACTGACATCGAAGATGATGAAGGAATAGAAGTACAATACCAAATATTCCTTGATCAACTTCTACACTTGCTGGTATTGTTGGTACAACAAGTACAAGAAAATCAACCACCAGCATTTTCGCAACAATTGGAAAATCAACCAGAACAATCAATTCCTCAACCAGAACAATTACTGACTCAGGTACAACAATGAAACAGAACGCCAACAGTAGAATTGATGCCATTCTGCACCTTCTTTGAAATAGCTGGTGCAATTAAAGGTTATCACATAGTTTCTTCTATACTTTTTAAAAAATACACACTATTTCATATTTAGAACGTATATCAGTAAAACTCTAATTATTCTTATATTTGTTTTTTTATTTATATGTTTTTTTTTTTTTTTTTAGAAAAACTTTCTTATCTATTAAAACAACAACTCAAAGGGAAGTTATAGACCACACACACGCTATAATTACTTCAACAACGTTCGTGATTGATTGTGACATCTTGAATAATAGAGAAATGCTTCATATTCTAATGTTTAGAAATTTCCTAAATCAGCCAAAGTCAGTCTATAGAGAAGATATCATCCCACAAATATAAGCAATTCCACGTTATTTGTATCCAAAATAGTAAGCCAGTTAACAATTTAGGGGGAAAACTATGAGCGTTTTTAGGGAAAATTTTTAATTGTCGTCAGATTCATTGTTTATTTTTAAATTTCTTTCTCTAAAATTGTGTGAGCAATTCCCAAAGTAGTAAAGACAGTTACGCCTCTTTCCAAATTCTTATTGTTTCCATCCATTTCAGGATAAAAATAACTATAACCGGGGGCTCGCCTTGGAGTTTCTTTTTTTCTGTCGGGTGTCAAAACACTATTTAAGACGACAGATTCCCAACTTCAAGTTTTTTTTTTTTCCCTTTCTTTTCTTTAATCAAAAAACAAATTTTAATTACATTCGCTATGCAATTCTCCACCGTCGCCTTATTATTCGCTGCCGTTGTTAACGCTGCCACCATCACCGAAACTGACATGGAATCCACCATGGTTACCGTTACTGACTGTGACACCACCGTTACTGACTGTCCAGCTTCTTCTTCTGTTGCTCCATCTAACGGTACCTCTAACGTTTCCACCTGGGAAGGTGCTGCTAACAGACAATACGCTGCCGGTGCTGCTGCTTTAGCCGCTGGTGCTTTATTAGCTTTATAAGTTATATAATTAGTCTGTAAATTAGTAATGTATTGGAACTAGAGTAATATTTTTGACGTATGTTTCGCTTTTCTTGTCTGCATTTTTTTTTTTTTTTTTTTTTTTAAATTCTTTCTTGCTCTCTGAGATATAAACGGAAATTGCTACCCGCTTGTGTCTTGTGTCGTGTGTCGTATGTCGTATGTAGCATATCGATGTCACATGTCGCATGTTGTAATATTGACAAATTTGTAAGGTTTATGATTTCGCAGTCACTCTATGAAGTTAACCGATGAAAGTAAAGCTTTCTACTTTGCTACTTACAGTGTAGTTAAACAAATTCCTCATAGAAAAGTTACTAGCTATGGTCATATAGCTTACTTAATAGGTAGACCTGAAAATTCTCGTCAAGTAGGTTACGCATTAAAGCACTTCAAAGAAATTGTGAATCAATTGAACCAAGATTGTAGAGATAGTAATAGACCTCAAGATATTATAGAACATGACCACATATCTTGGTGGCGGGTTTTGTCTTCTAGTGGAAAAATATCACCAAGAGGCACGAATGGACAAATTGAACAGATGAAATGGTTACAGAATGAAGGGGTGGATGTAAATAATTATATGGTGGATTTAGAAACTTGGGGCTGGTTTCCCGATGAAATAGATTATTAATGTAAAAATAAATATTCATTATTTCTATATACAGAGATTATGGAATTAATTTCTAATGATTACTGTCCTTTTTGGTATTTGTCTTTCTTTTCCCCCTACTATTATTTGATCTTTTATCCTTGGTTGGTTTTTTACTTATTTCAATATTTTTCATTTGTTGTTGTACTCGAGCAGCTTCTTCTTCCCACCATTTAGCAAACTGTTGTTCTTGTTGGATTTCCTGTAATGTTTTCTGTTGTTGTTCTCTATTCTTTGCTTCCTCAATCTTTAACGACTCTTCAATCATTATATCGGTTAATGATATATTAAATGAGTCATTCTCCAGAGGAGGTGATTCATTAACCAGGGGTGTTCTTGATTTAGACGATGATGAATTTACATTATCTTCTCTAACTTTTTTAGTACTAATTTTGGCTTTATTACCTCCCAAAACAGGGAATTCCTTGGATTTCACATTCCCGTTGGAAGTATCGGATGAGCCCCAGGTGAAGGAAGGTTTAATATCATTGACTTCATTATTACTTTTATTATCTTGTAATGATAATTTCTTTCTTTCCTTTTGCGATAGTTTGACATTGGGTCCGATTCTAAATTTATTAGACCTCTTCGTCCCTTCAAACAATTCAGCTTCCAAAGGAGGGGTCTCTTCAGAGTTTTTGGAAGTTGGTGTTGGTCCTTTTTTCAAGATCGATCCTCCACTTGGTTTTCTTGAAGCCCAGTTGGAGTGAGGACTCAATCCATTGGTAGGTCCTTGATTTGATGTGACTGGTGCCTTTGCCTTATTGATATTAGAAATACTAGGTGATTGTGATAAAGATGACAGTGATGACAGACTATGACCCAAGACTGGGAACCCATTAAATCCTACTTGTGACGTTTTTCTCTCTATAGTGGTCATAGGAATGGGTTGAGATTTAACCTG
Organism: Yamadazyma triangularis; assembly: GCA_030573955.1. Classification (NCBI taxonomy): domain Eukaryota; kingdom Fungi; phylum Ascomycota; class Pichiomycetes; order Serinales; family Debaryomycetaceae; genus Yamadazyma; species Yamadazyma triangularis. The sequence goes on from JAJMEC010000022.1 coordinate 76,660, forward strand.
TGTTGGTTGTGGTTCATTTGCACCATTAGATCCTGAAACCAGAGGTTTACGGCTCAGTATCGGTGGACTAGGAGATTTCTTTGAATCATTTGTCTTAGACTTCCTTCTTCTATTAACAACATATTCAAACTCCTCCTCATCATCATCAACTGCACTCTCACTTTCAGTCATAATCGGGTTTCTATTAGCATTGAACTTTCGTATATCAGTAATAGCCGACTTATTATCATGGATAACTGAGCTTTTTCGAGAACTCTTTCTATCTTTCCTCTTATTTTTATTAAGTTTATTATTACCTTCAATTCTAACATCAACCAATGGTTCAAAAGAACTAAATCCTTTGGCATCACTTAAAAAGTTTTCATTGAACTCATTCATATTGAATAAAAAGTTTGATAAAAGATTGGTGGAGTCTTTAATCATCCAATTATTTAAATAACTTTGATTTCTATTTCCGTTTTCATTACAGAAATCATTCATTTTCCAAAGGCTTATAATATTCAAGGTCTTTTCTAGTTTCATTAATAACTCAGTGGGAATAGTTAAAAATAATTGATCTAAAAGAATAATTTCTAAATTATTATAGATATACCAACAACAATTTAAAAATATCTTTTGAGCTTGTAATTCATCTGAATGAATTAATAGAGCAATGACATTATCTAACGACATCATATCTTTAATCACTAATTGACATAAATCTTTAAGTTGAAATAAAAGTAATTCATCTGATACTTGAATTGTTTCTAATAAACAATTAATCAAATCATCACAAGTTTCACAATTGTCTTTTAATTCATCAAAAATTTCATAATCACTGAATCCATAAATATGTTTGAGAATAATACTGAATTGATACTTGTCTAAATGTTCGAATTCTATTTCTTTAGAATCGCCGTTCCATCTAGAAGCTAATTTTGTTTCAAAAAAAGCTGATCTTGCCGTCAAAATCAGCAGCATACATTTCAATTCACCATCATTTAATTTGACTGTCAAATCACCATAATTAGAATCATATAAACATCTCATACTTTTAAAATAACCTTCATCTTTTGTGAAAGTACCAAAAACATCAATTACTTGAAATAATCGACCAAGACGTTCAAAATGATTTTTGATTTCCTTAATGTCTCTAGGACAATGAACTCCGCTTGGGTAGTCATCCCAAACACTAACAATTCTGTTACTGTATAAAAAATGAACTAGAATTAATAATGCTTTTATGTTAACACTAGAATAAAATTTTAACTCATTATCTTGAAATGTTCCTTCAATTCCTTCCTTGGTAAAATATTCATCCTTATTGTTAGATTCAAATATTTTCTTACAGAATTCTGATCTAGTTTTAAAAATGTCTTTGTGGAAACCAATTTTTAATTCCGGAACCTGTTCGAAAGTGATGAATGCATCATAATATTTACCATCATTATAATCCATAAATTCAGTAATTAAAGATTCACCATCTAAAGGTTTTAGCAATTCTTTCTGTAAGTCTATATCAGTGTTGGAGATCTGTTGGTAAGTTTTTCTGGTTTTCACTCTTCTGTTGAATACATGGTCAAATTTCTTTGTGTAGTTACTAAACAAATCATCGAATTTTAAAATATTTTCTTCTTCTCGATCAACTTTATCCTCCTCTTCATCACTTTCATAAAATTCATGTTCACTTTCTCGAAACACCTTAGGATAAATATAATCAGTAATATAAAAGCTAGTTTTAGGATCCTTTTGAAATAATTGATTCTGTTTCCGGTATAAATCAGTATTGACTAATATACTTAGATATTCCATATCCTTAATATGATTATTACTTTGCAATTCTAAAGGAAGCAAATCTATATCATCTCTAATAAATCCAAAAGATGCAAAGTTTTCATCACAGGATACCTGCAATACCTTATTGATATAGTCTATTCTTTTAAATTTATTCTTTGTAGCCGGAATGGGTAAGGTCGTTTCTGATAAAGAATTCTTTCTGACTTTTAAATTACCCGAATCCTTCATAAATACAAGACCCGTTGCAGAACAAAGCAAAATAGATCCATGGGCTGAAACATTTACATCAGCAGCCTTTAAATCACGATCATGAGCTTTCCAAATAGGAATATATTTGACATGTTTAGACAATTTTAAAAAGAAATTTGCTTCATTTAGATCAAAAGAAAACCCAATAACATCACCATTATCAAGTAACAATACAATGTTCTCATGTGATCTCATAGCTACTTTAATAATATTTGCAGGTTCAGTCAACCGTATAGGACTAAATATATGGAAAACTCTATCATCGGCTCCTTTAACAGGAATTTTGGGTAATTTAACATGTTGGTTTTGAACATAAATATGAATATCATTATTAATAGTTACAACACATGTACATGTTTCACAGGTCTCGACGGTTTTTATCTCATCCCTTAAAGTGATTTTTTTAGGAGTCAGTTGTATTGACCCTCTTAAAGTGTAGTTTTTTATTCGGTAATCTAAGAATTTATCTTCGGTAGAAAAGCCCATTTGACCAATATTTAACCCCCAAAAAAATATATCATGTTTGGTGTATACCAACGAATGAATCTTTGATGAAGCAATACCTCTTATATGAGCAATATTCTTCTTTAGATCACCATTGAAGACCAATCTAGGAATGGCCTCAAAAGGTTCCGAGAACTCTCTAGAATTGGAAGGGAAGCTACCATTATCACTAGAGTTATATCCTAACTGATTGTAAGAATTTAATCCCCATGAATATATCTCATTATCAGTAGTCAAAACAAGGGAATGATCATTTGATATGGATATTTCTCTTATCATTTTTCTTTCACTAGAAAAAGTATCCAAATTACCTCTTTGGGGATTAGTACCATCGAAAAAGCTTACCTTGGTGAAACGAAAAGAATTCTTCATATTTTCATAACCATGACCCAATCTTCCTCTAGATCCTATACCACAAGAATAAACGTCACCATCTCTTGTTAAAATCAAGGAATGATACTTCGATATCTTGACAGATTTAAACCGAGGAGTGTATAAAATATCACTACCAGAATCTTTAAAAAATAAGTTGGACAACTTTGATGGAATAGTACGATCAGTCGAGTCTCCAACCCCTAAATTATTATTGATATTAGAACCTAACATATAAATATCTGATCCTGAACGTCTTGGATCCCACCAGTTGTGGTTAGAACGGATTTTCCTTACCTTGTGTTTATTGTAGTTATTGGTAAGTTCTCTATCTTTAAATCTATAAGTGAGATGGAATTGATTATCTCTATCAATATATTCAGGAATCCATATTAAATGTTTGAAATCGTTATCCAATAATTGAAGTGGCGTGACACGACTTCTATCTTTACATCTTATAAGGTCGAATAATAAAGTATTATTTACAAGTAAAAGGTTACCTGAATTGGAATTATTGATTGGATCAACGGTTTTCAAATAATCTAGTATAACTTTATAACATGTGAACCGTTTATAATAAATAACATAATGAAGACAGTTCCATCCATTTTCATAATCAATAGAGCCTATTATAACTTTGACTTCAGGATTTTTAAGTAAGTGTCTTAATAGATCTACTCGGTTGCATAGGATTAACACGTGAATGATGGTTCTACCAAAAGCATCACGTCGTAATAATTCTTCTTTGCTTAGTTTTGGTAACGCGTTTGATGGGCTAGATCTTATGCTTACTGAATTTATCATAATCTACCACATTTGTGAACAAAATGGAATAATCAATACAAGGGCAAACTGTAATCTTTTGGTATAAAATTAGTTAATTCTTATTAACTCACCGCGCACTATAACAGAAAATGGGGTTAATAATGAGTTTTTACATTGATTATACTATATATGTTATATATTACAAGAATTCTTCTTTGTTTCTTAAAAAGAGAAACAAAATGATGTTTAACCATCCAAATCATTCATCATCAATTCAATTTCTTTGGTATCGATTTCATTAAAGTTGTGAAGTTGATCTTGCTCTTGAGAATTATCCATATAATGATCATTACCACTATTGATATCTAAATTATTGGAGTTAGTATCATATTGTTCAGAGTCGAAATTTGAATCGGGGACTTTAAAGTCATTTTGACTATGTTCCTGTTCCTGTTGCTGCTGCGACTGTGACTGCAGTTCCAGTTCCAGTGGGTTTTGTTCATGGTGGTGTGATTCTTCTTCTTCTTCCCATTCAGGTAAAATGTATGAATTGGCAATAATTCTCTTTTTAGTAGACCCGATTTTACCAGTTGGGGGTAATCTTGGTCGAATATTTCTTTGTTTTTGTGGTAAATCATCATCATCGAGTAATGGGAACTTAGAAGCATCGGGTAAATTAGTTGATTCTCCTTTTTTCTTTTGTTGTTTAATGAATTGATTTTTACTCTTTTCTAATAGTTTTTGATAAAATGGCCTTAATAATCCAATTTGATTATCCACATCAGCAGCATATAATCTATTGACTTTATATTCTTTTAGATCATCAAATTTGTTTTGTTTACTAGCAGTACCTGTACTGGAATAAGAATTGTGTAATTTTGAGTGCAACAAATATATGGGGATTGATGAACTTAATAAATTAAATTCTTTATCTAATCCCAATTCTTTAAATCCAAAGAAATCATCACCTAAATCATTACTAAAATCTCCAGTTATAAATTGTTCACTATTATCAGAAAATGATTTTTCATTGAAATTTTCCAACCCTGGTCGTAATAATTCTTTCAAGAATTTTGATAATTTAGTTCTCAAATCCTTTAATTTATCCAATTGATTTAAAATCTTTTCATTGACAAAAGTGTATAAATCATCCGGTTTATTAACCCCATTTTCTATTAATGATACCAATACGATTTCTCTTGTACTCAAACGGTTTCTAGATTGTGATTCCAGAAGAGTTTTAATTGATTTGGCTAAATTTCCCATATATTTCTCTGCCATTTGAGTTAAAGTATTAATTGCAAAAGGTTCTGTAGATTCAAATCCCGTTTGCATGGCAATTTTTGAAACATTTCTTCGTAAAACAGAATATTGAATTTCTTGATTAAAAGGTTCATGATTAGATAATTTTGATACAGGATCAACATCAACTTCTTTTAATAAATTAACCTCTGGTTGTCTCATTTGAGTATGATGTACAAATTGTTGAGTTTGCATTTGTCTAATTAAAGAAATCTTGAAACAAATCCGTCTAATTTCTTGCATTTCACTAATGTTTTTGAAATAAGCCTTATTCAATCCCTCTTCAGTAGAGAGCCAAAAATCAGAATTTTTCTGGTCAACTCTATTGTTCAAATATTCATCAACAATTTTTTGTTCTTTCAATTCCTGTTGGTCATCATCTATTCCCTTATACTGCATTCCTGGTAACCCACCTGTGATATCGTATTCTAGTAAATAAGGTTCATCATTTTCTAATAAGTTATTACTCTTTGAAATGAATTGATTATTACTAATATAATCACTGAAATTATTCATTTCACTTGGTTCTCTTATAATTGCTGGAGCATCAAAATTCAAATGATAAGAATTATTCTCTTGAAATAATTTTGCTCTTTGATCACAATAATGGGCACGAGACTTGGCTGTTAAGTTTCTCCAAGCCACCAATTCTGGTCCTACTTCATCTTCTTCATCCTCATTATTATTTTCATTTATTTCATCGTTATCTTCTTCTTCCTCTTCTTCTTCTTGCACGCTGGTTGTGCGACCTAGAGGGGCATTAGATTCCATTGGAACTGCTCGTTCAGATGCTCCAGGGCTACCCTCTGTTCCAGCTGGTATTGGGGTTCCATCATCAGGTGTATCCATAGGTTTATCATTTTCCAAATCTATTGGAGTTTCAAAATTACTTTCCGGGGAATTAACCAATGATTCATTCTCAATCTTTACTTGATTATCTCTTGTTCTTTTTCTTCCTTTTTTAGAAGATTTTCCTTTATTGGATTCATTGCCAACAGTTTCTTGTTCGTCCTCTTTTTCAACCTCTGACCTATTTCTAATAACAATATTTGGGATATGAGGAATTAATTTCAAAGATTTCTTTTGCATTGCTATAGCATGGGCTCTTAAAAAATGTCTAGGATCCGAATTATAAGTCAAACAATTTGACCAAATTAGCATAATATCATCAACAAATTCTTGCTTTGAATTGTATTGTAAGTTTTTCAATTTTTTCATTACAGTATTTAAGTCCATAGGTTTTTTAATAATTAAACCATAATTAGGGGCTTCTCGTTTACTGACCTTATTCAAAAAAGGAGTAGAATGCTCTGTATAACTTCTTAATTCTAAAACTACCTTTTCGCATGCATCATATAATTCTTCTTGACCAACACGTTCATCATTTGCCCATTTACCTCTATTCTTCTTTACATCCATAAATAAAGTTCTTAACTCATAATCATTTAATGGGATTTGATCTCTGTGATGTTGAATAGTAGAAAAAAGGTGCTTTAAAGATGATCCAGTAGCAAATGCAAACTCTACATTGGTCTCACTACTAGTATTATTTTTAGCTTCATCGGGGATTTCAGAAGTTTTCTCTAGTTTTAAATCGCTTTTTTCAAGTTTTCTTCTTTTTATCAATGTCTCTCTATCATATTCAAAATTATGATATACTTTATTAAATTCCTTAATGAGATTTTCCTGATCCTCTATGGTACTTTCATCTTCTTCAGTTTTTTTGAATATTGAACGGGGGATTTCTAGAATTAATTGGTTTTCATCATTAAATGTGACATCAATGTCGTCAGATTTATCTTGAGTGTGATCATTAGTCTTTGTTTGAACATTATCGTCATCGTCTTCATCATCATAATCATCTTCTTCCTCTCTTACAGGTGCGTGGGTGGGTTGGGCATTATCTTCACTAGAACCAGGAACCTCAACTTTATCTAAAGAATCAATCAATTCATAATCATCATTAACTTCATCAATAGTATTAATGGATTGGTCCAAATCTTTCGAAGAAAAATAAAAATCAACTGCTTTCTCCCAAAGTAGATATCTTATATGTAGAGCTAATCCTTTAATGGATTTAATCCCTTGTTCAATGTCCATATCCTGATCTTCTTCATCAGTCGGTATTGACTTCCCTTCATCCTTATTGGTATCATCACTTGACTCCTTATTGGACCCATTTTTATCTTCATCTGTATTAGACTCTTTTTTTTCCGAAACTACCAAATAACAATTGCCTTCCAAAAAATTATCCCAGACTTTAACACTGTTCAAATTAATCAAGTAATTCAATATTCTATATTGACTATCACTTAAAAACCGCTTAAAAAACTTTGTGGTATTCAATTTTTTGGACAACTCAAATAGTCTCAATGAGTCATTATCTTGAAATGTTGATAGCTTATCCATAATTGACGAAAGGGAAAGCTATCGAATTGATTACAGCACAAATTGTTAAATAGTTCAATAAGAACTTGACAAAATAGTGAACTGCGCGACACTATGAAGTAAAAAAAAAAAAAAAAAATTATGAGAAACGATCAACAGAAAATAAGAAAATCAAAGATCAAATTCAAATTTAAATTCAATAGCCAATTTAAAATAGATATTAATATTACTTCACAAAATAACGCAAGAGATAGTACATATAGTACTTGACATATACATACATATATTATTATTAGTATTATATGTATATTATATAATGTATTGATCATTAACCCTTTATTATCATGCTGATGTGACTATACGGCATACTTCTTAGTCCACTCCTTAGCAGTAGCTTCATATTTAGGTCTATCTTGTTTATAAATATGAGCGATTTCAGGGACTAATGGGTCATCAGGATTAGCATCAGTCAATAAAGAACAGATTGATAATAACACCTTAGAAATAGTCAAGGCTGGGGACCATTGATCTTTTAATATATCTAGACAAATGTTACCATTAGCGTTAATATTTGGATGGTAAATTTTAGTGGTGAAAGCAATCTTTGGTGGTTTGAATGGATAATCAGTTGGGAAATGGATTGATAAAAAGAACACTCCTCCTGCGTATGGTGAGTCAGCAGGTCCCATGATGGAAGCTTGCCAGTGATATAAGTCATCACCAACTGGACCAGCTGAACATGATGATGGTGGATCTCTATAACAATGTTAGTATATGATATGTTATATTGGGACTATGCTCCATATGAATATATACATATGGACCACATATGGTTTCCGTCATTCTCTACTCTGAGACATTATTACAAGATCGGTGACACGGAGAACACCCTGTTGACACTCCCACTGTACCAGACTTAACCCGATCCTTTTGTAATCAATCTCTTAATGATGTGAACGATGTATTTTTATATACATACCTTCCTAAATCGACTAATTCTTTATTAATACGTTTTAACGACATGGTTGTTTAAATTTTCTTTAATTCCGTAAGAAAAAAAAGTGGCAATAAAAACGGGAAAATTTTTGGACTTGGAAAATTTAAATGAGTGCGAGAATGTTCCAATTTCGTGTGTGCGTATTGCACGACACTTTTGAATCATCGACTGTGATCAGAGAAACGGTGAAGAGTTGCGAAGAGGTTTGAGAAACTGAGTTTTATTGTGTCAATATTTGCTGTTAATGTTGTGAATTTCATGGTGGTTCTTTTTTTATTTTCGGATGTTTTTCTTTTTCTTATTTCTTATTTCTTCATGTTTTCTTTTGTCATTTGTCGTTTGTTGTTTGTTGTTTGTCTTTTATTTTCTTTTTTCTTTTTCGGCTCTATTTTTCAAGCAAATTCAAAGCAGCAAATTCACGGTTCCGGTATATCCTTTAGAGTTGTCTGCATATTGCGAAAACATTGGGCCAACATATAGAGTCTAAGTATCACTATCCATATAAACAGTGTTATAGATATGGATTTCTCTATATTCTTTTCTTTTTTTAGTTTTTTTCATCATCTTCTTTTTCATGGATTATGTCTTTTGTTTGAATTTCTATATTTCAACCTTGTGAGCCATGTTTCCTAACACCTTTTGATTGCCTATTTCGCTCTCTTGATATCTCTCTACCTTATCGCAATTTTTTTGCGCATTGATAACTATTAAACAGTAGGTTCTTTCCCCTGCTAATAAAACAAGACGGCTTAATTATCTTTGCAACATGATCTATACTTTTAATTCAAAAGTGGCCCCTAAAGAAGAAGTGAATTCAAATGATCTTAAAAGTACTAAATCTACTACAAGCACATTCCATGCTCTTGGAATTCATGAACAATTGAAATTTAGTAAAAGATCCAAAAAGGGTTGTGTTACATGTAAAATACGAAAGAAGAAATGTGATGAGTTACGTCCTACATGTTCCGATTGTCGTCGGTTAAAGAAACAATGTATTTGGGTGGATGATGAAATGGATGGTCAAAAGAAATCTGAAATCAAGAAATTAGTACAAGAAACCGAGAATGGGACAAAGCTTAGGAAAAGGAAAAGAATATCTTCTAATATAGAAGAAAAGTCCACCATATCGTATAATCCCCCTGAAGCTTTGGATAATCCTTTGGTTCGCTCTCCTATTGTCCCAGTTACAACTACCAATGAAACAAGACTCAAATCGCCTGATTTAATCAATTTAATAGACTCCGATCCCGATCCCGATCCCCATAATAGATTCCTGAAGATTATTCCTTTACCTGATGACCAAAATTTCTTTGAAAACCAAGGTCAAATCGAACCTTATGTTAATTCTAATTCCCCATTTGCTCTAACTAATGATTTCAAACCCTCATCTCGTGACAATACCCCTGAAGCTCATACATTTGATTTACTTAATCTTTTAAGGGATAGATCTCAAGATTTGGAAATCGATTCCCATTCTCCTAACTTGGATCAAATCATTAATTCATGGTTCAACCCATCACCCAAATCAAATCCGCATCCTATACCTGCTTTAAATAATCAGTCAAGTTTTCTTTACAATCATTATATTAATATTATAAGCCCGACTATCTCCATTGCTCCCAAAACTAGCAATCTAGAGGCCAACTATTATCAGCAAATCTTCCTTCCTTTAGCTAATAACAATATTGGTGTTTTATATAGTATTTTGGCCTGGGCTTGTTTCCATATTGGTAATCAGTGGTTTGCTGAAGGTGATAATTATACTAAATTGGCATTAAATCATTTCCATTCTATGAGTAATACTGATAGATCCACAGTAATCAATAAAGTGGGGATAATTCTAGTGTTAATGGGAGCAGAAATTTGTCGAGGTGATGTTAAGAATTGGCTGAAATATTTGGAATGGGGGTCAGATCTTTTTAAATCTAATGGTGGAATATTAAATTTCAATAGAAATAAACAAGAACATTGGCTAATTCAAGATTTTGCCTATCATGATGTTCTTGCTAGTAATTTACATGAAAGAGGTACTTATTTTGCTAGTGAAGATTATAATTGTATATTTTATCATGATTTATCAATGGGGATTCTGAATCCCATTCAAGGAATTGCAAAACAATTTTATAGAATCCTTGCTGATATAAGTTCATTAGCATTTGAAAGTAATAGCTACATGTTGAAGTTGATTAAAAAAATGAATAGTGCTAGTATATTTAATGTTGAAGAATCTTCTGTTGATTCTGAAACGGCAGCAGCTTCAGCATTTGCTATGGCCGCCGATGATGCTAAATATCATGATGAAATGTCCAAATTTCTATTGGAATTAACTGAAAAAGCTGATAAATTAGAGGATGAAATTAACAACTCTAAGCCCAATGTTAATGATTTATTTGGATTACCAGAATCGGAATTTGAATGGCAAATTACATTGTTTGAAGCATTTCGTTTAAGCACTAAACTTTACTTAAGACAATCAATTTTCAAGTGTAATCCTACGACCTTAGAATCACGAATTATAACTAATGACTTGATCAAGTGCTTAGATATTATCATCGGAAGTCCCGTACGAGCATCTATTGCATTTCCCTTGTTTATTTCAGGAATGCATTGTGTGGGTAAGTTCCAAAGAGCTAGTATGAAGAAAAGAATAACTACTCACATAGAACTGTTTGGTCCTTGGAGTATATCGAGAGTTCTATATGTTATAGAAAAAATATGGGAACTTAATCCTGATGGTGATAAATTCATAGATTGGCACAAAACCTTGAAGGATTTAAATTGGCATATTAATTTTGCTTAAGTATTAATATATCTATATATGTATATCTATATTTACTGTAAACTAATTTTTAATGTTATTTAATTTATGATCTTTGGCACTACCCTAAGCTTTGCACCAAAGAGAAAAAAAAAAAAATTTTCAAGATGAGGAGTCTGAAAAAAAAAAATTATTGTGCTAACATCCCAACTCAAACACTTTTAATAAAAAAAAAAAGAATGGGTGGATTAGATTATCTTCTCTTTGAAGAAGCTGCTGGTTATGCAGTGTTCAAAGTTATGATCCAACAAGATGATATATCGGCCAAACTGAAGGAGGTGCAAGAAGCATCAGAAGATTTAGGTAAATTTTCCAAGATGATTGAACTTGTTTCCTTTGCTCCATTTAAGGGAGCTGCTCAAGCTTTAGAAAATGCTAATGATATCTCAGAAGGTATAGTTAATGATTACTTGAAATCAGTATTAGAATTAAATATTCCAAAAGGATCATCTAAAAAGCAAATTTCTCTTGGTGTTTCTGATAGAAATTTAGGACCTTCTATTAAAGAATGTTTCCCTTATATTGATTGTTTTTCCAATGAAATTGTTCAAGATTTCTTAAGAGGTATCAGAAGACATGGGGTTAAATTATTAAAAGATTTGCAAACTGGTGATATTGAAAGAGCTCAATTAGGTTTAGGACATGCGTTCTCAAGAGCTAAAGTTAAATTTTCTGTGCAAAAGAATGATAATCATATTATTCAAGCTATTGCTTTATTAGATCAATTAGATAAAGATATAAATACTTTCTCCATGAGAGTTAAAGAATGGTACGGATGGCATTTCCCTGAATTGGCTAAAATTGTTCCTGATAATTATTTATATGCCAGATTAACTTTATTCATTCAAGATAAAGCTTCTTTAACTGATGATTCTTTACATGAAGTTGCCGCTATAGTCAATGATGATTCTGGTGTAGCTGAAAGAATTATTAACAATGCTAAAATTTCTATGGGTCAAGATATAAGTGAATTTGATATGGTTAATGTTTCTACTTTTGCTAAAAGAGTTGTTTCTATAACCGAATACAGAGCTAGCTTATATAAATATTTGACTGATAAGATGAATACTGTTGCTCCAAACTTGTCCACTTTAATTGGTGAAGTTGTAGGTGCTAGATTAATTTCTCATGCTGGTTCTTTAACTAACTTATCTAAACAAGCTGCTTCAACCGTTCAAATTTTAGGAGCAGAAAAGGCTTTATTTAGAGCTTTAAAAACTAAAGGTAACACTCCTAAATATGGTTTAATTTATCATTCTTCTTTTATTGGTAAAGCTTCATCTAAGAATAAGGGTAGAATTTCTAGATATTTAGCCAACAAATGTTCAATTGCTTCTAGAATTGATAATTATACTGATGATGCTACTACTGCTTTTGGTAGTATATTGAAACAACAAGTTGAACAAAGGTTAAACTTTTATAATACCGGAGCTCCACCAATGAAGAATTCCGATGCTATTAAAGAAGCTATTGCTTTAACTGGTGGTTCTGATTTAGGTGATTTAGGTGATGCAGCTGATGAAGCTGATGAAGCTGATGAATCTGGAATTGCTGATGAAACCACCATCGCTGAAGATGATGATGAAGGTAAGAAGAAAAAGAAGGATAAAAAAGAAAAGAAGGATAAAAAGGAAAAGAAAGATAAAAAGGATAAAAAGGAAAAGAAAGAAAAGAAACGGAAATCTGAAGATAGTGAATCACCAAAAAAGAAGAAGAAGAAGTCAAAGGATTAGATTTATTTATCAAAATGACTTTCTTTTGAAATTTTTTTGTAAATTAAAGTATATTGCATGTTCAACTATAGTTTTAATAAAACATTTTGTGTATTAGATATATTTAGGCATTATTATTTTCGTTGGAATTAGCATTTTCTTCTACTTTAGATTGACTCCAAATGTTTTTCAACATGGCTTTGGTTCTATGTAATTCTGAAGAATTACCTCCAGATGGAACTCTTTTAACTTCCGGGTGGGATGATAAAAGATATTGATCCAATTTAGTGTTAACCGGTTTTACCATTGGATCCACAGGAGTTAATAAAATATTTTTACCTTGATCATTGTAAACCTTAGATTGTACTAAACCACTAACATCAGTTTTAATTTTGATGACAGGTTTAGTAAAGTTTTCATTAGCAAAAGTATGAATATCATTACTCAACTTTGTGGTGTATGTCGACATCTTGACGAAAGGGGCAGTCATGGTATTGGTAACATCACCAGGAGTTAAAGTTTTCAAACCAGGTAAATATCTGTCAACGGTATCTAAGATTCCGTTGGCCAAAGCGTCAGTTTTGGAAACAACAAATGAAATACCATACAAACTTCCAACATCCTTTGCATGAACAGCAGCAAATCTTTCAATATCTGTCAAATATGGAAGTTTCATAACTTCTTGTTTAGAAGATACAACTATAGGATATTGCTTCATATGAGCGATGAATTTACCCTTATCAATTGAACTAGAAATTGTTTCAGGGGCATCGTTATTTGAAGCAGATGTTTGAGCAGGAATTGATGAATCGTTGGAAGGAGACATAGTGAAGAATGAATAAATAATAGATGAATAAACAAAAAGAGTTGCAAAGAAAAAAAAAAGAAAAAAATAAAACTATTTGTGAATATAACTTTTTTTGCAACCCAAATATTCTCGTTGAGCAAAAACCACAAAACTGACAAATATTGTCAATAATAGTAACCAACAGAAATTAATTCGAGTATTTATTTGCTAATAGTATATAATTTACTTATTCTATCATTCAATAAATTGATTTATATAATCAAAAGAAAAACAACATATTCTACAGTAATCTTAAAAGAAGATGCTAAGGGATTGAATTTTTTTAGGTTTTTAGGTTTTTTTTTTTTTTTTTTTTTATTAGTCCTGTACTTTTAATCCATGGAAGAAATTTCTTTTACAACTTCATCAAAAGTATCTTTATATTCACTTACCTTATCAGCATTCTTCTTAGCCTTACCACCACCTGGAACAATCATAACACAAGAAGTTGGTCTCTTGGTGGAACCAGCAGAACCCAAATCTTCTTTTGAAGGAATGAAAACATAAGGAACTGATGAATCTTCACATAAAACTGGAATATGTGATATAACATCTGCTGGTGATATGTCTCCAGCAACAATTACCAATCCTTTTTCACCTTTTCTTAATGCTTTAACTACTTCTTTGACACCTCTCTTGACATGCTTAGCCTTGGATGCTTTTTTCACTGTCTTCAATACTTTTTTGTTGACTTTCTTAGGAGCTAATGGTTTGGCAAATGGTAAAACTGCTGACATTCTTTTGTCATAGTTGTCTTCTTCTTCAACTTCTTCTGTCTTTACTCTATCTTTTTTTCCCATATTACTATCTTTAATCAATATAAGTTTCAATTGAGTGGAAAAAAAAAAAATTTCAAAGTCTAAGATGGCCTCTGCGATTGTTTGATAAACGACCTTTTTTTTTTTCCCTTTGGTGATGATGAGCGAGCGAGAAGAAGTGAGCCATTTCCAATGGTATAGACACTTCTTTAAGCTTTAATGAATAGAAAACAGTTTAAAAGAAGAGGTCAAGTGGATTCTTCGACTAATTGGTCAAGTAATATTGTTCTTAACAACACTAATCCCAAACCTCCAACACATAGTGATAAATCTGTTGATGAAGGGAAGGTGATCAATAGTTTAAATCGACTCAAATCTAAAGCTGGTAATGATGGTGATAATATTTATTTAAAAGTAATATTGGGAGTCCCGGAAGCTCAGTATATTGAAAGTAACCAAGAAATGATAATAAAGACCTTAAAGGAAAGTTTTGATATTGTTGATTTGACGTTATCACCATCAATTTCTGGTACTATAGAACGATTTATGACCATAAGCGGCAATTTATCAGGAGTTATTAAAGCATGTTTATTTGTTTCATTCATTATATGTCTGCAATTGAATAATATTGAAAAGATTCAAACTTTCACACTTAAATCAAATAACTATAAACTTTGCCTTATTTTTCAAGATGCTTGTGATAAGAATGTAACTGCAAGACATAGTGCTCTTAAACATAATGCACAAGCATTAAGTCATTTTGACATGGCTCCTATGAGTTTCAATCCTCAACTTAATTTGTTTATCATTGAATTAATAGGTGATTTCACTGCCCTTTTCAATTTTTTGGAATATCTTGTTAGTTTATCACAGTATAAACATAATTATTTGGATGATTCTAACATACTAGAGTATCCTATAATTTATACCAATGATTCTAATTTATATCAACGACAAGAAGTCAACTCTGGTGTTCTAGATGATAGTACAAGAAATATAATGACCCATATTTATGAAGAATCATATCTAAATCAACTTGATATTAAATAATACTCCGATAGCATTGTATATAGATATAAAAAAAGAGATATGACATCCTTAATTGACATTTTACATTATTATAATTCTACATTGATAATTTACTTTTTATTTCTTTTTAAACAAAAATTAGTATATATAAAAGAATAAAACATATATGACTACTTCATACCTTTTTAAAATTGAGTTAAAGCTGGCTTTTTGGTGTTACGTGATATCGTAGCAACTCTATCTCCTAATGATAATGCCAATCCTTGACCCTTTGATCTAATTCTTACATGTCCAATTATATCACCATCATTAGTCATTTCAATACATAAATTGGCTAACGCATCTTCACCAAAGGAAGATCTAGAATATAAGTTTGCCGAAAGGAATTGACATTCTTCCCCAATAATAGCTCCAGGGGTTAAACAACTCATATTTGTACCCTTCATCAATTCGTCCAAATAATTCTTTAAAGAATCCATTTCTGATTTAATGGTGATCTTATTCTCCCATTCAAATTCATTCCACATTTTACGGAAAGTACTTTCAGTACAAGTGGCTGGTTTTGTATAGTCCATTATATCAACGTGGACGTCATTCAATATAACAATGGTGGATTCATCAGAGTGTTGACCATCATAAACAATATTACCAAAGATGACTCCAGTATCAGCAGATGTGACTTTTATGGTGGTTTGAATTTTATGGAAACCATGGGGTCCTATATTAGCTGTAGCTGGCTTATCAACTACCTTAAGATCCCCTAACGTGGCAAATTCAACTGACAAGTTACGTAAAGTACGAGTAGTTTGATTGACCAATAAAACATCTAATACTACATCATACTGATGAACTTTAACAAAGGCTTCAGCATAAATAGGGTCAGAAAATCCAGTCAATTGTATGATTCTATTCAATCTAGATGATAACAATTCTTTCTTAACATCGCCGTCTAAGTTGACATCATCAGTGACATTATTGGAGCTAGCACCATCCTTATTAAATTGCCTGAATTCAATTGCCTCATCGACTTGTTCAGCATTTTTATGTAAATCTTTGGCTTCTGTTTCGGCCTTTTCTCTTTCAGTAGTTTCAATTTGAGCTTTGAATGAATCTTTAGTATCCTCTAAGAATCCGGTTTGTATCAATTTAACATCAGCTTCATCATTTAAATATTTGATACAAGAATATATTCTATCAGCTGAATCTTCATCAATTTTCTTGGTTACAAAATTAGATTCACCAACTCTTAAAATAGATACCATGATCAATAAAGCTTCTGCCTTCAATGCATTTAAAAACTTTGCTTGAGTTTCCAATCTTTCTAATCTCAAAACTAATTTAACCAAAGTAGATGATAATACTGAAGCTAAATAAAAATCTCCTGCTAATAATAATTTCCGAATCACAGGTTTATCTTCATCATCTTCCATGGCATTAGTTTCGGCTGTGAATGCATTTTCAGTGGCATAAGTACCATCAGGTAAAACAACTGGACCTTTCTTATGAGATTTTTCACCAGAGTCATTTCCGTTGCTTTCTCCATCTTTAGAATCATCATTATGACCTTCTAATGCACGCTTTTCACTAGCTAAAATAGGCACTTCACCTATGCTTGATCTTAAATATCTCCAAGCTTCTTGAACGGACTTTTCTTCTAAACAATATTCACCAATGATCCATAATGCACCACGCAAAACTTTACCACTCTTGGCACTAGGTAAAGTTTGAATCAATCCTGATATGATACCTTCTCGTAAATCGGGGAATTTTTCAACAACTTCCTTAATAAAAGTAATAACTTCATAAGCAGCAGTAGTGTTCAATTCACCCATCGATTCTAGTAACAAATCCACCACATTTGCAGCAACCTCCACAAATTTAATGGCTAATTGATGAATTGCATTAATTAAAGATTGTCTATATTCAGAAGTTTTATCTTCATGTAAAGTGGAAGTTCTTTGTAATTCCTTTTTTAACAATTTAACCACATCTTCAACATTTCTACTAGTAATGAATTTCAAAGTGACATCCAAAGTCTTTTTACGAACATCGATATCTTGACTTGATAAGACTCTTAAAATCTCTAAGGATAAATCTTGTAAAACCCCAGGGTGTTCTTTATTTAAATCATTGATTCTTTCTAAGGTAATTATTTTGACATTGTTATCGGTTTCTTTGGTAGCTAATTCAACAAATTTACTTCCTGCTAATAAAACATTACTAGGACTAGAAGATAATATGGTTAAAGTGGTAGCAGCTTCATATACAACCACATTAGCAGAACTTTCAATTAATTCAGTTACTAATTGAGTGTATTGCAGCTTTAAGCCAGGATTAGCTTTAGAATCTTTTCTAATAAATTCAATAAATCCTAATTGAACCAAAGAATCTAAAGTATCTATAATAGTGACATTATCCTGAATGAATTGTAATGCAGCATCTCTGTTTAATTCCCCTAAACATACAAAAGCATTTCTTTTACAAACAGAATCCGATTCTTCATAAAGAAATCTATAGATAACTTCATCAGCATCAGGAACTAAATGATCAGATACTTTGAAAATAGAAAAAAGAGCAAAAACAGCATTCTTTCTGACATAAGCGTGACGATGATTAAGACATTGACGAACATTAGGAATTAAAGTTTCCAATAATTCCGATTCTTTCAATTTACACAAAAATCTTAATGTGTTACCTCTAATATATTCATTAGGATGTTGTAAATCTCTTTGAATGGCATTACAAACAAGAATCATTTCTTGTCTCATTTTACCATGATCATCCAATTTAGGACACACTTCCCAATAAAAATACAACAATTTCTTCAATTCCTTGTTTCTTGATGGCATAACAAATCTAATAATATGCATCAATAAATCAGGTAAGGGATCTCCATTTAAAATGGTTATTAATATCTTCTTCATAGTTTCCACCTTAACATCATCCTTCCCCTTTTCTAATAAACTCTTGAATTCACTAACCGAAGTCTTGGTCGCCGAATTGGGCTCATAGATCAACGTATATCCAATATCAGACATATTCAATTGGTTGGAACTAACGTTAAACTAACTTTGGTAATGAAAATTAGGTGTTTATTTCCACGTGTTGAATTCGATCTCACGAAAATGGTTGAGGCCCGGACACGACCACCGAAATATCCATTTGTGTCGTTACTGCCAAAGACAGGTTGCGAAAGAGAAGTTGCGAAAGAGAAGTTGTTAGAATGGCTTTATTGCTGATATTAATACATTATGTAGGTATATATATATATAGACAAGTGAAGGCTTATTCAGTCACTATCACTGTTGTCGGGATTAGCTAAGACCAATTTAGGTCGGTTATTATCGTAATTATCTAGGTCGTTAAAAGAACTATCATCTATGTCTACTTGTTCTATTTCAGTAGCATCAGCGTCTTGATTAGGTCCCGCATCAGAATTAGTTTTTGTGTGAAAATCAGGTCCTGCCTCGGCGTCTAATTTGTCACGGTCATTGACGGCGTCATCATCGATGTCATCATATTTGTAGCCAGGGTGTTGATAATATCCATTTATTGGGACAACATTATCATCAGATAAACTTCCTGAAGACTCTGAAGAATGAACGCTCAGTTTTCTGGTGGAATTATCTTTGGTGGATTCATCATTAGATGTGTGCGTACTGGTGACCACCGAGTTATCAGTTACAGTTCGTGATAATGAATTTGCAGTGGAAGAAATATTACTCTTTATGGAAGCTCCCGAGTTTCTTAAAGTAGATGTAGGAGATTTATTCTTAGCTCCACCCATAGATAAGGAATCATCATTATCATCAACTTCAGCGGCTAATAATCTTGGTGCCAAATGACCATGTTTTAATTCTACACCACTGTTTGATTTTTTAGCTTTACTTTGAGAAATCCCTCCAACCATTCTCATATACTTACTATTTGAGGTGGTATAAGTAGCTCTTTTATCAATGGGTGATATACCTGTAGGTAATTTCCACTTTCCTGGACCTGATTCATTATAAGCTGTTCCAGCATTTTTTCTGATTTGAGCTACATAATTTGATCGTTCCCCTTCACCAGGTTTTAGGTTTAATGTCTTTTTCAACGTGACAAGATTAACATTTTTGTATCCATTTGCACTTCCTATTGAGCTAAATGATGTTGATTTTCGATGACTAGGTTGGAAATTACCAGAGGGTGGATTTCTTTTGGTTGTTTCTGAAGTCATACCAGAATTAGTATAATTCATATTAGTAATGGGGGTTGAAATTGCATTATCAAAAGGGTCACTAGATCTAGATGTAGTTGGAGAGTCTAATTTGGAGCCTACATAGTCGTAGGTGGTTGGGCTTCTATCACTATAATGATTGTTATTAAGTTGTGGACGGGGTGGGAAATTGTAAGATTCGTTAAATTGATGTGGGGGGTCTTCTTGAGAAGGTATTGAGGTCAAGTTTTCAAGATATCCACTACTTTGGTTATTAACAGCACCAAAATAAGGTGATGAAGCTCTTTCATCTATAGGATAAGGAGTTTTAATGTCACTTGAACCATAATCCCCTAGTCTTTCCTTACTGGAAAGATTCAGATTAACGACGGAATTGGTGGAATTAGAATAATCAGTATTGTATTCAGACATGGGAATTGAAGAAGGTGGAGTATGGAAATCATTTTGAGAATCGGATTTTCTGGGATCGGAATCGAAATTGAAATTTTCAATTTCTGTTTCTAAACTATGAATGATATCATCGAAATCATGATGGACTTTATTACTTGAGAATTGAGGTTCCTGCGGAGATTCTTTAGCTTGTTCTATTAGGTCAGGAGGTGGTCTTCTTCTAACTTTAGGAGATCTTATTGTATTTATATCAGGACTTGATATTGGACTGGTACCATTATTATCACCATTATTAGAAACACTTTCAGTACCTCCTCTCATTGCCGTTTTAGAAAGCTGTTGATTAAACGGCGTGGAAGACAAAGGATGTTTTCTATGACCGGTATTTGCTTCCATCCCCCACGGTAACTACCTTTTAGAAACAATGTATTCCGTTGACGGATTATGTTCTGTAAACACAAAAGGGGTTAAACAAACTGAAAATGTAATGTTTTTTTTTTCCCTTAGTTTGTAGACCTCGCTTAATGTCGAATCTACAAATTATGGATTTATGGAATTAAAGAAAGAAATTCAAATATGATAAGTTAGAATTAAGTTTAATGTCTAATAACAAGCCGTTTTTGTTCTCAAAATGTAAACCCGATATGAGAAATTTTCTACTGGGGTATATACAGGAAATATACATTAATTATAAAACTATATTCATTAACAATTATGAAGGAGAGGAAGTTTAATCCTTATACTTTACAGATGATTCAAGGTTTGAAAGGTTTGGAATGTCTGAAATGTCTGGAATGGTTTGTAAATCTTTTTCAGGATAATTCATTAGGTAATAATTATGATTAATCAGGACCTCTCAATAAAGGCTCCCTCGCTAACCCCACTGCCATTATATCGTGATGAGTGCCTTGATCAGGTCCATGAAAGTACCCACAAGGACACAGATCAGAAGTGGAATCTACTTCCATGGTATCTGAATGGGAAGATCGAGTTGTTTGTTCGTTGATGAGTTGTAATTGTGGTTGTTGTGGAGGATGTGAAGGATGTGAAGGATGTGAAGGACTTGATGTTTGGGTCAGTTCTGGAACTGAATGCACTGCGATGACACGATTATCTAGAGAATAAAGCATGTCTACTCTAGAAACGTAGTGATTGTTGGTTTTTCTTCTTTTGAGAATGTTATTAGATTGGTCACAAATTATCTCACCTGACATGATAGTTGGAGTTTATAACGCTGGATATATGATATTTTGGTTATGCTGAAAAAGAAACTAAGTGTAATTGTTCAAAGTGGGGACAGTATTTATACTTATTAAAAAGGGGAAGTTGTAAGGTGTTTAGTAGTATACAATATAATAATAGGATTTTCTTTGGAATTTTATTTTATTTTATTTTTATTTTTATTCCCAGTTATCTATAAGTTTTTTTTTATATATTTATATATATTTCTTATTTCTCTTCTCTTTTATCTCTTTAATTTTGCATCCTGAAATTTTTTTTTTCTCTCTCTCTTTATTTCTCTCTTTGGTTACTCTACTGATCGCGCATAGCACAATATACACCTAAGTGACTTTAATCTTGACAATCATCAACCATGGGAATCAAAAGTGTATTTAAAAAGAAAGAACCCACAGAGGAAGAACTCAGAGAACATTTAAGTACTCGGGGGATTAGTACAAAATCAGGAAAAGGTCAGCCTAGACAGGAAAAGTTTGGTGCTTTTAAACAGTATGCTCAAGATCGAGCTAACGCTAAGCCTGGATTGGCGCCAGTGAACCCCTATGCTAATATTAATCAACAGGAACAGGGAAACCCATATGCTAACAATGGTGAAGGAGAAGGTGGTAATCCCTATGGAGATAATAGTAACGGTGGTGGTGATCCATATTCACAAGGATCTAACCCATATTCACAAGGATCTAACCCATATTCACAAGGATCTAACCCTCATTCACAAGGACCCTCTCATGACAATCCGTATGCTCAACAGAGACAAAGTCCTTATGAAAGACGGGGCTCTTCCAGACCTTCGAGGCCAGCAGGACCTGATCCATATTCTAACCAATCCCTGTATAGTAATCGTGAGGATACTAGGTCTATAGCCTCTCAAAGAACTAGAGGTGGTAGAGACTTTGATGAAGAATCATTGGATTTAAATGCAATTCCTAGTAATCAAATGTATCAAAGCAAAAAACCGGTTAGAAGAATGGTGGCTGATGATGAAACTCTAGATTTAAATGATGTACCAGAAGAAGATGATTTAAATGTTGTTATTGATGAAGAATTACCAGAAGAACAAGAAGTTAATTCAGAAGATGAAGAAATTGAAGCTATTAAACAAGATATTAGATTTGTTAAACAAGAATCAGTGGCGCTGACAAGAAATACATTAAGAATGGCTCAGGAAGCAGATGCGTCAGGAACTAATACTTTAGGGATGATGGGATCTCAAAGTGAACGATTATATAATTCAGAACAAAATTTGAATTTAGCTGATACTCAAAGTAAAATTGCTGAAGAAAAAGTTAAACAAATTCAAAGATTAAATCGATCAATTTTCATTCCGGCTTCAGGTAATCCGTTTAATAAAAAATCTCGATTAAGAATGCAAGAACAAAAAATTAAAACTGATAAAGCTCAAGAAAAATATCTTCGGGATAATAATAGAAGAAACATGTATGAAAGTGAACAACGGATTAAACAAGGAATTACTAATGGTTCTACTTCATCAGATACTTATAATAAATATCAAGGTGAAAAAGATCTTAAAGCTGCTGAAAGATATCAATTTGAAAATGATCTGGAAGATGATGAAATGGAAAAAGAATTGGCATCTAACCTTGATCAAATTTCCTTATACTCTAAGAAATTAAAGAATTCGGCCAAAACCATGGGTGATGAAGTTGATGTTCAAAACTCAAGATTAAGAAAAATCGAAGAGGATTCTGATAAATTGGATATTAACGTTCATCTCAACAATACCCGGTTAAACAACATTAGATAACTCCGTCTCACCCCACATATTGACTAGAATGACGTAATGTTATCTAGTATGAAGTATATAGAGATGATTATATATATATATATGTATACATACATGTATACACATTCATACATATACATTTAAATCACTCTTCAACATCTCTATTGTTGCAGTTTGCGATTGAGTGATCATTACTCGGATCAATGCTTCGTTGGGTTTCTTCTTTTGGTTAAAGCGCATGGTACCAAACCAGTTTAATCACCAAGATAATAGGAAATACAGGAACACACATAAAGGAGAAAAAATAATCACCAATTTGTTTTTCCTCAGAACAATCATTTTTTCTTCTCAAATTCCATAATAATATAAAAATATATTGTCAAATGGACACCTCAGATCATCATCAACATCATCATATCCAACTACGGGATGCATTTTTAGTAGGAAGAGCATTACTTAATTTTACCTCCATATTTGTATCGTTGGGGGTATTTTTATTTGGATTTGAACAAGGGTTAATGTCATCATTATTAACTAATAAATACTTTCAAAGTTATTTTAATAATCCTTCTCCTGCTGCCATTGGGACTATGATTGCCATTTTAGAGATTGGGGCTCTTTTTTCTTCTTTGGTCGCAGGTAAAATTGGTGATAAGATTGGTAGAAGGAAAACCATTAGATATGGTGCATTTATATTTGTCGTTGGGGGTGCATTACAAACAGGAGCGGTATCAATTTTAAACTTATCTATTGGTAGATTAATTGGAGGGGTTGCCATTGGATTTTTAACCACCATTATTCCTTGTTATCAATCAGAAATTAGTCCTCCTAATGATCGTGGTTTTTATGCGTGTTTAGAATTTACTGGTAATATTTGTGGATATGCTACTAGTGTTTGGGTTGATTATGCGTTTAGTTATATTGAAAGTGATATGTCATGGAGATCTCCATTATTGGTCCAATGTCTTGTTGGGTTTTTATTATTCTTGGGATCTTTTATTATTGTAGAAACACCAAGATGGTTATTAGATAAAAATCATGATTTAGAAGGTATGATTGTTATTGCTGATTTATATAGTGATGGTGATGTTGAAGAAGAAAAAGCTAGAGATGAATATAGAAATATTAAAGAAAACATTTTGATTGCTCGGGTTGAAGGTGGTGAAAGATCTTATCGGTATATGTTAACTAGATATACTAAACGAGTTTCTGTGGCTTGTTTTTCTCAAATGTTTGCTCAATTAAATGGTATAAATATTGTTTCTTATTATGCCCCCATGATCTTTGAATCGGCTGGTTGGGTAGGAAGACAAGCCATTTTAATGACTGGGGTTAATGCTATTATTTATGTTGCCAGTACTGTTCCTCCATGGTGGTTAGTAGATGGTTGGGGTAGAAAACCATTACTTTTATCGGGAGCTGTTTTAATGGGGGTTCCATTATTGATAATTGCTTTTGCTTTATTTGTTGATGATACTTATACTCCTACTGTGGTGGTGGTATGTGTGTTTATATTCAATGCTGCTTTTGGTCTTTCATGGGGTCCTATTCCTTGGATGATGAATGAAGTTTTACCTAACACGGTTAGATCCAAAGGTGCTGCTTTGTCCACAGCTACAAATTGGTTATTTAATTTTTTGGTTGGGGAAATGACTCCTATTTTATTGGATGCTATAAAATGGAAAACTTATTTGATTCCAGCATTTTCTTGTGTAATGTCATTCTTTTGTGTTTACTTACTATTCCCAGAGACAAAGGGTTTAAGTTTGGAAGAAATGGGATCGGTATTTGATGATAGTTCATCTATTTTCTCCTTCCATTCTAGTGGTAATTCTAATTCTAATTATGGTGCCACTGATGAATCTCGTAGACCAAGTATTTCAGTTGATCAGAATAATGATGCTTTCCGTCAATCGGCTGCTGCTCTTGCTAGAAACCCAGCTCATATGAAACCAGATTTGGATGGTATTATCACTGGTACTCCACCTCCACCTCCACCTCAAATTCATCCACCTTTAAAACCAACTAAATCTGATGTATCATCGGCAAGCTCAATGGATGGAATTGCTCCAGTTGATTCCAATGTTTCTCCTCAAGAAATCGAACCTCCTTCATTTGATGAAGTTTATCAATATAAAGTTCAACAATACTTGGAACCAAATCTCATCACTAAGACATTGACCAAGATATTTAATTCTAGAGATAAACCTATGAAAACAAATGATGAAGAAACTAATTTATTAGCTGAAAATTGATTTATAACTTTTAATTCTTTTGATCTATTCAATAAATATACATACTTTATAATTTTACATAGTACACAGCAAAGCCATCATTAAGTTCCTCTGATACTAATTCATTTGGAACGCTAAATACTCTTAATTCTCTCTGAAGACATTCTACAAGAAATGATTCCTGTACTGAATCATCTCTTAGATGTACGGTCACTAACCCTCCATTTTCTGGTGTCAATAGAACTTTCAAGGCATTAATGAAATGAGGGATCAAGTATTCATTATAAATAGTATCACAAGCAATGATTAAATTGGGTCTATTGTTAACTTCACAGTATTGTTCATATTCCCATAAACCATTTTCATAATCTTCCCAATCATACTCCATAACCTCAACAATAGGAACGTGTTTATTACCTTTCCTTGTTCCATCCATAGACAATGATGTACTTTTAAATGGATTACGTGAATTATTGACAATATTCAGTTTTAAAAGCTTTAAGATATGTTTTTGATCGGTACATATATATCGCTTACACAAAGGAGCTAAAACACTAACACATACCCCGCCAACACCTGCACCTAATTCCATAACGTCCAATGAACCCTTCTGATCATGGAACAAATGATAAAACGGACCTCGTTCATCAGTTAAAAGCCAATCACAGAGTCTCCCACTAGACTCCCATGTGACAAACCCAGTAGAAGAAGATTCTTTCCCAGACGATAATTGGGATAATGACTGTTTCACATTAATATCTATATCACTTTTTTTCAATGTAACTGTGATTTCATCCTTACTTCTATCATTATACCCCAAATCCTTCGATGATCCATACCGTTCAGTATACAAGTCAAAAATGTGATCGGAAACTATATCAAGTGTAATTTCATCAAGACTTCCAACATCAATGTCAACTGACATATAAAATATATTTTTTATATACAATTAGGAAACGGTTGTATTTACTTATGATCTAAATAACGTTTTTAGCCTTTAACATCTCTGCGATTAATATACCCGCACCAGCAGCACCAATAACAGTATTATGAGATAATACAACCATTTTAAAATCTAATACAGGATCTTCTCTAACTCTACCAACAGAGACACCGTAACCATTGTCTCTATCTCTGTCCAATCTTGGTTGGGGTCTATCTTGATCTTCTAAAACATGAATGGCTTGCTTAGGAGCAGAATGACAACCCAATTCAAGAGCTTCACATTTATAGTCTCTCATAGCTGCCTTTAATTCTTCTAAAGAAGGTGGAGGTTGTTTAGCAAATCTAAAGGAAATACATTCGGTGTGACCATCACTTACAGCAATACGATTACATTGAGCACTTACTTTAATTTCATCATCACTTAAGATATTAAATCCATCACCAGAAGAATTGATATTACCCAAGATCTTTTTAGTTTCCCATTCTATTTTATCTTCTTCACCTCCAATATAAGGAACCACATTGTCAAGAACATCAATTCCTGAAACACCTGGAGAATAACCAGCTCCGGAAATTGCTTGTAACGTAGTGGCAGTTAATAAATCAATAGGACCAAACTTCTCAACCAATGGTTTTAAAGGTGCTACTAATCCAGCGGTAGAACAATTTGAAATACAAATAATACATCCTTTCTTTTCCCCCTTTTCTCTGGATTCCTTCAATTTGTTTTCTGCCACTGATAAATGATCAGTATTAACAATAGGAACAATTAATGGAACATCTGGTTCTCTTCTATAATTCTTAGCATTGGAAACAACCACCAACCCAGCGTTAACAAAATCTTTTTCAATCTTTTGTGCATAATCTGAATCCAATCCTGAAAAAACAACATCACATTCTCCAAATCTACCTTCAGCTTTACATTCTTCCACTACAATATCACCGGCGGCTGATGGAAGTAATGACGTTTGCTTCCATTTAACTGCATCCTTATAAGCTTTACCTGCTGATCTTTCTGATGCTCCTAAGGCATAGAGTTCAAAATCTGGATGTTCACTCAATAACAATATAAATCTTTGTCCTACAGAACCCGTGGCTCCTAAAACACCTGCTTTCTTTAATGCCATAATATACTTTGATAAATTGTTGATCTCAAATTGACTCATTTTTCATGGTTTTGCTGCAATTCTGCAGTACACTACCATAATCGAGTCTCTCACAATTTTTTTTTTTTTTCTCTCTCAAAACGCGTTAATAAACGCCATTGACAAAATCCTGAAGAAAAAAAACTAATTCAACACTTATATATAACATCATGGTGAATGTGGACTTTGAAAGAATCTACTTGAATCAATCCAGACAAGGAGGACGTATGCGTATTGCGGACTCGGGATTAGGTTGGAAAGGAGCCAATGCAAGTAATGGAACTGCAGCAACCCCATTCTTACTACCATCAGAAGAAATCTTATCATTTCTGTGGTCAAGAGGTTCTAGAGGGTATGAGTTAAGAGTTCAAACCAAAAATCAAGGTACAGTGATGTTAGATGGGTTTGATGTAGAAGATTTTGCCAAGTTGAAGCAAGAATTGCAGAATAATTTCCATATTACAATGGAACATAGAGAACATTCATTGAGAGGATGGAATTGGGGGAAGACTGATTTAGCTAGAAATGAATTGGTTTTCCAAGTTAATAACAAGCCATCATTTGAATTACCGTATAAGGAAATCAGTAATTCTAATTTAACTGGGAAAAATGAAGTAGCTGTGGAATTAAATTTGGATAATAATGATAAGGCAGGTGATGAATTAGTAGATATGAGATTTTATGTTCCTGGAGTTATTGAAAATGAAACCAGTAATACGGTTAAGAATGAAGAAGGAGAAGATCAAATGGAAGATGAAGTGGAAGAAATAAGTGCAGCTTCAGTATTTTATGATCAATTACGAGATAAGGCTAACATTGGCCAAGTTGCTGGAGAAGCCATTATTTCCTTCAGTGATGTTCTTTTCCTTACTCCAAGAGGTCGTTATGATATTGATATGTATCCAACATCATTAAGATTAAGAGGTAAAACTTATGATTATAAAATCCAATATAAACAAATTGAAAGAATATTTTCCTTACCAAAACCTGATGATGTTCATCATTTAATAATTTTACAAATTGATCCTCCCTTAAGACAAGGACAAACCAGATATCCATTTTTAGTATTACAATTTTCCAGAGAAGAAGAAATTGAAGTGGATTTAAATCTTTCTGAAGAAGATTATTCCGCTAAATATAAAGAAAGATTGAAAAAATCCTATGATGCAGAAACTCATTTAGTCATGTCCCATTGTTTTAAAGGATTAACTGAAAGAAGATTAATTGTCCCTGGATCCTTCCAATCGAGATTCCTTCAACCAGGAATATCTTGTAATTTAAAAGCATCTGAAGGATACCTTTATCCTTTGGATAGATGTTTCTTATTTGTAACCAAACCAACGATATATATACCATTTTCAGAAGTCAGCAGCATAACTATGTCCAGAGCTGGAGGAGGAGTTTCCGCTTCTCGGACTTTTGATTTGGACATCAGTTTAAGAGGTTCAGGTCAATCCCACACTTTTGGTAGTATCGATAGAGAAGAACAAGAAACTATAGAAAACTATTGTAAACAAAAGGGATTAAGAATAAAGAATGAAGAAAAAGTAGCTAAAGCCATGTTAGCTAAGGCCATGAATGATGCTGATGATGACGATGATGGTGATGTTGATATGGGAAGTGCTGGTGATGATGATGAAAGTGAAGATGATGATTTCAAGGGTGGTTCTGATTCTGATCCCGCTGAAGAATATGATTCTGAAGCCTCTAACTCTGGTTCAGGATCTGATGATGATGGAAATGATAATGAGGATCCACCAAAGAAAAAGCACAAAAATTAGGGGGAAAATGATAAAGAAGAAAACAAAAAAAGTAAAAAATAAATGATAAAAGCTGCAATGGAGAAAAAAAAAAAGAAAAAATAATAGGTTATATTGTAAAGAAAATTACATCAATTTAAAATACAACAGCAAAATCTGGCAGCTATTGTTCCTTATGCTTGTTATCACTTTTATTATTATTATTATTATTATTATTTTTTTTTTTGGTTTCCGAATTTGTTTTTCATGCAGGTTTATGCTTTTAGTGCATAACTGTCACTTTAGCGATATGTAAACTATGAATATAGAATCATGGGTTTTAGGAGCTAAAAGGGTCTTTTGAAGTTAAATAGTTTTTTTTTTATACGTTTCTTATCATTCACTTTTTTTTGTTGTCAATACTGTCTAGGTGTAATATAAAACTTTTTAGTAATTTAGCAAAGGAAAGCGTTTGAACCTGGGGACCATGTTTTGAAAAAACGTTTTAGGCAATGCGAAGAGGGCTAAATAGGATTCTTTACCACAATAGGAAGGTTGTATGCAAAAACTAATTCAAGTGCAAATAATTAAGAACGATATAAAATGTGGAAAAGAATCCAAGGAAATGTTACAATAGTTATAAGTCTCCTTTATAAAATATACTTGTTTTATTAGTTATCATAAATTTATTATAAAATGTCTCAAATTGAACCTCAAGAGTTCTGTGATTACTTATTATACACCGGAGAGGGGCTTAAACCCTCAGAAGAATCCATTAACAAAGTAGATAAATATGGACATCAAGTCCCACAACTTCCTGTTGTAAATCACCAGGAAAATAACTCAGAAGATGATTGTTATGGATCTGATAGATCAGATACAGCTACAATTTTTTCCCATGAACATAATCAAGAACCAGGAAATGATTCTGTTTCTGATTTGGAGGATTGGGATGATTCTGTAGTTGAAGTTGATAAAATAGTTGCTGTTATTGGTAATTATTCCAGTGCAAAGTTGGTATCGGTGAAACAATAGATCTCTTGCCAGTATCCAATATCCAACTCAGTATCCAACATCCAACTCAGTATCCAACATCCAACTCAGTATCCAACATCCAACATCCACTTTATTCATGACTTATTTTCAATACTTTACGATTAACGCCAAATCATGTACATACCCGACGGTTTAGTTACTTCATCCGTATCTAAGCCTTATGGGGTCAGCGGGGTCACTGTTCCCCCACGTTAGATCCTCCACGCTCACTCTCCCTATACACTACCAATGTTCTACCCGACATATAGATAATATATATATTTGTTATAAGCTTTTATTATTCTTGTTTTATATTTTATTATTCTTTTTTATTTCTTTCTGTCTGATTTAACTTCTTTGTCTATACATTTACTTCCATTGATATTTACCTTGAGACAGAATCTCCTTCTGCCATTTAATCGCAGAAATAGGGTATTTTTTCCGGTGTAGATACTGTTAGTATCAATTCGCAAGCGGTTTTTGAGACATTGACTCATTTTTATCATTGATGTCAATATGTCATCGGGTGTAGACTTAGGCCTGATTATTTATTCAGCCGTGAAGCCTATTTTTAAAATATACTTTATTGTAGGAATAGGTTTTTGGTTGGCAAAAAGAAATGTTTTAACTGTGGCTACATGTAGAGATATATCGGATACTATAGTTACAGCTATTTTACCCTGTTTAGTATTTGAGAATATTGTGTCAAGTTTACAGTCATCAGATATTAAAAGTATTGGGATTATTTTTTTCACGGCACTGTTATTATTCGGGTTTGGTGTATCATTAGCATTTTTTATATCCATTGTGGCTAAATCACCTAAAAGATGGTTTGGTGGAATTTTATCGGTGGGATTATTTCCTAATATTTCTGATCTTCCTATTGCTTATGTTCAAACTTTAAGTAATGGAGGTAAAGTATTTTCTCGTGAAGAAGGTGATAAAGGAGTTGCCTATATTTGTATTTTTTTGGCAGCACAAGCATTATTTCAATTTAGTTTTGGACTTTATGAGTTGATAGCTTGGGATTTCCGCCCTGAACTTTTAGATGAAGAAGAAAAAACTAAGGGAAGTAATATGACTACTTCTAGTTCCAACAATTCTAATGTAAAGCTTCCTACTATATATACTAATGGACCTCCCCATTCACCTGGTGATCAAACGCCTAAAAGACATCCTCCTTCTGATATTCATGATGGTGCTTCTATTGCCACTTCTATTGCTTCAGATGAAGAAAATGAATTACCTCCCCCTTTAGAAGTAGAAGGCTCTACTCCAAGTAAACAGAGAAGTGGATACTATAAAGATGTTAATCAAATATTAACTAAAAAGAATAGTAAAAAATTACTGACTTCAAGATCTAATAATTCTCAAAATTTATCATTAACGACCACTAGAAGCATTGATCTTAGAACTCAACCTTCTCAAGACATTCGTGATGTTATAAATGAGTATTCTGAATACGATGATGATAATAATAATAGTGGTATTACTAATAATAACTATGATCAAAATAGGGATCAAAGTAAAGAAATGGTAAGATCAATCACTGGTGGTAGTGATATAGGAGGAACTTCCTTAGTATCATCTCATTCACATCATTCTTTACAACCCGATTTTAAAACAAAATTAAAACTGAGATTAAGAGGTATCTTAAAGAATCTTGTTGCTCCTACTTCTTCTGCATTAATAATTTCCATCATTGTATCAATGGCACCTCCTTTGAAAGCATTATTTGTTCATTCTGATTTCGATATTCCCGATGCTCCTGATAGTCAACCTCCATTATCATTTATTATGGATATAACCAGTTATATAGGAGCAGCTTCTGTTCCTTTGGGATTACTTCTTTTAGGAGCCACTATTTCCCGATTACAAGTTAAAACTATGCCCAAAGGGTTTTGGAAAACCGCATTAGGAATTACATTGTCTAGACTAGTACTATTACCTATTATCGGTGTAGGAGTAACTACAGGATTGCATGCCGCCGGATGGTACGGTGATGATAAATTAATCCGTTTCATTAGTGTATTAGAGTATGGTTTACCTAGTGCTACATCTTTAGTGTATTTCACTGCTTTTTATACTGATCCTAATTCAGATGATCATATTCAAATGGACTGTTTAGCAGTGGTATTAATTTTCCAGTATTCTATTTTATTCATCAGTTTACCATTTTTGGTAAGTTTTTCATTAAAGGTTTCTTTGAATTATTAGAGTATTTTTATGGGTTTTCAATTGGTCTTTTTATAATTATAATCATATAATACATATATTCTTTTCTGTAAAATGGCTGTGAAAAAAGAATTAATGTTTCTAGTATATAGCAATCATGCGCACATAAATCATTGATGAAACTGAAATAACCATTTATTTTTCTTCTTTTTGCCTTTCAAGAAGATTGAAATTAGATTTATCTTTATAAACAATTGACTTATCTATACAATGGCATTATATTACAATTTGGTTTTTGGATTATTGATTACTGAAGTGGTGTTTTTCACCATCTTATCATTACCTTATCCCAGAAAAATCAGAAGAACTGTTTTAACTACAGTCTCTAAACCATTTAGAAACGAAAAATTCCAAATTGCTCTAAAATGTATTTTAGGGTTTGTTTTGGTATTATTTGCTGACTCTGTTAATAGAGTTATGACAGTCAATTCCGAATTGGAAGGATCTAAAGCTAATAATTCTGGTGTGTTCCATGACAGATCAGAGATCCAAGCCAGAAGATTTTACTCTCAAAGAAACATGTATCTTTGTGGATTTACTTTATTCTTAACTATGATCTTATTAAGAACTTATGGATTAGTAACTGAATTATTAATTACTAAAGATAAAGTTGACAGTTTAAAGACTGAAGATAATATTCATGAAACTGACGCTGATGATTCTCCTGAACTTATAAAATTGAAATCAGAATTGGCCGATAAAGATCAAGAACTTAAATCATTGAAAGACAAGGCTGAAAGTTTGTCCAAGGATTATGACTCCAAGAGTTCTGGTAAAGCTGGTGATGCTACTGATATTAGTTCTACTAAGACCTCAACTGTGAAATCAAGAAAAGCCTGAGGGTTTACTTTATAGTCTGTTTTGTGTATGTATAGTTGTGTATCTACACATGAAATATATACATATGGTGTAATACTGATGTAGTTTAATTTACTGGTGTAGTTCAATTTACTCAGGATTGGTTACTCTGAGGCTTTTCATAAGAATTACTTTTGTGTTTAGGAGTGAAATTAAAATTCTTAGCTTTACCAAAGAACATTTCTGTAACCTTAATCCAATCCTTATAATCTGGTGATGCAAGCAAAGTTTCTAATTCATTTCTACCTCTCCATTGTGGTGGTCTTTGATTTAATTTAGGTGGTAATCTTTCTAAGATTCCTACAGGAATGTATCTATGGGTGAAACTCATAAATTCACACATAAATCTTCTGGCTAATCCTATACCATATTCATCAGTACCCCAATGTTCTAAAGCAAAGTTGGCATAAGTTCTTAACATATCCAATCTTTCACTTGCTGATTTATCGATGTACTGTTGAGCTTCTACTTCTTCAAATATCCAAGGTTTAATCAATGCTCCTCTAGCTACCATAACTGAATCAATACCTTCAGTATTGACTCCGTTATACCAATCTTCATGAGTGAAAACATCTCCATTCCCCACGAATTGGGTTCTTTGACTATCAGAGGTATCTTTGTTTTCTTCCTTTGCATTATTCCAGTCATTAACAACTTGACCTACTTCCCCCACGTAATCCCAATCAGCTTCTTTGGTGTAACGCTGTTGTCTTGATCTTCCATGAAGAGTAATGGCAGCAATGTCATTTTCTTTCAATAACCGATTAACCAAGGTTTTAGCCGTGTTTTTATTATCTTTAGTACCAGTTCTAATTTTAACCGTCACAGGAATATCCCCTGAACAAGCATTCATTCCCTTTAAAATCCTGATTAATTTTGGTGGTTGATCTAATAAAGCTGACCCTTGACCTTGACGATATAATAAATCAATAGGACATCCACAATTAAGATTTAATTCTGAAACATGGCTGCTTTGTTTAGAAATGACTTCAGCAGCTTTACTAGCTGCCCATTGTTTACCAGCAGCAATTTGAACCCCAAATCCAGGATATTCAGTTCTATGAGCCTTTGGTAATGCCCATTCAGCATTAGCTCCTTGTAATAAAGGAAGACTTAAGGCCATTTCACAATATGTAACATCAGCACCAAGAGTTTTCATTAACCTTCTATAAGGTAAATTCCCAACTGTGGTTAAGGGTGATACAATCTTAGCTCTTGATAAATTGATTTTTTTCTTTTCTCCAGGTTTAAATGGTGATTCAACATAACTAGCTTGGTTATCTTTGGTTACTTCTTGAGGAGATTTATCATTTTGAGTCATAGAATCCAAATACTTTGTAACTGATTCAGCTCTATCAAAAGTATATTTTTTCTTTTGTAATTTAAATTTAGTTTCATTATCAAGTTTATTGACTTCATAATTATCCAGCAGTTTATAAGCATCGATTTTTTCTAAATCTTTTAATAACTTTTTAGTATCACTATTATAATGAGATCCTAACCATCTACATCTTAATCCTGCTGGACAATAACCAATAGCTTCGTATACAGGACAAACCCCTTCAACATCTTCTCCCTTATTCTGTAAATATAACTCCACATCATGAGAACTCCGACAATTCTCGGGTCCAAATCTACATTCTTGGATATTATCAGGATCGACCAATGTAGAACAAAGTCTAATTTCTTCATGACTTTGTTTTAAATCACGATTCTTATTTTGACCTTTTTTCTTCTTACCCTTTTTACCACCATCATCATTTCCTTCTTTAGTACGATCGCCTCCTTCAGCCTCATCATCATTAATATACTTTTCATCCACTAAATGTTCAGGTGTATCTACAATGAATTCAGCCTTGATAGGTGCAAATCCTTTTGGTACATCCCGAGAATCTTTTTTCTCATGTGATTCTTGTTCTTTAGCCTCATCTAAATGAACCTTTTTAGCCTCAAAATTGTCTGAATCGTTATCTATTTCATTTGGCCTTTTCACCGCTGCTGTTTCACTTGATGTCATTAGGAAACTGTTTTAGGTTTATGAATTTTCAATTTGAAGTATCGCATCTCTTCTCACCTTTTAGTGGGCTATATGCAGTCGGTACAGAAAGCATTTTTTTTTTTTTTTCATTCTTTTGAGATGAGAAGAGACATTTAAAAGTACTTGTATTAAACGAATTTCCAACTAAAATGGTAGAACCAGTTGACAAAAAAAGAAAAGTTGTTGAAAACAAGGAGTCCAATGGTACAAAGACGATACAAACAAAGAAACCTTCAAGAATTTTTAGTCCTTTTCGTGTTCTTGGTAATGTATCAAATGAAATCCCATTTGCAATTGGAAGTTTAGGATCTACTTTTTATGTTGTTACTTCCATTGGGAAAACATTTCAAATATATGATGTATCGACATTACATCTTTTGTTTGTTTCCCAGAAGCAAACTTCAAGTAAAATAACAGCATTAGCTGCCCATTATCATTATGTGTATGCTGCGTATGGTAATAAGATTGGGATTTATAAACGAGGACTTTTACAAGAAACACTTGAGATTGATATTTCTAATGATGAAACTATTACCAAATTACTTATATTTGGGGACTTTTTGATTTGTTGTAGTACATCAGGACAGATCACTATATTCAAAAAGGGTTCTAATAGTAAATATCCTAATGAATTATATTCTACCCTTTATGCCATAAATTGTTCCATTCATGATGATATTATTGGTTTAATTCATCCTCCTACTTATTTAAACAAAATCGTGGTGGCTACCACTAGTAAAATTTTCATATTCAATGTGAAAACGGGGAAACTTTTGTTTCAATCACCAGAAAATCAATTTCCAAATCATATTTCATGTATTGAACTGGCTCCAGTATTAGATATTGTAGCTGTTGGATTGGCTAATGGTGATGTTTATTTGTACAATATTAAAAAGGGAACAATATTAGGTGATAAAATTGTTACCAAATCTCAAGATGGGAATTCCAATGATTCTAAAGTAATTGCTTTATCATTTAGAACTGATGGTTCTTCTCATCTTGTGGCTGGTTTAAATAATGGTGATCTTTTCTTTTATGATTTAGAAAGACGTTCAAGAATCCATATCTTAAGAAATGCTCATCGGGAGTCTCATGGTGGTATTGCCAATGTTAAATTCTTAAATGGTCAATCAATTCTTGTTACTAATGGTGGTGATAATACTTTGAAGGAATATGTATTTGATCCTAGTTTATCCACTAGTAATTCTGCTGTAGTATCACCTCCTCGTCATTTACGTTCTAGAGGTGGTCATTCTGCTCCTCCTGTTAATATTGAATTTCCTCAAGAAGATAAATCCCACTTTGTGTTAAGTGCATCATCAGATCGTTCATTCTGGTCTTTCTCTTTAAGAAAAGATGCCCAATCTCAAGAAATGTCTCAAAGATTACCTAAATCATCTTCCAATAAAAGACAAGCTGGTCCAGTCCAATCCATGAGAGAAAAATTCCCAGAAATCATTGCCATTGCATCTAATCAGGCTCGTGAAGGTGATTGGGATACAATCATTACTTCTCATAAAGATGAACCATTTGCTAGAACTTGGGATTCTCAAAATAAAAGAGTAGGACATCACCAATTAGCCACTGTAGATGGTGGAATGGCTGGAGCTGTATGTATTTCCCATTGTGGGAATTTTGCTATTGTAGGATCATCTAAAGGTGGTATTGCTAGTTATAACCTTCAATCAGGTGTGCGTCGTAAAAGATATATGCTTCACAAGGATAAAGCAGTAACCGGTATTTGCATTGATGGGATGAATAGACATATGGTTAGTTGTGGATTAGATGGTATAGTAGGATTTTATGATTTTACTAAACTGACTTATTTGGGTAAATTACAATTAGATGCTCCTATCACATCCATGATTTATCAGAAAACTTCTGATCTTGTGGCTTGTGCATTAGATGACTTGACTATAGTTGTCATTGATGTTATAACTCAAAGAGTGGTAAGAATATTATATGGACATTCCAATAGAATAACTGGTATGAGTTTTTCTCCTGATGGAAGATGGATTGTATCGACATCCTTAGATTCTACTTTAAGAACTTGGGATTTACCTACTGGTGGTTGTATTGATGGAGTTCAGTTACCAAGTGTAGCTACTTCTGTTAAATTCTCTCCAATAGGTGATATGTTAGCTACAACTCATGTAAGTGGTAATGGTATTTTCCTTTGGACAAATAAAGCTCAATTTAAATCCATTGGTACTAGATTGATTGAAGACCATGAATTTTCAACCATATTATTACCTAATGCTTCAGGAGATGGAGGATCTAATGTTATTGATGGTGCTTTAGGAGATGATGATGATCAAGATAATGATGATGATGATGATAAACACCATCCATTATTCAAGGATTTAGGAATGAAACAACTTGATGAATCATTAGTCACTTTATCCTTAGGCTCTAGGTCTAAGTACAGTACTTTAATGCATTTGGATGTTATTAAACAAAGAAGTAAACCAACAGAGGCACCAAAGAAACCACAGAAAGCTCCCTTTTTCTTATCAATTGGTGGTGAAGAAGTTGGTGATAGAGCTGTGGTAGCTGAAAAGGGAGAACAATCAGATAATACTACCAATAATGGTACCACCACTGATGAGACTTCAGAAGATTCTAAATTATTAAAATTCAAATCCGATGGGAATTACAATTTTGAATCGGACTTCACCAAACTTTTAAGACAAGGTAACATAAATAATGATTATTCTGAGTTCTTGGCTTGTTTGGTTAATTTATCGCCAGCAACCACAGATTTAGAGGTGAGATCTCTTAATTCTTTCCCTCCATTGACTGAAATGACAAACTTTGTTAATGCTCTTTGTCAAGGTATTTCTACCAACAAAAATTATGACATATATCAAGCTATTTTTGCCATGTTTTTAAAGAATCATGGTGATGTCATTTATAATAACCATCAAGAATCACAATTACACGCTGCTCTCGCTCAATATGACACCATTAATTCCACAAAAAAGAACACTATTGATGAATTGTCTAAATACTGTTCTGGTGTAATAGACTTCTTATCATCCGTATAAGAAATGTACATAAATTATATATAACAAAGTAATCTATAGCATGGTTTCATAATATAAAACCCTCATAATATAAAGCCCTCATAATATGAAAACCCCCATTATATATGGTGCGAATTCTAAGTAGATGTATTATCTTTACTGACGAAAGAGATTAAGGAATTGGTCATGAATATTGAGGTATTACGACCAAGTAGCCGACTTAGTCTTCCATCTCCCGGGACTAAAATCACAGGAATATGTTATTTTCAGGAAAAAGTCTTTGTGGGCTGCAGCAATGGTGATTTATGTATTTATGATGTTGACTTAACGGCGGCTGCTCATTCATCTAATGATGGTAGAGATAATGGAGGTAATGAAACTCGTAAAGCCCCGCTGATACGACTGTGGACGTCTTCGTTAAACGATATACGAAACTATTTTACTGAAGGTAATCCGTCCAATATGCATCATGAAATTACGTTTCCTAATGTTAATGGTGATAACAGTGGTATTAACAAAATCTCCATTGTATCAGCCAATTCCCTTACTAATAGAATAATAATGGCTGTATCTAATACAGATTCGATAAGGATATTTGAAAGAGTTGGTGGTCATTTAAATCTCATTCAAAACATTGATGAAGCTAAATATTTTCATACCTATTTTTGCTATGAATCATCTGATAATAAGATGATGGCAGTTGGATTGAAGAAGAAATTATTCATTTTCCAAATGGTTTACAAGTCAAGAAATGTGTTCAGTTATAAAAAAGTTCATGAAATAACTTTCAAAGACAGAATCAGATGTATTGATTATATTAGTATTACAAATGATACTAATAATCCTTCTCAATCCACCATCAATGACATCGATGATTTAAAATTAATAATTGGACTTTCAAATGATTTTCTCTTAATCAATATAATGAAAAATTATACCATAGAACCACTTCACATTGATGATTCCATAATGTATAACTTTAATCATAGCACGTTTAATTATTTTGGGTTAACTAATAGTGGTCCAACAATGTGGATTAAAAAAGCCAGTGACTCCAGTTATGTGTTAATAAAAGATACTCAATCCCTAATATTATTTTATGATTATAACCAAGGTCAATGGAATGTCAAAGATTCCAATATTAGACTAACAAGTGTGCCACTTTTTGTATTTCACATAAGTCCCACCTATTTATTAACTGTCTATAATAAAAAGATCGAAGTGATTGAAATTGCAAGTGGTGATATTATACAAAAGATCAATCATCTGATTAATTCCAGTTCCATTCCAGCATTTGTAGGTGATGACTTAGCATTTTTAGCTTCCAGTATAGAACTACTACAATTTACTATTAATTCCTATCAAAGTCAATTAGATCAATACTTGAGATTTTTACATAGTGATAAAGGTGGTAACAAAAGAGATGTTAAGGCTGATCTTTCATTCACAGGGTTGAATAAAGCTATAGCTTTTGTCAATAGTATTAGTCAAGAGAATGATTTTTTTTATGGTGCAAGGATCACTAAGGAAAAAAGGAAACAATTAATGCTACGTGATTTACACAAGTATAAGGCTATATTATTGTTTGAAAATTATTCAAAATATCATGAATCTCTTGTAGAAATTTGTTCTACATGGCTTATATCTTATCAAGATGTACTTGCATTATTTCCCGATTTTTTGAACCCCAGTTATTATCATCATCAAGATAAGTTGGGGAATGATTATGAGACCCCTTCCAGTAATATTGTAACGAATAGAGCTAATATCATAAAAAAGATAACTCTTGATGATATAAACAGTCAAAAATATAACAATGTTACCACTGCTGATTCTGCCACGGAAGCCGATGATCAGCATTCTAAAAACACAAAGTCATCTACAATGGGACCAAGATTAATGCCATCAACAATCTTTGGACAGGCAAAATCACAAAATATAAGAAAATTTGCTAAAGCAGTAAATAATTTAATTATTTACTTAACAGATCAAAGAAGAATCCATTCTAATTTTTTTAATGATGATAACACTTTTCTATGGAATGATATTGAGATTACTCCCTATGATTTATATGATTCCTTAAATACCGAAAACATCGACGATGATTTACAGTCGATAGCCGTTGATATTGATACGGCATTATTTTTATGTTATTTCCATTGTAAACCTATGTTATTAGGACCTTTATTGAGGTTGCCTAATAATAAATGTAACTCCAGGGTGGTTAATGAATGTCTTTTGAGTAATATTCATAATCATAATGAAGAACCTAATTTTATTAAAGAATTATTGGATTTTTATTATGGTAGAAGCTTACATACGGAAGCATTAGAAATGTTATCTAATTTGAGAAAAGATGAAATACAAGGACACTTTGATGATTTCGATGATTTTGTTCAAGGACCTAATCTTACTATTCAATATCTTCAAAAGTTAGGTAACAATGACTTGGATTTAATTTTGAAATATGGTTATTCATTGTTAATAAATGAAGATAACCATGACCAAGAAGAAGTTCAACAACAACTCATTGATGATGATGAATTAATAGAACGAGCAAGTTTAATATTTATGAATGACACCTATGAATGTGAAAGCTATAATAATTTCAAAATATTGGAGTTTATTCAACAAACTCTAAAATCAGAAAAATTAGCCATTAAATATGTGGAATGGGTTATTTTTGAAAGTGATCTAAGTGAAAAGAAACCTTCAATGGTGACTAAATTCAACACTAAATTATGTTTATTATATTTAAATCATTTAAAGCAATTACAAGGAATAGAAACCGTTGATTTTGAACTGACTGATACTTATAGAAAATTGTTTACCTTTCTTAAAACTACTGAGGTATATGAACCGTGGACAGTCTTGAAAAACATTCCTACAGATGAAGATAAATTTTTGCGGTTTACTATATTCATCTATAAACGATTAGGTGAACATGACAAGGCAATAGATGTTCTATTCAATCAACTTAATGACTTAGATGCTTCAATTGAATACAGTTCAGACATCTATTATCAACCTAATGGGAAAGAAACAGGGACCAGACTCCTTCATAAACTACTTGAAGATTTATTAATGCATTATGATGAAAACATCGATCATATAGCAAAATTGTTAACCACCCAAAGTTCAAAAATATCTATGTTATATGTCCTTACCAGTCTTCCTGATTCATTTCCTATTGTCAAATTAAATACTTTCTTAAATGAACATTTAAGAGATTCCAGAAAACAATTGACTGATACAAGATTATCAAGTGAACTATATAAAGTGGGTTCAATTAAATTACGTCATGAACTATTAACCACTCAAGGTGAAAACTATATCATTGACAACAGTAGAACCACTTGTTCCATATGCAATAAAACTTTGGGTCATAGTGTTTTAAGTGTTGGGAAAAACAATAATGTCGTTCATTATGCTTGTTACCAAAAGTATGTCGCAAAGGACAAGAATGGCATTTATAGTAATGATATATAGGATGAAAAAGAATAATGCATCTCCGCGATAATGATAAACAGTCAAGTTTTTTACTCTTCGCGTCCAATTAACTTATAACGTAGTCAGCGGTTTATAATCACATTATCAATGTCATCTAACGAATCGGGTAACGGGATAAAGTTACCTCCTATACTGTTTTTGTCGGGGCAAGAGGATTCTGCTAATGGAAATGGTGGTGTCATGTCCACTTTAAATAAAGATGATGAGGAACCTCTGTCCAAGAAAGTAAAGTTTGATAGAAGTGACCAGAGAGGAAGTGATCAAAGAAATGAAGCTATTGTTAGTGATAAGAATAGTGAAAATGGTGAAATTCTGAGTAAAAGATTTCTTGACGATAGTCAGCAACAAGCAGGCACTCATAATGATGATGATAATAAGGATAATGATGATAATGATGATAATAACAATCATCATGACCATCATCACCACCACCATCTTGATCATCACGATAATCACCACAACCCTTCTCAAGATACCAACCAAAATTCTATTCCTCATAAAGAGGATGGACAATATATCCGTGGACTTGATAGAAATGATGGGTTTAAAGATGGAGAAACTGTCACCGAAACGAACCTGACATTTATACCTAATAGTAACAAAAAGGAAAATGTGATAGTGGAGTCAAACCAAACTTATAAGACAAAAGATCTCAGTAAAGCACAAATACTCGATATTATACAAACCGTTTTCCCGGATCGTCGTCATTTAGGCTCATTAGTGTATAATCCTACAACTACTTGGTTAACATTACAAACATCCCAATTGACAGGACTAAAAGATGAACACTTTGAAAAATTCGAAGAATTAAGAGAAAGTTATAGAGATAAATTAAAAGAAGAATTTTATAACCGATCAGTAAAGTATATTCCCATGATACCTCCTTTACCCACGGACTATATTAATTATCTTCTTGAAATAAAAATTCCTCATCGGTTCATAAAGTCATTTAAACAAGAATTTTTGGAAGGAAAAATTGAAAGAAAGAGAGAATTATGGGGAGGTCAAAATGGAATTTATACTGATGATTCAGATATTTTAACTGTTCTTTATCATATGGGATTCTTTAATGATAATATTGATCTTACTGAATGGAATGAATTATGGACTCCTCAAGATATAATAGTACCAGAAATCAATAAAGATAAGGATATTAAGGGAGATTTATCAGTGACATTATTGATATTACCCTCTTTATCCAATTACCATGGATTTTATGCCAATGGAATTAATTCAAGATCATGGAAAGAAATCAATCGTCATGATGGTTTATCGTATGCTGTCAGTAATATCAAATGGGAAATTGAAAACAGTTATTTAAGAGATAAATCATTCTTTAAGAGATATCAAACAGAAGTTGCCTATGATCTAAGACATATGAAACATGAAGAAAGTTGGGACTTTGATGTCAAATACTACAAACAATTGAAACAAAAATACGAGCAAGAAAAGACTGAGAACGTTACAAATGACAATGTTTAAAAGGGTGAAACGAGTGAAACGGGTGAAAAAAAAAAAGACCACCATAAAACTCGACTTTAAATGAAGACCCAAATTTTATATAAAAAAATAACTCTTTTTCTGTTTTCAATAGTAATATGTATAGTTAATAATGTTCACATGATGACTTTAGATGGTTTCTGTTCTTATCAGGATAATATGTTTCCTGCATGCAGTAATGATCATTTTTATATTCCTCTTCTTTTTCAGCCTTTTTTTTTCTTCTTCTTCTTGAACTACTTTTTTTTTTTCTTTCATATCTCAGTTCGTCTTTATCTGACAGTAAACCATCCTTAGTTACTTTGGAGTTTGCTATAGACGGCTAGTGATTTTTATTTTGTTTCTTATTTTAGAGCTTTTTTTTTTTTACTTTATTTCCCCTTGGTTTCAAAGATATCTCCTGAAGGTATCCTTGTGACATATTACCAAAGAGAGGAAATCAATCGATAGTATAGAAAAAGTAATTTTTTGGTCAATCTTATAATAATTTATTGAGGGTGAGAGTCAAATTATAAGTTTCACTTTTTCTTTCCATCCTTTTAGAGTGATTTGCCTCAGTTAAAATTTTCGTATTTTGTTTCATAACTTACTATATAAAGGCATTTCATCTATGACTTATGATAATAAAACCAAAGAGACATCAGTAAAAGCATCCAAATCATTTTCAACATTACAAAGCAATCCATCATCAAAAGAATCTAAATTCAAAAAAGTTAACGGGTTTTTCCAAAAAGCAGGCATTGAGTGGAATTTATTCGTCTTAAAGTTAAAATCAATAAAGGAAGA
Organism: Yamadazyma triangularis; assembly: GCA_030573955.1. Classification (NCBI taxonomy): domain Eukaryota; kingdom Fungi; phylum Ascomycota; class Pichiomycetes; order Serinales; family Debaryomycetaceae; genus Yamadazyma; species Yamadazyma triangularis. Next base: position 120,817 of record JAJMEC010000022.1, read on the forward strand.
CGTATTTAGTGTTGACGAAGTTATTGGTGATTTATTTGTGGAATCTGAGTCTGATTCGATAATGGATAGATTAGACAAAGTTACAAAAGGTTATTCAATGAATGAAGAAAGATTTTTGGCTGATTTTAAAAAGTTCAAAAATTTAGATAAAATTCATGATCATTACCAACAAAAAAATATTACCGAAGAAATGAAATCTTCCAGTACCGTTTGTTCTGATTCCAATAGAATAGCATTGAAAGATTTATTACAAGTCAATAGTGCTTCCAGCACTCCTATTATCTTTAGTAGGAATGATGACGAATTTGATGAATCTGGTGACGACGACGATGATGATAATAATAATAATAATAATAATAATAATAATAATAATAATAATAATAATAATAATAATAATACCAATACTAATACTAATAACGATGATGATAACGACAATACTATCATTAATAATTACAATAATACCAATAATAATAATAATACTAATAATACTAATGATGATGATGATGATTCCACAAAAAATAGCTTGGTTTTATACCAAGATATTGATGTATGTAAATTAAGAGAACAAATTCGTGTTGATGGTTCCACCAACATTGGTGAAGCATTATGGGAATATAGAAGAACTAAATGGTTATTATCATCTTATGGTAAAGATAATCAGCCTGTTTCTACCAGTAAAAACATATTTGATCAAATTCCAAAAGACTCTTATGTCAAGATTTATAATAATTTGGTAGATAAAGGAAGACCCTTAAAGGCAGATAGACTCATTAATCTCCATGATTTAATGAAAGTAATAAATGCTGGTTGGGTTGCTGAAGAAAAATGGGAAAGGGCTGCTATTGGATTACCATAAATTATTAATACACCACAAGTACCTATAATTTTTAAAGCATATATACGTATAGATATAGTAATAGTTAATTATTTCGTCTAATTAATCGTAACGTATTCTCTAGTATTCTTAAATCTTGATCAATCAATTCTGATCGCCTTTGGAAGTCATCAATTATCGACCCATCTTCTTTTTTTTGTAGTGATTTATTCCCTTTATTCGTTAACTGTGACAAAGTCTCTTTTGTTCTAATTAACAGATCATAATTAGCCGCTATGTCTTGGTTTAATTGTCTATTAATTTCCTTATCTATCTCATGAATAGTGGTTATTTTATCCAAGACAGTGGGACCATTACTATCATTAGATGAATTGCTTCGTACCAAAGTATTTAAGGTTAAATCCAATTGATTAGCCAAACTTTCTGACTCTGTAAGCCGATCCTTTTGTTGTTGTTTAGCCTTGAATAATAATTTTGAATGTTCACTCATAACAATTGATATTATTAAAATGATAATATGTCGCATTTAATTAGAAAACATATAGATGCAATCACCATAAATGTCATTAAATCCAGCATTGTTATCACAAGACTCTTTATTTGTTACTGTATCAGAATATGGAGGGGATGTAACATTGAAAGACTTTCATGACTCTCTTGTTCAAAATAATCTCAATCTGGTCAATATGACTTTCCAATTAATAAAACGATCTAAATCTATAAAAGAAATCTTGATACTATGGGAATCAAGATTAGTATTACATTTATTCAATAATAACTTACAAATAGCTAAAAGAGAAGCTATTAATCTAAATAATATATTGTATTTGAGTGAAAATAATACTCCTGCTAATAATGTTTCTATTTATCCTTTACCTAAAAATAATAATGCCGTTATTAATCATTCATTAATTATCCTTTTGTTGAGGTTAAAGTCAGTTCCTAATATGGTACTATTAAATGAATTTTATAAATTATGTTATCAATTAAGGTTGAAATCATTAGAAAATTTGTCTGAAAAATTACTTAATTTAAGCTTTGATATAATGGTAATATTAATCATCAATAAGAATTACACTACATTAATCAATTTATTACAATCAATGATCACAGAGATGAAATTGTCCAAATCTAATTATACTACTTTTTATTATGATGCCCAATTATTGTTGATAATTGTCAAAATATTCGTTTATGATACCAAAGGAACTTCATTACTGACAATTGAAAAATTAATTAGTGAAGAAGTTAGTGATTCCCAATTTAACGACATCAAAGCAAATTCAATTGATAATCTATTATACATATTGCATACAATTGATCCTATTTATAACCAAAAATCCGATAAGATCGCCATAAATAAATCAGAGTTCACTTTATCAACCTTGGTAGAATATTGTGTTCAAGGTAAAGTATCAGGTAGAATATTATGTTGTTTGTTAGGTATATACAATTTATCAAACACATATGGGTTTAAAGTTATTGATAATGACGGTGAACTACTGTTTGCCAATTATCCAGAAGCTCTGGAGAATAATGAAGAAATTAATGCTGAGCTTTGCTATAAACAAATTACAAAAAATTGGTGTAATAACGTTCATAAGCTTTTTGGTTTAGAATGAATTAAAATAAAATATACATATATCGCATCCATAGTAGTACCTAGGGTTGTAGCCCTTATACGCGTGACTTTCAGATGATGAAATGGTTCTCGGATAATGAAAATTTCTTAAATTTTTGTGTAACTTGAGCTCAAGAATAAAATTATAGTGAGAATTTTTTGAAAAAATATATTGCATAATCTTATTATCACTTTAACGATTAAAAATGGCTGTCCAAGACGTTGTTACCCGTGAATATACCATCAACTTAAACAAAAGAGTATGTAATAAGCAAATTAAGAAATAGTGATTATACAAGAGACTTTTTGGAAGAATATAGAATGTGTCTAAAATCATGAAAATTATTCACCGGCAAAGAATAGAATGAGTGAAGATGATAGGCTTCAAAAATTGTCTATCAAAAATAAGCAAGAATAAAAATTCATAAGTTTATTGGATTGAATAATCAATCAGTAGAATCCATGCATCAAATCATTAAAGACCCAATCACTAATTCAATGATAATTTATTAAAATACAATATACTAACAATTTTTTTAGTTACATGGTGCTCATTTCAAAAAGAGAGCTCCAAAAGCTGTCAAAGAAATCAAAAAATTCGCCACTTTACACATGGGTACTTCTGATGTTAGATTAGACCCAAGATTAAACCTTGCTGTCTGGAAAAGAGGTATCCAAGGTGTTGACAGAAGAATGAGATTAAGAATCTCAAGAAAGAGAAACGATGAAGAAGACGCCAAGGAAAGATTATACGCTTATGTTGAACCAGTAGTTGTTCCAACTGCTAAAGGTTTACATACCGTTGTTGTTGAAGATGATGAAGCTTAAATTCTTTAATACAATAAAATAATTGTCCATAAAAGCTTTTTTATAGTTGATGTATAATAAGGATTTAATCATTCTTAAGATATTTAATTAATGAATATTTTAGATTTGATATTTTGTAGGCAGTAATAAGAGAGTCGTTAATAAGAGAGTCACATCTGTAGTGGCAAGCATCAATGATTCAAGTCATTAATGGGTATGTAGAATATACAATTGATCATTTGGTGGGAATAATGGCTAACATATATAACCTACCCAATGACCATTCAGGTTCTATAATTATTCTACATTCATTCTACATTCGTCTCATACTATGTCTACTGCCTCTACTGTCTCTACTGTCTCTACTGCAATCCTTCAACTATATCTCTACCAATCTACTTCTTTTGTTAGTAAAATGATTTCAATCAATTTGGCCCAATGATAATAATCAGTGTAACTATGACAAATTACCATATCATTGCAACTGGACATAAAAAAACCAAAACGGTTTGTAATCCAATTTATTGCTCTCTAATGGTATAAAGGAAATTTTTTCATCTTCTTATTATCAATGGTTTAACCTTTTTAATTTACATACTACTTTGCAAATAAACATTATAGTGATGAAAAAATCTCACATTTTTCTTTACCCGTAACATGTAATGAGATGGTGTGCGGGTAACTTTTCTCTCAAATATTGTAGAGCTCGGTTAAAACCATCAGCGGTCACCAGATACTTTTCATCCCCACAAAACTCGCAGTATTGTATAAACGTGTAACTAGAGTAGTTTGGAGTGCTTGAAGTGGATAATGCCAACAGCTTTAGATATGGAAAACAAGTCTATACTGACAATTGCAAATATCCATTTAGTTGATGATCCTAGCATCCAACAATTTGATACTATTCTGGTATCGATGGAGTTATTCTTACGATTGTTTCCACTGACCAATAATGAAACTACCAATTTGACCAATGATAAATTTGTGTTGATTAAGTTTTTAGGAGCACCAGATTATTTCAAAGAGTTTAAAATCTTCAAAATCAACTTTATTGATCATAAATCACCAGGTCCAAATTCAATTGTGTTCATAAATGATAGTAACTTGAACAAATTTAGTAACCAGATAACTGTTACTACAGCATTGATTCAATCGATTAATCAAGATGACATTCCAATAATAGATGATTTATATGTATCAGTTCCAAATGATATTTATCTAATTATGAAAGATAAATCTAATGATGCTATTAAACATCAATTTCTTGATAACTATTTGGTAAGTAATGGGAGAGTAGTATCAAATCATGATATTATAAGACCCATTAATGGTAAAGTTATTTTATGTGAACCCATATCTCAGGGGAAAGTGACTTCCAGTACCAATATTTATATAATCAAGCATAATACTGATCTTCATACCAGCTCCAAGACTTTGGTTAATGATAGTATTGACAATGATGGTCCGGTAAATGACTTTGATGATGATGATAGTGATATTAACATCTCCAATTATTTAAGTTCATCGTTAAATCTTGATGATTTCGATGAGGTGAAATATTCTGAATTCAATGTCAGACCATTACCTAATAAGATGTTTATGAACAATTTACCAATTGTCTGGTCAAAGGAAGATACTGAACTTTTCGTGTTTATTAATACCAACGATTTGAAAAAATTCGGACATCCAGTATTTAATGGAGATACTGTTCTTTTGAAATATGATAATGGTGAAATTTATGTCAAACTCTTCACTGTAATGGAACCTAACAAATCTTTTGATTCAGGTGTAATTTATATTTCACCAATATTATCAACAAATCTCAATTTCAATGCTGATACCAAGGTCCATGTTGGTCCTGTTAAAGATAGAGGTTTACAATTATCAACTCTAATTCCTGTTGCTAAATCAGTTACAATTTCTAGAGTTGCATCACCTATCACATTAGATAGAACTTATCAGCAACACTTCTTTTCAGCTTTGAAGACTTCTTTTAATTCTTGTTTGAAGACTATAAAACAAAATGATTTAATTCCTGTAGCTATTGATTCAGTCTTATCTAAAACTATGTTTGATATTAAGGACAATGAAGATGAATTAGGGGTTATTCCTACTGGAGATCCTGATTCTGTTGCTTGGTTCAAAATTAATGATATTTATGGTGATGAAAGCCAAACTAATCAGTTTATTATTGATCCATTAAAGACTAGAATGATCTTGTCAGGAGTTGAATTCATTAGACAACCAACCAATGAATTTCATAATTGGTATGATTATTTGAATTTACCTCCTTTATTTCCCTATAATAAATCTATTCAATCTAATCCTGTCAATTTCCAATACGCTAGGACTTTAAAGAAAATTTTACTGACCAATATTAATTCTAAAATCAACCTTAAAACTTCAGTCTTATTAAGTTCAATGTCAAGAGGATTAGGGAAAACTACTGTTGTTAAAAACTTATGTCTTGAAATGGGTATTAACTTAATTGAGTTGGATGCCGTTGATTATATTAATCCTGGAAGTGAACTTAAGACAATTGGGTTAATAAGTGGACAAATCGATAAACTAATATGTCATGATGATAATGATGATAATAATACTTCTTTTAATGTTATTTATTTAAAACATATTGAAAATTTATGTCCTGATGTTAACGAGAATGAACAAGGTGCTAATATATTTACTTCATTAGCTTTGAAAGTAATGGGAATGTTAAATGACTATTTGAATCAATACGGAAATGTAGTTATTGTTATGAGTTGTAATGATATTGATAAATTACATAATAGTTTAAGACTGATGATAAAATTCCAAGTTGAGTTCAATGTCCCTACTGAATCAGAGAGATTGGAAATTTTCAAATTTTTGATCAATAAGGAATTCAAAAAGAATTTATCCACTCCTATTCCTGAATTTAATGAAGATAAAGAAGAATTTTTGACGAAATTTGATATGTCATCGTATCCAATAGGTATTCGTGATGATGTAAGTTTTGAATCTTTAGCTTTACAGTCAGCAGGGTTAACATCAAGAGATTTAATTTCAATTTTGAAAAAGGCCAAAAATTTGGCATTTAAAAGATTAAGTAAATTGAGTAAAGATAAAAATTTAGATAAATTAATTAAAATTGGTAGTGGTGGACAAATTAAATTGATCCCAGAAGATTTCAATGTGGCCATTAATGATGCTAGAAATAAATATAGTGATTCCATTGGTGCCCCAAGAATTCCTAATGTAAAATGGGAAGATATTGGAGGCTTAGACGTCGTTAAAGATGAAATTCTTGATACTATTGATTTACCATTGAAACATCCTGAATTGTTTAGTGCTGGATTGAAGAAAAGAAGTGGTATTTTATTCTATGGACCACCAGGTACAGGTAAGACATTACTTGCTAAAGCTATTGCAACAAATTTTTCGTTAAATTTTTTCAGTGTTAAGGGTCCAGAATTATTGAATATGTATATTGGTGAATCAGAAGCCAATGTTAGAAGAGTTTTCCAAAAAGCTAGAGATGCTAAACCTTGTGTTATTTTTTTCGATGAATTAGATTCAGTAGCTCCTAAGAGAGGTAATCAAGGAGATTCAGGTGGGGTTATGGATAGAATTGTATCACAATTACTTGCTGAATTAGATGGTATGAGTGGAGGAGGTGAAAATGGAGGAGAAGGAGTTTTTGTTGTTGGAGCAACTAATAGACCCGATTTATTAGATGAGGCATTATTAAGACCTGGTAGATATGATAAAATGTTATACTTGGGTATTTCTGATACTAATGACAAACAAATAAAGATTTTAGAAGCATTAACTAGAAAATTCACTTTAGATGATGATGTTGAATTAGATAAAATTGCTGAGAAATGTTCATTTACATTTACTGGGGCTGATTTCTATGCTTTATGTTCAGATGCAATGCTTAATGCCATGACTAGAATTGCCAGTGAAGTTGATACCAAGATTAAATATTATAACCAAACAGTAATTGATAATGGGAAGGAAGAAGTGTCAACTAGATGGTGGTTTGATAATATAGCAACAGAAGAAGATACTCTTGTTGTTGTTAAAATGACTGATTTTGTTAAAGCACAAAGAGAATTAGTCCCTTCAGTTAGTGCTGAGGAATTACAACACTATTTAAGAATCAGGCAGAATTTTGAAGGTGGTAAAACTAACAATGAAACCGCTGATAAATCCAATGATCAAGTACATGTCAATGGAGAGATTAAAGATCTTCTTCAAGAATCCAATGGGGTTATTGATGAGAACAAACTCAGTGAAATTATACAAAATGGAAATAATGTGATTAACCAAAATAATGAAACGTCTCATTCATAAAACTATGTACATAGAATAAATAAAAATAAAAATAAAAAAGAAAATAGATTCTATAATATTTGTAAAAAATAATCATTTGTTCTTCATCAAATAACTTTTCTCTAGTGTATCCTTGGCTTGGTTTATCTTCTGAGTTAAGTATTGACTACCATTTTTATCAGGATGATTCATAATCATTAATTGTCTATATCGAGTCTTTAGCATTGCCTTATTAAGCTTCATGATATCATTGCCTTCAATCCCCATTATAAGTAAAGCCTCTTGCTCCGTCATTCGACTGCTAAACGGCAGATTGGGAAACCTGTTCCTAAGATACTGGTGCTGAGTGGCATGGGGATGATTACTAAACCTGGGTGATTCTTCGGCTACCTTGATATTGTTAAGTGATGCAATCATACTTGGTGTAAGGAGGTTGAATTTCCTCACTGCAGACACTGTTGTCTTCAATGTCAACGCTACAACCGTAGCTCCTATACCCACGACAATAGGAAGCACCATAATGGAATCATTCAGATGCGCTCTTTCTTGTGCGCTTTCTTTTAGCGCTTTCTTCACGTTCTTCACCGTCTTCACTTTCTTGTGCAAAGACACGGTCTTCTGCGATGGTATGGTTTCCACACACACACACACACACACACACACACAGTGATTTCGAACATTTGCAAAACCTACATCATCTAACACACAGGAAAACTCCGAACCACTCCGAAAATCAATCACAATGACAAGCCACGTAATGGAGGGGAAGCTAAACTTTGGTATAGAAAGTTTGAATCATTATATTGCAAACACCATGGAAATCATTTCAATACAATCAAATATATAGTTTTCAAAAGCCTTCTCTTTACAATACCTTTCGTAAACCCCTACCGAAAAAGCACATGGATTCAGGATAAGCGGAATTTTGATAGCGTGCATACGAAACCGGAGTTTTTGATCTCAGTGTTGGGTGTACCAATAGGTCCACTATAGGATAAATGACATGTAATTGACATTGTATATGCTATAGAGTATGGGTAATAACATGCTTGTATTCTTTTTATGCAATTCTGTCTGTAAAGTCTTTGAATAACTGTGTAATGACATCAACGGGTTACTATCAACCGGTAATTTTTTTTTTTTTTTTTTCTTTTTGGCGAGATGATTTCTCAAACTATAAAATTCCCACACTTTTTCACTTTTTTTTTTCTTCCTTCCTTTTTCTTCCTTTTTAATTCTAGTGATTTTATTATTACACTTGATTTATTTTTGTGAAATTTATAAACTAGTAATTACAACATGTCTCACGCTGCATTAACTTGGTTGACTCAATTAGATACCACTGAAACCCCTGACAAAAACTTAAGACGTTCTTCAATCATTGGTACCATTGGACCAAAGACCAACAATGTTGAAACTTTAGTTAGATTAAGAAAAGCTGGGTTAAACATTGTCAGAATGAACTTTTCTCATGGTGCTTATGAATACCATCAATCAGTTATTGACAATGCTAAGAAATCTGAAGAAATATATCCTGGTAGACCTTTAGCCATTGCTTTAGATACCAAAGGTCCAGAAATCAGAACTGGTACTACTACTGATAATATTGATTATCCTATTGGTGCCAACCATGAAATGACTTTCACTACTGATGAATCTTTCTCTAAAAAATCAGATGATAAGGTCATGTATATTGATTATAAGAATATTACCAAGGTCATTGACGTTGGTAGAATCATATATGTTGATGATGGTGTTTTATCTTTTGAAGTTTTAGAAGTTGTTGATGATAAGACTTTAAAAGTTAAATCCGTCAATGCTGGTAAAATTTGCTCCCATAAAGGGGTTAACTTACCAGGTACTGATGTTGATTTACCAGCATTATCTGAAAAAGATATCAGTGATATTAGATTTGGTATCAAGAACAAGGTTCATATGATCTTTGCTTCATTTATAAGATCCGGTAATGATATCAAAGAAATCCGTAAAATTTTGGGTGAAGAAGGTAAAGATATTCAAATCATTGCTAAAATTGAAAATCAACAAGGTGTCAACAACTTTGATGATATCTTAAGTGAAACTGATGGTGTTATGGTTGCTAGAGGTGATTTAGGTATTGAAATTCCTGCTCCTCAAGTTTTCGTTGCTCAAAAACAATTAATTGCTAAATGTAACTTGGCTGCTAAACCTGTCATTTGTGCTACTCAAATGTTAGAATCTATGACTTACAACCCTAGACCAACCAGAGCTGAAGTTTCTGATGTTGGTAATGCTATCTTAGATGGAGCTGACTGTGTTATGTTGTCTGGTGAAACTGCTAAAGGTACTTACCCATTTGAAGCTGTTTCAATGATGCATAATACCGCTTTAATTGCCGAAAAAGCCATTTCCTACCAACCTTTACATAATGAATTAAGAGCCTTGGCTAAAAAACCAACCCCAACTTCTGAAACTTGTGCCGTTGCTGCTGTTTCTGCTGCTTATGAACAAGATGCTAGAGCTATTGTTGTTTTATCTACTTCTGGTTTAACTTCAAGATTAGTATCTAAGTATAAACCAAATGTTCCAATCATGATGGTTACTAGAAATGAAAGAGCTGCTAGATACTGTCACTTATATAGAGGTGTCTATCCATTTATCTATTCTAAACCTAAGGTTGAAAACTGGCAAGAAGATGTTGAAAACAGATTGAGATGGGCTGTTTCTGAAGCCATTGATTTAGGTATCATCAAAAAGGGTGACTCTATTGTTACCGTTCAAGGATGGACTAGAGGTTCTGGTCACTCTAACACTGTCAGAGTTGTCCAAGCTTAATTATTTAATTCTAAACATTAATATAAATTTGTTATTTATCTTTGATTTACTTTCTGTCTTTCTCTGTATTGTACTCTCTAATTGAAAATTGATATTATGTACGCGAATTGAAATCTCCAATATTAGAAAAAACTTCACATCCCTATGAACTTAGTCAGAATTAATCCTAAGTATTTAGGGCATTTAAGAGGTGTTTCTACTAAATTGTCTACTGCTCCATTTTTAAAACAACTTAGGTTTAAATCTGATGGTGAAGATTTTACCCATTTTGGATATAAAACTATCAATAGAGATGAGAAGGAAAAACTAGTTGGTGATGTATTTTCATCAGTTGCATCTAATTATGATATCATGAACGATGTTATGTCTTTAGGGATTCATAGAGTTTGGAAACGTCATTTTATTAATAGATTGGATGCAGGTATGAGGCCAGGATCTCAGAAACCATTGAACTTTTTAGATGTTGCTGGTGGAACAGGGGATATTGCTTTTGGTTTAATGGAACACAGTGAAAAGAGATTTAATGATAAAAAATCTACAATGACTATTGTTGATATTAACGCTGATATGTTAAAAGAAGGAGAGAAAAGATTTGCTGGAACAAAATGGGGTAAATCTGAGGAATCAAGGTCTAGATTTGAATTTATTGTTCAGAATGGTGAAACCTTGGATAAAATTCCTGATAATTCTAAGGATGTTTATACCATTGCTTTTGGTATAAGAAACTTCACTAATATTCAAAAAGGTTTAGAACAAGCATATCGTGTATTAAAACCAGGTGGAATCTTTGCTTGTCTTGAATTTAGTCAAGTTGAAAATCAATTGTTAGACTATATTTATCAAACCTATTCGTTTTCTTTATTACCATTAGCCGGTCAATTGATTGCTGATGATAGAGATTCTTATCAATACCTTGTAGAAAGTATTCGTCGTTTCCCAAAAAAAGAAGAATTCAAAAGTATGATTGAACAAGCAGGTTTTTATGTTCCAGAGAAAGGGTATGAAGATTTAAGTTTTGGTGTGGCCACCATTCATTTAGGAATAAAACTTTAGTTATTTATTAAAGTCAAATAAAATCATCTTGTCTATAGTTTATTCAAATATACAAAATTGAAACTTTTTATGATATCTTCAGTCAAATTTAAACTTTTAATGAATTTTTTAACTTTATTCTCGTCATCATCAACTTCCATGTCATCTTTAGATGATGGATTCTCATCAAGGGGTAGTATTTCTCCATTAGAAATTATGAATAAAATATCCACATCCACACCTTTATACTTACCCGTTATTGAAATGGATATATTATAACTTTGACTATCATAATCAATATCGATAATCTTTATTTTTAGGTCATCATTGTCATCAGCTTCTTCTCTATTAGGCTCTTCCTTCATGAATTCATCTAATGCAATATCTTTTTCATCTTCTATGTTCTTTTCATTCAAAATATTTAAACTTAAAATCTGTTCATCTGTGGCATCTTTTGATAAGGCCAAAGTATCTTTCAATTTATGTTTGACTTCTTCAGTCATTTTCTCTTCATTAGTATATACATGAGTAGAACAATTTTTTGTTAATTCATTTAAAATATTGGTTAATACAATATGATTTCGGAATATTGATATAAATGTGGTTATATCAACTAATCTCTTTAAAGAAATCATTTGTATTGGAACAAAGACTGAGTGTAATTCATTCCTTATCAGGATATTAGTATCTTCATCTTTACTCAACCCAATTTTAATTTCTTTCTGGGTATTTAATTTATCAAAATTTCCATTTTCCAATTTAGCTTCTTCATAGCTACCCATACCAATAAACTCTAGTAAATTTAATGGTAAATAAATCGGATTATCTAAAGAGATAACCAACGTCCAATTAGTATCGAATTTTGCTTCTGGGTTAGAACTTAAATTTGATGAAGCTGTACCATTACTACTATTACTTCCCTTATTGAAAAACAAATGAGACTCATCATCAAATTGAAATTGGAATTTTTGCCCATTAAGTTCCCAGGTATGATCTTTTGTTTCAAGAATATAATCAATAGGGGTAGAATAAAGCTTGGAACTAAGATTCAACAGCAATTTATAGTTTCTACCCAATAATAAATCACTTGTAGATTCTTGTATTTGATATTCATGGTTAATAAATCTAAAATCCTGCCAGAAATCGATGAAAAGTCCAATCTTATTTTCTTGAGAATCAAAAATTTTAACATTACCTAATGAAGTTGTTAATCCCATTTTTTGTTTCCAGTCCTGAGAATCTTTCAACTCTATATTATTTAAAGTTTTCAATATCAATGCTAAATTGTCAGAATAGGCAAACAAATCAATTGACGAGGAAGATAATCGATCCAAATTAGCTAAATGTTTCAAATTATGAGGAAAGTTATTCAAAATGGGGGCTCGTAAATTATTCAAAAGAATGCTTTCAATATTATCTGAATGACTTTTATTCAATAATGAATATGGATTAGATTTTCCAAAATCTATGCTTATAGTGGTCAAGTCATCATTAGGGGAAATTTTAATTATATCTTCATCAGAACTCAGATCCATGGCTTCATTATTATCTAATTGATTAGCCAGAGAAAACGAGACTCGTAAAATTTTCAACTCAAACAAATCAATATCTATAAGTATCAAAGATCCGGCTATAGATAGTCTTTGGAATTTGATAACTTGATTATTTTCATCTCTTAATGGTTGGTCAATGATATGAGAATAAGCATCAACATCAACAAATGTGTCAAGTTTTAACTGCTGTGATAAACTTTGTATCAATTCCAAGGACAGTTTGAAATTCTTTGAGTATTCATACAATACTTGTAATGACTTTTTCAAATTTTCATTGAAATTCAGCATGATTGACAAGAAGTCTTTATTCTTCAACAGTTTGCAATAATTGTCAATATAATTTGAAGTCGTGCGAACAGTAGGCAAATGCTCTCAAAAGGAAATGAGATGAAAATTTTAAAAGTTCCACTTATCGAAAAAAAAACACTCTAGTAGAACCAACCTTTCAATATGGGTAAAGAATTAACGCCAGAAATCACCGGATTATTGGAGCCAATAGTAGCTAAGCTCAAAAGGCATCAAATATCAGGAGATAAAGTTATTGCATTGGAAATTTCGCATTTATTGATGAGGGTGATTTCAGCAGCAAGATGGAGTAACCCTTATGATCTCATTAGTACAATCAGGAAAGTTGGAATGATAATACAGGAGGCTCAACCAAGGGAAGTTATAACTGGAAATATAGTAAGAAGAGTATTAGCTATTATAAGAGATGAAATTGAAGAAACAACTGAACCTGATAGTAACACCATGATGAGTTCAATATTTAGTTTATTGTCCACGAATAACAACCAAGAAAAGGGTTCATTAGTACAACTGAAAAAGCAAAGTAGTGATCTCAGATCCATAATTATTCAAGGAATAAGAGATTTAATTGATGAAATTAATAATATAAATGAAGGATTAGAAACCATGTCTGCAGATTTAATTCATGATAATGAAATTTTATTAACTCCTACACCAACATCTGAAACCGTATTACAATTTTTAATTAAAGCCAGAGCTAAAAGAAAATTCACGGTTTTAGTAACTGAAAATTATCCTAATGATATTGAACAATCTCATAAATTTGTGAAAAGTTTATCTGATAATAAAATTGAAACAATATTAATTCCCGATACAACTACTTTTGCTGTGATGTCAAGAGTTGGTAAAGTCATTGTCGGGGCAAGTTCCGTTTTTGCCAATGGTGGATGTTTATCTAATTCAGGAGCATCTACTGTTGTTGAATGTGCTAAAGAACATAAAACTCCAGTATTCGCAGTAGCAGGATTATATAAATTATCCCCATTATATCCATTCAATAGAAATGATTTAATTGAAGTTGGAAATTCCAGTAAAGTCATGAATTATGCTGATTTTCAATTATTGGATAATATTGATGTGGTATTGAATCCCTTAACTGATTATATTCCCCCTGAGCATATTGATATTTACATTACCAACATTGGTGGTTTTGCTCCATCTTTCATATATAGAATTGTCTTGGACAATTATAAACCTGAGGATACAAACCTCGAAGACTAATCATAATATACGTATATTAATAAGGACTATAAGGATTAAATCTTATATAAGAAGGTCTGTCTTCAAATAATGATGGAGCAAGTCGTTCTGGGGCTGATTCTTTCAGTTCTTTAATCATTTCTTTTAAAACTTCAATTAAATTGGGTGGTGGTGAGATCATATCGTTTATATCAAAATTTGGGAGTGATACTCTTTTACCTTCACTTTTGAACCATGAAGAATTTTTCAATTTTTTTAATCTCTTGTGTTTAGTGACTCCGACTTTACTTTCAATGCTAAAAACGTCATTTTCCTGGTCACTTCTGTTGTCCATGTTGATAAATTTATCTGAGATCATTAGTTTTTGCAACTATGATAAAAACCGCAAATAGTGAGATGAGAACAAAGACAAACTACAAGACAAACTAAAATTACTATAATATAAATGAATAAAAAAAAGCAAAAAAAAATAAAAATTTTATCTAACGAAACCAAAACCAAAACCAAACTAAATCAAAACCAAAACTTATTATTTCTTTGGAATAAAAATTTCAACATCACCACCATTAGGTTCATAAGTCAACCTATCAATATCAATTGGTTTATCAAACTTAATTACACTTTCAAAGTTATTGGTATGATTAACATCGTTACCATATTCATCAACGGTTGGTTCAGAATTCTCTATAATCAATATTCTAATTTCATTCTCATCTTTATTGAAATCTAATTTCATCTCCTTTTTATGAATAGAGTCATCTTTAAAATGAATTTTATAAACTTTATCTTCTTCAGTCAACTTGACATCATCATATTCATTATAAAAGTTTTCTTGAAAAACTAAATCTTCATTAAAATTGGTCTTATAAGTATGAGATCTGGGTATTAAGGAATCTGTAGACGCAAAATTAGGATTATATAACTCTTTAGTATTAGGATTGATCCATTTATTACCGCTAGTTAACACACTCATTATCAATTATTCAAAAACTAAAGGGTCTATATTTTAAACAAAATGAAAGGAACTTAAAGCTACTATATATCAAAAACTAATATTACTGGAAAAAAAAAAATTAAAAAATAAAAAATAGGGGAATATTGTTCCTTTTATACTGTAGTCATTTATCACTAATAACTGCGAAAAAAAAAAGGGTCAGGAATTCTTAGAACAAGTGCGTCATTACAACGGAACCTCTGGAAGGCAACGGAACCTTCTAGCTGGCCAAAGTTCTAGAATTCTTTACAATGAAACTTCTTTAATATTAAAGTTATTGTATAAACCTATATAATATTTTTTAATATTGTTAATATTTTTTTGGTCTACAATTGATAATATAATAGTAAACCCCACCATTGTTAAACCATGTATTAAGATGCCAAATAGAGAGGACATTTATCTGCAGGGCGAATCTAGATTTCTCCACTAATCTTTTGACTTTCACATTTACTGTAGATAAGTAGCATCAATTTTTTTCAAACTAGGACCTAAGTATAATTTGACTTTTCTTCTATAGGCCGTTGGATTTTGAAATTGGATTGGATTACCTTCGAAATATACTGTATCTAACTCAGGTAATTTACTTAATTTACCTATCTCATCGAAATTATCAACTTTATTGTAAGAACACCAAAAATCAGTTAACTTGGTTAAATGATTTAAATTGTCTAATTTAGTAATTTTATTTGCTGAAACATCTAAGATTTGTAAATTTTTATTATTTTCTAATCCTTCAATAGTTTCAATTTTATTATGGGAGATGTAAAATTCCTCTAGATTTACTAAATTTTCTAATCCTTCAATTTTAGTGATATTATTCGATTGAATTGAAATTACGGTTAAATTTGTTAAATGATTAAAATTTTTTAATTGGGAGATTTTGTTTTTACCAAGCCAAATTTCTTTCAAATTAATTAAACTATTCATAGTTTCACTAATTTCTTCAATTTTATTACCTCCCAATTCCAAAACTTTTAATTTTGTATTATTCTCCAAATTTTTAATCTCTCTTATTTTATTCTGAATGAGGTATAAACTTTCTAAATTTATCAATTTATCTAAGTTTTTGATATTCTTGATTTTATTAAATGATAAGTCAAGTGATTTTAAATTGGGTTTCCCTCCTATATTACTTGATATATGATTAATTCTATTATCATAGAAATCTAATTCCTCAAGCTTATCCGATACTTCATTGATTTCAACCATGGATTGAATTAAATTTTGCCTTAAACATAAAGATTCTAGGTTTTTGAATTTACCAAGATCTAAATCTTTCAATGAAGAAATCTTTAAGTGAATTAAATCAATGTAGTCTGTCTCTAAATCATAATCATTAGTTAACATATTATCGGCTTCAATAGTTTCAACATTAGTATCTGGAATGACGGTTCCAGGATATTCTACTGGCATAGATTCTTCTTCCCCTTGAGTGTCATTAGATTGACTGTGTATATCATCTTCATCTTCTGTATGCGATTCAATGGCTCTACTATCTTCTTGTTCTTGCAGCATGACTAGTTAACTTTGATTTCGATCCGCGCCGCTGGCGTCAACGATATATCCATACAAATATATATATATACATATATATATATTCACTATCCTGATGTCCAATTTTTGCTTCAAAACGAAAATCAGTTAAAATACTTTTTGTATTATTTTTCCTCTTGCAATTTTCTTCTATCTCTCTATAAATCTGTCTACAATCAATGGATACTTTAATCAAAGCATCACACATCATGACTATTTTCAATCTTCAAAAGTCATATATTTTTCATATATATATATTTATATACAAGATCTCTTTTAATGAAATTCCTTAAAGATTTTGCTCTTCTTTATAAATATATTCAATAGCTTCTCCAACAGTTTTAATTTCATCAGAAATGTTATCAGGGATTTCCAAATCGAATTCTTCTTCTAAAGCAACTAAGGCTTCAACAGTGTCTAAAGAATCCAATCCTAAATCTTTTTGGAAAGAAGCTTCAGCTGATAATTTGGATTCTTGTAATGCAGCAACAGTCTTCAAAGCTTCAAATGCTCTGGTGGTAACTTCTTCCTTACTAATAGGAGCAGCAGCATAAAAACGAACTGGTCTAACGAAATTTGATGCTAATGGAGCTCTAGCAGAAACTAAAGCTGGACGAATAGAACGGAAAACTGGTTTAAACATCTTTTATTGTATTACTTTAAAACGACTAACTAATAAAAAAAGATTTGCTGTCTAAATTTCCATCGATTTTACTGGAGGATGAGAAAAAACTTTCGTCAGAAAGTGAGAAAAATTTTGATTATGTAATCAGACTTTCCTCTTCTTTTCCTCTTCTTTTCCTCTACTTTTCAGTCTTTGAATTTTTATTTACTGCAAAAATATTAATCAGTTCTATTTACCATACTTCTCCAATTTAATGCTGTACGTTTTTGCTTTACCATTGAGGAATTTCCACTTATACTTGAATTGTTAGTGGTAGATTGTTTATCAGATGATAACCCTGAAATACCTGAATTGGATGATGCTGATGATGTTCTTGAAGCAGTCTTAGCTAATCTTGATCCTGATCCATTGTAAGTACCACTAGTTCCATTAGACATATTTGATGCTGCAGAAACTGAGCGCTTATCATTAATTGAGGCTGCAGTACTACCATTAGCTGATCCATTATTAGCTTGTTGGTATGGAATCATAGGATTATAAGCCATGTTTTCATAATCGGTTGATATCTTCAAGGTTTCAATTTCATCTTTAAAGTTGGCTTTATATAAATCAACCAATGCATTATGAGATGTTTTCATAGTCATACTAATCAATTTCCCATGTAAGTGTAAACATCTACTTAAGATCATGGTTAAGTCATTGAAAGCATTCTTTAATAATCTGATCTTATCTTCATATTCAGGTTTATTGGCATATTTAGAATCGTTGAAAAAAGTTCTATATTGTCCAACTCCACCATTAACTGGTGAATCAACAGTTCCTGCCAATTGTCTGGATAAATCATTAAATAATGATGAGAAATCAGCTTTTTCCTTTACAGCAAAATTAATTAAACTTTCAGATTGAATCAAATCATTGTTTTTACCACTAATAGTTCTAATAGCATTATCTATTGGTGATAATTTAACCACTGTAGTTTGTTTAATATCACTTCTATTCATTAAAGTTGGGAATGATAAATGAGTTTCAAATGTAGTTTCTTCTGTCCATAAATCAAAAACAGATGTCGATCCAGGAATCTTCTTCATGGTAGTAAAGAATCTTAAATCTTTATTTCTTGCATATTGTCTAACACCAATTGAAACATTGAATAATTTATCGGAAATCTCATTGACAGGTTCAACGGCACTAACATGTAAATATCTTCCTGTTTGAATCTTTTCTTTTAATTTTTGTGCCTCTGAATCATCAGATACAATTCTAGCTCCTGGATATAACCTTAATAATCTTTCATGTATGGATGTTATATGTTCAAAAGGTAATCCTTCATAAATTTGTTCTTTACCCCTAATATTGGCTGGAAATCCGGCTCCAATAAATGCCACTCTGAAAAATGATGGACTAAGTTTATCAGATGACTCTAAATCTAAATATAATTTTGCCAATTTATTATGCACATAGGCAAAACTCTTCAAATCATATGTATGTTCACTGTAAGAATCCAATAATTCATTATAAGTATCAGTGGCTCTTTCTAAACTGTTTCCCTTGATATAATTGGTAGCAATCATTTTATACAATGCTTCTTTTCTTTCAAAAGAACTTTGTTCTGGGAACTTGGGTCTAAAACTTGGAGGTAAAATAATATTATGGTCCCATGTATAAGTGGACGCTAACAATTCTAAACTTAATGCTGCTTGAATATAATCTTCTTTCCCAAGATGTTCTTCATACATTTGATTAATAAATGAATGGAATAATTCTGGTTTGTTTGCATTTTTCAAGTAAGCATTAATATTCAATTTATGGAATGTTCTGTCATCATCGAATTCTGGACCAACTGGGACACTATTCAAATCATTCAATACTAATAAAAATCCTTGAAGAGTATCGATGAAGTTACAAATTACACCATAAGCTTCATCTTCTCTATCTAACCTAATAGTAACCTTGAGTCTTTCAATGAGTCTCTCTTGTTCTGATTCACTTGGCTTATAAGCATTCCTGTAATAAATTTCATGTAATCCAACAAGACATTCTTTTTCAATATCAATAATAGAATCACTTAATATGTATTCTGATACCATAATAGACCATAAGATCTTTACAGCAACGGTAGCACAATCTTGATTTTTTTGTAAAGCGAATAGCATTAAATCTTGTAAAATAGAATAGTCGTTACTAATGAATTCAACTTGATAACCACCAAATTTATTCAAATTAAATCTGATAATATCTTCCTCTACTGCATCCCAAGCTAAAGCATCCCAAACTTCATTGACAAGATTGGCAATTCGATCACGCATGCTGTGAGTTATTTGATAACATGCTTTTCTTGGGACTTCTGATAAATGTTCAATCGATACAGGTGGTAAAGTTGCAAGCTTTAATACAGTCTTTAAATAATTACCCCAAATAACTCTATCAAATATTTCTGAATTTTCAATTGGAGGTATGTATTTCTTCAACAATAAAGGTTTAATTAATTCAAGAGAAATTAATGATCCTTCAGCTAATTCACCATACAATAATAACCATTTTTCTTCTGGGAAGAATTTACCCTGTCTAATTAATTTAACCCCTGAAATAAGGGTAATTATATCTTCATTTTGGAAATCATTGGCTAAATATTTTGCAGGATCAAAGAAATCATTTTCAATATTGGTATTCAATATTTTAAGCATTCCTTCAGGTCCACTAACTGCTTTACCAATTCTAGCAATAAAACAAAAAACAACACTTAATTCAGTCAAAATTTCAATCAAAATTTCATCATTGACAATTTGATCAATTGAGGTTTCTCTGAAAGGATATTCATTAGGGAATAAGGGAGTAAATGTTCTCTTGCTTTTAAAATGCATATTGTTTCTGGTGAACTTATTATATTTAATAATTGTTCTTGAAATAGCCGGTAAAAGTTTGGCTAATGAAAAGCCAAGCATATAAGTATCTTCTTCTTCTTGTTCAACATTCCATTTCCAAATACTAGTACAAACTTCATTCAAGACGGAACAAGCCAATCTTGAAGCATCAATATCAGTTGGTCCTAATAATACTTCCATTGACCATGTTACTGCCTTTTTAATAAAAATTGGACGAGTTTCTGGAAGTTTACACATATCTGTTCCAAACATACGATTAATTAATAAAAGTTTACTAATAATAACTTTGTGGTCCTTTGGAGCAACCACTTGTTTCTTAGCCCCCACTGCTTCTTCATTGACCCCTAACCCTCTTGTACCAATCACGTCAATGAAACCAAGAATAACTTTCAATAAGTTCATCTTATCTAAGTTTTCACTAAACATGATGATATAATCCATTGCATCCAAAATAAGTACTTGATCATTAATTAATGAAGGTGATTGAATGGAAAGGAAAAACCCAATTGCCTTGAACATGGAATTTAAACTTTGGAAATATTTTTCCTTTTCTTCCAAATCAGAAACAGAAGTAATAGCCAATCTAATTACAATAGCTACCACTCTACATAAAGATCTAGAAATGGAATTCCAATTTGATTCTGCTCTAGTGAATACTTCAGCCAATCTAT
This sequence comes from Yamadazyma triangularis, assembly GCA_030573955.1. Taxonomy (NCBI): domain Eukaryota; kingdom Fungi; phylum Ascomycota; class Pichiomycetes; order Serinales; family Debaryomycetaceae; genus Yamadazyma; species Yamadazyma triangularis. The sequence continues at coordinate 142,010 of JAJMEC010000022.1, forward strand.
TCAATAAGAAAATACCAACTTCAGGTCTATCTTTATGTCTCTCAAGGAAGGCTTCAAATAAATAAGCGTATTGTTCTTGTTTACCGAAAATAGTATCAAGTAAGTAAATCATGGCCTTAAAACAATTTTCCTGTAAAATTTCCACACTGGGTGATTGTGGTTGTCTAGATGTTACTTCCACAATACTATAAAATGAACTTAAAAGCTCTGGGAAATATTTAACCAATTGACTACTATCTAATTTGGTAAATGAAGCAATAGAAACTGCCAATTCATCGATTCCTTTTTGACCCGATTTAAAAAATCTTTCAAATTGAAAGACGCTATCAATAGAAGAATCTGAGTTATAAACCTTACCAATATATTCGGTTGTAATATCAACTTGAGCCATAGGTAATTTATGAGAAGTAGAAGCAATCTCAACGGTATGACTCTTCTTCTTATTGAATTCAACTAATCTGTTACCAGATTTATATAAAAGTTTCCCTTCTCCTGCTAAATTTCCATTAATATATAAGGATAAAACAATATGATCCTCTTTTGGTGATTTTTTATTTGGATTCTTCAAGGAGATTCCATTCACTTTAACAATTTCACCAACTACTTCATCGGGGAAAACAGAAACAAATTGCCAAGTTCTTCTTTCTTGTTGATTAGAAGCTTTAGCAAAAGTAACTAATTCATTATTTGGAGTACTGACTTCAAAAGTTAACAAATCATCTTTAGTAATAGAATTAAGTAAAGAGACTTTTCCCATCTTTAAATAGATCCGTTCATAATTTTCAGCCAATGGATCGAAAAATATTGGTTTAATTCTAGCAATAGGAGCAGAAGTTCCCACAGGGTTAATACTACCACTAGAAGTGAATTGATGTTTAAACTCTTTAACACTTACAGTTAAACGTTCAGCTCTTGGATTGATAGCAATACCATGACTAGAACCAGCAATGATTCTATCAACTGCTTCACCCCATCCACCATTAGCAATATTATCTGTCTCTTTCAAACTCTTCTTTTGGTTAACATAAGAGCCAAATAATCTAATATTGAATTGATGAGATTCACCAGGAGTTAATGATCCTTGATTTTTACTAAAAATCCTGGTAATATCGGTAACCCCAGCGGCTACCCCTTTTTTAACTCTTCTTACTTGGGGGTTACTAGTACTTTCTTTTAAATTCAAATCAATTTCTTCAGTTAAAACTGCTACTAAATAAACTCTAGTATTTTCAGTTTCACTTGAAGGAATATTTCTAAATAAGGCAGCACTAATCTTTTCAACGTGGACTAAATCATCGACACTATTAGTGTGAACAGCAAAAGCTTCAGTTAATCTCTTTCTGTTGTTTCTAATGTATAAATAAGCAATCATACCAGCAAATCCAGGAGGTTGATAAGCTGATGAACCCGAAACTGATTTGAAATCAACTAAAACATGAGATGGGGGTTCATTTCTAAAACTTTTATTGATAGCAGGACCAAACATAAATTCTTCTTTATTATAACGAAAGTTAATTGGGAAATTTGGTTGTAAAGCACACATAACTTGATTATAAGCAATTTTAGAAGGAGAAGAATTAGAAGCATTTAATAATTCACCTGTTTGGGCATCTCTAGCTAAAATAGATTTATAACCAGAAATATCAGTAGCTTTGTTATCTAAATCATAAGATTGTTCATTTAATCTTGCAGCTTTTGAAGCTAATTTTTTAGGAATTTTATTTAATAAGAATGTAGTAGTTTCTCTGGTATGTTCAATTTCATCTAAAGTTAATAAATCATGAATCAATTTGATTCTAGAATTGTCTAAATCTTGATAAATTATGGATAACTTGTTAAATAATCTAAATTCACCAATTGAATAAAGGGCAAAAATATGGGACGTTAACAAGTTTAAAGCATAATTAACTTCCGATAATAAATTAGAATTGGAATCATTATAGTTTTTGAAAGGTAATGGAGGAGCTAATTCTTGTGTGCTATTACCATTAGCAATTGAAAAAGCTCTGGCGGTTTCTGATTCTTTAATGGTAGGAATCACATCGATATCGACAATATTATTGAAATCTTGATTGATCTCAATTTTATTCATAGAAACATGTTCTAAAACCTTAACAAACTTCAAAGGAAAAATAACCACCTTGATGTTAACAGTAGGAATTTCATCTAAATTTACTGAAGTGATGGTGAAATCATTGGGGAATGGTCTAGTAATTGTATAACCTCTGGCCCATTTATCATTCTTGGTTTCAAAGATATAAACTTCATCACCAGGATATAAATTCTTAATATTATCATTGATTAAATTAGGGTGTTTTTCAAATGGCAAAAATGGTTTGATAATTTTCCCGTGTAAAAAATCATTTGTTGGAGTCCAAGACATGATAAAATAAAATCAAAAATATTGGAAATCACTGGTGAAAATTTTACAAAATAAAGACAAAAAAAAAAATCAAAAAATCAACTGAAAAATCAACCAATTCCAATTCAATTCAAAGTTTTTCTTTAATTAATTATTCAAAAGCAACTTTTGAATTCTTTATGAATGGATAATTCAACAATTACAAACCAATTGAGTGGATTTTATTCAGAAGAAAACTGGTTTTATTTTTTGACGAACCTTAGCATCTCCTCGCCTCGAATCAATTATTTAACTGTTTTAGGAAACCATATGGAGGAACCTCGCATTTAAACTAATAAATTAAATTATTGATATGATTTACCTTCATTTAAAAGCAATAATAAACTTTTGAACAAGATCGATATTATTAAGAAATCCTTATTATAAAAGAAGAAAAATACATTATCGCTATAATGATAATTAACCTTAATTTCATTCATTGCGTAGAAAATCAAAATCGGTAAAAACTGTATATGTATTTATATTTAAAGTTGACTCTATTTTTGTATTTATTTGGTTTTTAAAAAGACTTTCTATCTCTCATTTCTATGTCTCTATCAAAATAATACTATGCCAAAAATGACATAAATTTGTGAAGTACTTCTTTAACATTTCTTTGGTTATAATCCTTATTACCATCCCATATATACCGATCGATCTCTCTTCTACCAGAATCAAAGTCCAATGTATCTAAACTTGGAATTCTGGTACCATATACAAATTTATAAACCACATAACAAATGGCAAATAAAATTAATGTCCCATAACAGGTGAAAAATGTTAAAGTGTCCCAGTATCCATCTAGAAAGATCGTAAACCCCATACCTAATATAATAATCATAGATCCTACCAATCCAAATATAGCAGTATAGGGTTGTAAAAATGATTTATAGGGATAAGCTGAATCATTTCTGCTGATAATATCAGGTCTTCTTTTCAACCCAAAATAAAATCTTATATAAGATAGATTCATAGCCGCCCAAACAATAATTCCTGAACTAGCAATAATCGTGGAGAGGTTTTGGAAAACCACTGTAGCTTCTTCTGATACACAGATAAAAGCTAATAATCCAAACATAGCAGCAATTCCCACTGAATAATATGGAATCCCGTATCTATTACATTTACTGAAGATTTGGGGTGCTTTGCCTTGTAATGAAAGTGAATACATTGTTCTTGATGATACGTATAATTGAGCGTTACCACAACTAACAGCAAAAAATACCAAAAACCCATTTACCGCTGAACTCAAATGGCAAAGATTAGCACTTTGTAGAGCTACGATCCATGGACTCTGTGAGCCACTTGAATAACCTGCAAATACTGCTGATTTACTGTTACAATGATTTCCCCCGACATATTGAATAGCATAATTTGTGGAGAAATCATCAATGGCAACTCCAGTACTTCCTGTTTGATATCTTAAGAGTCTCGGATCTCCAGCATACAAATTCAATGATACAACAAAGGCAGATAAACAATAAAATATAACAATTCTCCAAAAAACTCTTTTTGTGGCACTGGGTAATGCTTTTCTAGGATCTTTAGCTTCACAAGCAGCAATACAAACAATTTCAGTACCACTATAAGCAAAAGATACCACCATTATAGCCACCATTAATGACAAAAATCTACCTTTATCACCACCAATACCTTGTGTCTCTCCATTTGTACCATTATCTTCTAAATTAAATGTAGGTCTAAATAGACCAAAGATAATATTATGTTCAAAATCAGATTCTGAATAGGTCCAATATTTAAACCCCAAGTTTTCACCACCAAATCCACCAGTATTTAAAACAATCATGAAAATTATCATTAATAATATAAATAGTAGCTTAATAAAACTAGAAATATACTCAATTTCTCCAAAAAATTGAACATTAATTGAATTACTTAGTACCACTGTCAATAAAAAAAAGGCAACAAATCCTGCCACTGAACCTTTATTTTCTAATATTTTTAAATTAGGATAATAAGTTAACATTATAACACTAGCAACCATTTCTCCTGCCAATCCAAATGCAAAACTTATAAAATAACTCCAACCAACAGCAAATCCGAAAGCATCATCTACGAACCGGGATGATAATCCAGATACACCATCAACAATGGATACAAAGGTCACCATTTCACAAAATGATACTATAGTCGCCAATACAATAGCTCCACAAATAATAAATGATAATAAAGTTCCTAATCCTCCGGCAATAGTTATGGCCTTACCACTATTTAAGAATAATCCAACCCCTAATGTACCCCCAAATGATATCATTTGTAAATGTCTCACTTTTAACCTTCTGGATAAATACCTATTAGAAGAGCCTGGAGGAGTTGAATCTGACGATATTTGAGGAGAATCGGCGTATAATTCTGTATTCTTAACGATATTTTCATTATTGTTCTTTTTCCAATCAATATTATACCACCGTCTACTATTATTAGCAGTAACTGCACTTGTATTGTCATGAGCTTTATTGATATCTCGTTGATCCATATAAAAATTTTGTTCTAAATCTCGAGATTGTATTACGTCCAATAGATTATCACCAGTAGGGTTTAATTTTTCAAATTTAGAATAAATCTTTTCATTCAACTCACTCATTTTAACAAACCGATTGAAATCATCTAATTGTGATAAGTTAAATACTGAGGAATTATTAGTATTCATTGTTTGTAAAGGAATATCATTTTGATTACTAAACTCACTATCAGTGACTAATGGTTGACCTTGAGCTTTGATCTTCTTCTGTTTATATAATTTTTGATAAGTATTAAGGAACTTAAATCTATCATTGGATTCATCACCTTGTAAATCTTGTTCAGTAAATTTATTTATTATAGAAGAATTTAAAGTCACGTCATCTTCCACGATTTCATTTTCGGAATCAGTGTCAAAATTAGTCTTAAAGGCGCCAGCACCTTTGCTATCTTTAGCTTTAAACCCATTATTGGAACCACCATCGTTAGATTCTTCGTCGAAATCTTCATTATTATATGTATTATCTTGAAGTAAAGATTTTCGTTTGAAAATATTATCATTCGTATCACTGATATTATCAAATTCGCTTAAATTATCGTCTATTTTAGATTGACGATATTTATCCTTATCTTCCAGGAATGGATTAGGGAAAAGTTCATTATCGATAAGATCAGAATCCACTGTGTATCCCAGTAAATATTTAGAACCCCTCTGGGCCATTTTGTTAATAAAAAACTATTCTTAAGTTGGTTGATTTAGTTGAGAGATTTTTGAAGACCTTTTTCCCTCATTAATTTCCTAGTTTGAGAAATCAATCCTTCTTGGGTAATCTATTGTTCGAACAGTAATTATTATTAAAATTGTCCGAAGAAACAATAGAATTAAAAAAAAAATAAAATAAAATAAAATAAAATAAAATAAAATAAAATAACTACTAGAATTATGGATCTTAAGCAACTACCTGTAACGGTCTAATATCAATAGAGGAAACCTATATATCAGCACTAAAAACACAGTTTAGCTGATAAGCAGTGGAATGCTCACTCATTACAAGTCTTATTTATTTATGTTTAAACTTCTGTACTATAATCGAGAGATATAATAGAAATATATAAAAGTAAATTAAACCCCATTTATATGATTTAAATGACCCCCACTTGAAATCACATAAATAGTTTTTAATTTAATTTTAAAAAAATTTAAATTAAAAATGTTGCGTCAGAAGCCGGTTGAAGACTAGATGTCTTCTGTGCAATGGCAACGACACTCTATGAAAGAGACGTCAAGCAAGCTTAACAAAAATCTCCCTCATAATTCTAATTCCAAAAATAGCAGTAACATTTAAAAGTCATCAATGATGACATTTCAGTTGTTACACTGAAAAGAACAGATACTACACTTGATCTAAGCCAAAAGGCAAAGAGATTTAAAGAAGAAAAAAACGGGATTCCTAAGGGAATGCCTCACTTTTATAGTGAATAATTGGTCGTGGCGCTACCGATGGGCTGCTGTCCCACCCATTTTAGGTGTCGGTTCCTGTATGTAATCATTTGCCTCATCTTATAGGTTTGAAAAATTTTAGAATGGCTGTAAAAATATAATATATCTTTTTTCTTAACCATGGGATCCTACAGACCAAAATATAATAAAAAGAGCCAAAGAAGTGGTTTTAGACCTTCTTCTTCTCATCATAAAAGTCGTGTTGCTAAACCTGCCAGAAAATATAGAAAGTATTATCACCAACAACCATCCTCAGTTGCCGTTGTTGAAGAACCAGTTTCTGAAAATGAAAGTATAAATGAATATAGTGATGATATAAGTTCTTCTAGTTCTGATGAATCTGGCTCTAGTGACTCTAGTTCTGATGAATCTACGTCTGATGAGTCTAGCTCTGATGAATCTAGCTCTGATGAATCTAGTTCCAGTGACTCCAGTTCTGATGAGTCTAGTTCTGAGTCTAGTTCTGACTCCAGTTCTGACTCCAGTTCTAGTGACTCCAGTTCTGATGATTGCTGTAATGATTGTTGTCATGATTGCTCTGGTTCTGAAGAATCTGACTCCTCAAGTGACTCCTCAAGTGACTCCTCAAGTGATTCCTCAAGTGACTCAGATGACAAAATCTTATATCCATATGGCTATTCATCTGACTCGATCAGTGAAAGTGATATGTCAGATGACTCTGATGAAGAAAAAGTTTATGAATTCCCATTAAATAGCGAAACTGAGAGCTCCGACTCTGATGCTTACATTGATTTGAATGACGAGTTAGAAAACCGTGCTATTGATGATTTGGAATCTAGAGGTCAAGTAACCGATTTAAATGACAAGCTTTTGAGATATTACGATGATGAATATTCTGATGATGAATCTTCTTATGATGAATTCGAGCCCGCTGAAATCTTAGATGTTGTTGATATGAATGATCAATTACAAGCTGAAGCATTAAGAGACTTGAGTGAATCTAATTCTGATTCTGAAAGTTCTGTCACTGATTTAGATATTCCTTATAGTTCAGATGAAGACCACTTGAATGAGCAATTACAGTTAGAAAGCATTAGACAAGCCTTCTCTGAAGAATTACAAAGTGAGAGTGAACTAGATGTTGAATCTGAAGATGACAACGACTTAGTTCCAGTTGAAGACGCAAGTGACATGGATTTAGATGAAGAGGTTTATTATGAAGATTCCAGTGATGATGATGATGATGGTATTACTATTTACAGACATAGATTTGATTTACCTGGTAACGAAGAAGAAGAAGATTCCACTGATGAGGAATTAATGGACTATTATTACAATGATGACAATCTCTTAATGGCTAATGATTCGGAAGACGATTTTGAATACAATGAAAGAGTCATTGATTTATCCAAAGATTTAGAAAATAGTAAAGACTGTGAATTGGTTAAAATCGATGACAATTTACATAAATTAGTTTTAAGAATTCCTGCCTTAATTAATGATCAATTAAAAATCAAATTTGATAAACTGGCCAATAAATTAATCATCAATGGTAAAATGGAAGATCTTCCTGACCAAAGTGATGATTCACTCAGTGATGAAGACTATGAAGAAGAGGGAGAAGAAGAACAAGAAAAGAAACAACCTTCTGAAGATAATGAACAAACTGAAACAAATAATCAAAAAGAAGATGAAGAAAAGGAAGAAAAAGCTTCTTCAAGTGAAAGCAATAGTGACACATCTGAAAGTTCCTCTGAAGATTCTAGTGATTCCGAATCATCTTCTAGTTCTTCAAGTGATTCTTCTGGTAATGAATCTGAGAAATCAAAAGAAGATCAAGAACAGAAATCTAACCAATCATCATCAGAAGTCTCTGATGGATCTGATGAAGAAATTGAAGAAGATACCAAATCTTTGATTAATGATTATAAGAATAAAGAAATCAACTTTGAAAAGGTTTTCACATTCAACAAAAAAGTTAAATTTGATGAAATTAAAGCTAAGTTTTCTGAAAATGAATTAGAAATAACTATTCCTAATGAAGATGAAGAAATTGGTGAAAATGAAATCAATATTAATATTGAAAATTAATTTAACTGTATATAAATAATATAAAATATCAATAATTCTTATTTTCTTTTCTTTTTTTATGTATATGTTTAATCTTTCCATTCTACTCTCCAATCTAATTCCTCACCAGCCTTGAATGGCACCACAGTTATATCTTTATTTCCTAATACATTAGGAACATTGAATTTATCCTTAACAAGGTAGCATTTTTTCTGAGATTTGACTTCGTTCATATTATAAAACAGTAAACCAAAATCACTAACATAATTTTTTAATTTATCTAATTTATTAGCTTTTTCAAAAATTTGGGCTAAATAACTCAAAGCATATTTTTGAGTGAAAATTCCAGCACAAACCCCTGTATGTCTTGCTTTACCTTCAATAGGATGAGGAGCAGAATCAGAACCAAAAAAGAAATATGGCTTACCAGAAGTAGCAGCTTTAACTAGATGGTTTCTGTCTATAGGTAATTTAGCTACAGGTTTACAATAATTAACAGGATTTCCGGCCCATTGATCAATAGTTAAAGATAAATGGTGAGCAGTAATGGTACCAGCCACTGTTACCTTATCATTAGGTTTATAACCCTCATTCAATTTTTCAATAGCTTCAACTGCTTCTTTCGTGGTACAATGTTCTAGAATTATTTTTAAATCTGGAAAATCTTGATGTAATTTAGCCAAGATTGGTAAGAATTCAGGTTCAGCATTCAAAAGATGAATATCATCAGAATCTTTCTTTGGAGGTTTTTCACCATGGATATTTAAGACTAAGTCATTTGCTTGCATTGCTTCAAAAATAGGATAAAACACAGTAAAATCATTAGGATCAACACCCGCTGATGAATTGGTAGTAACACCAGCAGGATAACATTTGACCCCCTTAATAGCACCCTTTTTTGCTGCTTCACTGATGAGTTCTGGTGTTAACTCTTGACTTAAATAGAATGACATTAAAAATGTAGTCTCTGGTGATAACTTTTCAAGATTTTGTTTGTATTCGATAACTCTATCTAAGGTAGTAATTGGTGGAGATAAGTTAGGCATGATATAAGCTACTGATACTCCTCCTTCTTTAACAGTAGGAGTAATCAATTCCATCATTTTTCCATCACGAAGATGGACATGCATGTCAGCGGTTATCCCTAAATCGATCTCTTTGATGTCAGACATTATGGTGATTTTTGTTGAAAGGAATTGTAGAAAATTTTTTTTCATAGATAAAAGCGGCCCTTTCGCAGATTATGTAAGTGATTGCAGGTTATTTGCAACCATTTTTCAAACCACCATTACAACTTAGATTTCTAAGGTTTATAATGATTGGTTAGTTTATATGTTAGCTTCTTAGAAGTAATAAACTAATGTATGTCTTAAGAAATTTTTAGAATTTTTTTTTTTTTTTTTTTTTTTTTTTTCCTTTTTTTTTTTTTTTTCAGTTGAGCTAAATTTTGCAAGAATTGAAGATAAATATCAATATACATCAGAAAATAATCCTGTTTTATTATCCACAATAACTGATGAATGCAATATAGGTTGTAAAAATGGATATATATTTTCCTTTATGGCATCCATTAATATAGAAATATCTAGGCGATTGAATTCTTTTCTTTCTTGAGGTGGATGGAGCCATAGTGATATAATTGAATAGTGAGGTTTCTTCTTAAATTTGATTCCGCATATTGATACTAAAATAGTGGTTAATAAAGAAATTAGAGACAATTTTTTTTTTCTTTTTCTATTACATACCTGATATTTCTGGACTGTATAGGTTGTCACCTAATACTACTTTTAAAAGTTGTTTCAATAAGTCATATTCATCATCATGTGACACTTTTATATCAATAGTACTACTATCTATATTTAAATGATGTTTTCTATTTGGAGGAATTCCTAATTTAAAGACAACTATTTTACAGTGATTATCATCGAGTAATTTCTTAAAAAATTTGATAGTACCTTTCATATCAAGATAGTTTTCTATGATTCTGTCAATGGACATTTTGCCATGTTGATTTACCCAAACAGCCCAGTTATAATATAATGGTAGATCAGTGATAATATCCCTTATACAATTCATTTGAAATTGGAATACTTTATACTGGGATTGATTCATAACCGCTCGAGAACAGGGTTTATTATGATTGATAACCTTTTCTGGAGTCTTGTGAATTAAGTCACTAGTGAAAAAACTCGAGGATAAATCAGGGTTCTCTATTGTTGACGCTTCAATTATACTTTCTTCATATTCTCCTTGACTTTCATAGTTGGTTTCCCACTTAAATAAATTTTTTAGGCTTTCTCTGAATTTGAATGGTGACTTAGGTCTATAGGGATGGATTTCACTTTGATTTATGGTTTCTGACACTCTAAAACGGGTACCATCTTCTATTTCTTCAATGGTTTCATTTACAGTAACCTCACGAGACTCATCTCTGAAATGAGTTAATTCTTTGAAGATATCGTCATCAAATGGCTTAGATATTCTAACTATGGAATCCTCAAGATCTTCATTGATATAATCTTTTTCATTTGGTGCATTTTTCTTGGGACTGCTTTGCTCCAAAGGTGGAGGAAGATATGGATTTTCGAATTCTTCTCCAAACTTCTTGTCTTTTTGTTTATTCCACCAGTATTCTTTCATTGTTACAAACACAAGAACAATTTAGATGCAAAAAATAAAAAATAAAAATAGTCGTTTTGCAACACAGACTCATTTTAGTGCGACACCATAAAATAAAATAGAAATAATATAACATTTTCTCTTCAATATGGGATCGATATTCTTACCACATTTACATACCGGATGGCATGTGGATCAAGCAATACTATCAGAAGATGAAAGATTGGTAGTAATAAGATTTGGGAAAGATTATGATAAAGAATGTATGATAATGGATGAGATATTATTTAGTATAGCAGAGAAGGTTAAAAATTTTGCTACAATATATTTATGTGATATTGAAGAAGTACCTGATTTCAATTCAATGTATGAGTTATATGACCCGTGTACGGTGATGTTTTTTTATCGAAATAAACATATGATGTGTGATTTTGGGACAGGGAATAATAATAAGCTAAATTTTCCTGTGACCGATAAACAAGAAATGATAGATATAATAGAAGTTATATATAGGGGAGCCACCAAGGGTAAAGGGTTAGTAATGAGTCCAAAAGATTATAATTCAGTAAGAAGAACATAAGTTTATAAAATCATAATTTATTGATTGTTAATATTTATATACACATATTATAGAAATAAGATACTTTTTAATATCTTAAATTATAATGACCTTACTCTTGAACATCGTTCTGAGCATAAAAAAAGTTTACACCTAATAATTGAGCCAGACCACCATTCTTTTTGATCCAGTCTCTGACCCCAGAACCAGCAACACCAGTCCCCCAAGTAGGTCTATCAGGAGGAGTTGGGTAAGAACTGATAGCTGGATCTTGTTTATATAACAAAAACACATAACGATGTTTACCAGTCTTTGGTGGAGGAGCTGGTCCTACATAAGGTAACAATTCCTTACCAGTAGAATAATCTAAGATAGTTGATAATGATTCAGGAGAATCACCTTTAGTTTCATTTAATTTTAAATCAGTTACAAGATAATGAGCAAATTCAGACCATTTGTTATCACCATTAGTAGGAGCATCAGGGTCAGTAACCACTAAAGTGAATTTATCATCTTTACGGATTTCAATTTCTGATTCTGAAGTTCCTGAGTTTAAAGTGAATTGAATGGTTGGTTTCTCCTGAGTATTATCAACTTTCAAAGTATTACCCAAAGTAACCTTATCTTTATCATTATATTCAATAGTTAATAATCCTTGAGTATCAAATTTGTCAATCACATCAGGGATGATCTTATGTTTATTGAAACTTTCATCTAATGATTGAGAAATAGTCATTAAATTCATCTTAAAATTAATTGGTTTACCAAGGTTATTTGTCCTAATCAAGTGATTTTGTTTAGACAATATTCTAGAAGAATTGGTTAAAATTCTATTCATAATTCAAAAGAAACGAGGTAGTTTATGGTTAATTTATATGCGAATTTCATTCGATTGCTCCACATTGGGTTGCCATGAATTTGCTTATGCGAACCAGTTCGGTTTAGTTCCGAGGGTTCAATATGTAGTAATATTGTTAACCTGGGGGAAGATCTACAGAGGTAACATTTCTTTCATCCATTACACCATTTTCAAGAATTGGGAGATAGAAAATTTTAAAAATACAATCTATAAAAATACAACTATGAGAAGAAGAAGAAAACAAAAAAAAAAAAAAATTGATCCAAGATATACTGAAAAATTTCCTAGTTTCTTTCATCTCTTTCTATTCAATTTGTCTTTAATCTTTGATTTGTTTTAATTGTAGTCACCAAATTGATTATAATTTTGATAATTTTGATAGGCTTCATTATTGGATGGTTGATCATGAGGAATTTGTCCTTGTAATATTTGTTCTTGTAATAATTTATTGTCTTTATCGTCATCAATATCAGGACCTGATGGTCCTTCAGGCAGCTGATTAGGTTTATTTGCTTTGCGGGGTTTTTCTTCTTCTCTTGGAACTATATCAATTAAAAAGTCAAACATATCACTCTTGGTTAAAGCAGCGGCTATATCTGATTTTTGAAGAGTTCTTCTTCGGTTCTCTTCTGCGTGAATCCAAGCTCTCATGGTCAATTCTGTTATAAAAATATCACATCCTTTAGCAAACAATATAGGCGCTTCAGCACTAATCATCTTTACATCTTCATCAGTTTTCATTACTTTCTTAATTCTTGCTAATGGTAGTTGATGGTTCTTGAAATCATGATTATCATGTTCAATGGAATTGATACATGACTGCCAGAACTCAATCATTAAATCACGATGAATTCCTGTTAACCCTTGTCCCACATTATTAAAGGCATTTCCTGGTTGTTGTTGTTGTTCCTGAGCTGCTGCTTCTGCTGCTGCTTGAGCAGCTAGCAATTCTGCTTCATCTACTATATTTTGATGTGAGGTTCGTATTTCCCCTTCATCCTCTACTTCGTCACCTTCTTCATCTTCATCGTCATCTCTGTCATCCTCTGGTTTTATTCCCAGAACTATTGTTTTTCCGTTTTCACTTTCTGGCTGATGTTGATGTTGCAGTAGCCCCAACTCATTATCTCCTAAATAATTACCATCAAACCTCTCCATTTTTTAAACGCTAGTCTTATTATTCTTTACTATTTATGAAAAAGATTCTATTAAGAAGAAAATTGATGAAACCTTTTCGAGTCGTTTTAGCGTCGTCAAAAGTTGAAGTTGATAATGAAATTCAAAAAACAAAAAAAAAAAAAGACTAAAAACGATATTTTTTTTTTTTTTTCAACTTACAATGCGACTCCGGAGTTAATGAATTATCATTGATTTTGACATCATCATTGATTTTAATATTATGATAATCGCCAATTGTAAGACATAATGTACTATATACAAATATAATATTGATTAGTTTCTTTTTTGAATCAGATCATCCATGAAGATAAAAGTTTCAAATGAGAATAATTTCTTGCTGATCCCTTCATACCCCAAGCCAAATCTCTTAAGTACCAGAAGTTACCTATAATTAACATGAAACCAATTCCATAAACGGTCCAAATAATATACCGATGACATTTATTATAAACAAACGTCTCCATGACGTAACCTGATATGAAGATGGCAAAATATAATGCCGGAGCATAATGATGCAAGTAGGTGACTCTACCCATTAAAATAAATGGTAGATAATGCAATCCATAGCCTAAGAAAGGAACTATAGCTTGAATAATAAGTTGATTTAATCTCTCATCGAATACAGAATTGTAAATTAATTTCTGTCTTTGCCATCTCCATAATAAGACCATAAAGTGTATAATAATAACACCAATATTGAAAGTACTAAACCAAGTTACAAATGGATTACCAATTAAGAAGAATTTGACTGCTGAATGAGACCAAGAACACATTCTTAACCCAGAATTCAAAATTGGCCATTCCCACCATTCACTAGAAAGTTTATCGAATTTATTGGTATCAGGTATCAATGCATTATTAGAAGCCATCATTCCATAGTTAAGTAATAAAAGTTCTTTCCAAAATTTAGGTTTTGGTGGCACATATTTCTTTGTAGGTTTAGGCAAATATTCATTAACATGATCTTCAATATTCCACCAAGTATTTTTGTCATTGGTTAAAAATGAATTTTTACATGTAACTTCACCTTGTTGAAATCCCCATGCCGGATATGCTTGACCAGTAGTAGCTAAATAACAACCCAAAACTTTATGTCTTAATCTAAAATTGGTAGAAATTGGATGAATTTCATTGATATCTTCATCTTGGAAGTCAGGCGATGGTGATTTCTCATGGTATTGTGTTTCAATAACCCATTCATCTTTGGAGTCACTGTTCTCTAATGTAGCATAACATGATACTTCATAATGAGATTTCAGAATAAATGATGGGATCTTATGAGAATGTAATAAGCAATTCCCATTGTTATGAATCAAACGAACAGTATCTCCATCATGAACTAATCTATCATACTCAGTAGTAGTATTTTCATCACTGGCAAGTGTAGCAAAATGATTCTTTAATCCGGTTTCTAAATCAAATTCTATCAAAAACTCATTATTATTGTCTTTGAACCCATATGTAGTTATTTGACGTTGTTGTGATCCTTCAGGGTAAAGATGAGGATGAGAATGTAATAAATTAGGTGATAAACCTTGAGATCTTAAAGTAACCAATGAACCATAACCTACTGATCTTGGTCCATGTTGGATCTTACTCCCCTTCAATGATGCTTGAAGTAATGAAGAAACAGATCCATCACCAGTACCAGATTTTGTTAATAAAGCAAAATGGATCTTAAAGCATACAATATAGATTATAAAGGGAACCATTATTAAGGCAATGATTCTCATGATCCAATGAGTTAAATATTTAGATACCAGAATAGGATATTTGACACTAGTCAATTGATAAGTCTTAATTAAAAGATCATAAATGATATAAAGCCCAATCAAGGCTGTAACCAAAATACCAACCCATTTAATAGAACAAACACATCCGATTGAAAACCCGGCCAAAAGTAACCATTTAACACCACTTAAGGAGATCAATTTGTTTTCCATTCGAAGTCTATGAATATGAACTAAACAATAAAAACATTGTACGGTGAAAAACAAAAGCATAGAATCAAGCAATATGAACCGAGATAATATCAAGGATATCATTTCAAATGTCACCTGTAAAGTTATAAACCAGACTGTCAATTGACTATACCCCATTAACATAGCTGTTTTATAAGTCAAAGGAGTACATAATATACCAAACATACTATTAAAAGCTCTCATAAAGATATAATTACAATCATTAGGGAAACTATTCCCACTTTCAAATTTAAAGTTACCTTTGAAACCAGCAATATACCCTGATAAGGCAACCAATAATTTACCTAATGGAGGATGAACATCAAAGTAGAATTCATTTTTTAAATAGAATGAACCGAATTTCCCAAAATGAGCTTCATCCCAAACGACTGATTTGGAATCATTGATTCTATATAATCTGACAAATGTAGCTAAAGCAGTCAATAACAATGGATTAATATACTTTATGAACACCTGTTTGAGATCAGGATCTTTATCTTTGGAACTGATATTTAGATTGGATGTTTTGTAAATTATATCATCCATTTCAACATGCTTATCCACAGATTTACCTCTATAAGACAATTCAGTTTCATTTCTACTAATTCCACTGGAATAATGATCGCTTTCCATGATACCAATTTGGTCTCCACTTAGCTTTCACTATAAATTTTTCATCCGCGTTACTTTTAGCTATAGCCTCTATGATATACTCAATACTTTAATTAACATCACCAATAGTTGACTTCCAAAAGCAATAGATAATTACATGAAATTGAGTGATTATTAGGGTATGAGATCAATGATTCAATGATTCAACGATTCAATGATCTAGGATCATTTTTTCCTTTGGATCATTATTAGATCATTGTGTATAGAGGAAGAGGAAGTTCTTTGTTTCTATTTAAATCTACTCGTTTTATTTATTCTTTTTGTATCTATTCTTTATTTTATTATTCAAACAAATTATCTCAACAATACATCAATTATATAAATTCTCTCCTATTATCATTCCTTCACTTCTCTATCGCTTTACTCTCATTCTCTCAGTCATCGCTATTATACGACGCGGCTTTCACCACTATTTATTTTTCTGTAGACGAGCAGTGTTTTTTTTTCTCTTTGATTTATAACACATCATAAGATTTTTGTAATCGGGTAATAATGTCACAGGAAAGAGATAAATCATCTTCCAGTAATGATATAAGAGGACAATTATCTGATATTCAAAACCGGTTGTTTAATTCTTCCAAGGATGACAAATCAGTCAAGAAGAAAGCCAATATGAAACCTAGTTTTAGTACTGGTAATATACCTGGAGGAGCATCAGTATCTTCTACATCATCTCCTTCCACCACAGCTACTTCGCAACATCTGGTACCTTCACTAGGACCTGAATCAAAAGGTAATGATATGAATTATGTTGTGGGGTTGAGTCAGAACTTGGTTCAAGAGTGTAGAAGATTGACCCTTGAAAATCAAAAGCTTAAAACTAAGTTGAAATCTAATATGGAAGATGTTGACAACTATAAACAACAAATTACCTCATTAAATAGCAGAAGAGATTTACAAATCACCAATGAGGGTGATTTAAAGGATAAAAATTGGGAATTAGAGTCAGACAATTTGAATTTAAAAGAACAAATCAATGATTTATTAAAAGCTAAAGAAAAAATTTCCCAATCTATAAAAGAGAGAGATTTAAAAATCAATTCTTTCCAAAAGATAAATGATGATTTACAACTTAAATATACCAATTATTTCACTAATAACGAGAAAATAAAACTGTCAACCCAGAAAGAGATTTCTCAATTAAATGATAGAATTCAAGAATTAAATGATGAAAATGATAATTTAAATTCTATCATACAAAAAAGAGATTCGACATCTAAATCTCAAGATCTGCCCCAAAAGAAAGATTCTAAATCCATTCCTGACTTAATTCCAACTACAGAAGATCAATCTGATGATGAATCTGTTGATTTTGATAGTTTAATGGTTGATTCTAATCCTCATGAAGTCACTCAAATTGATAACAATAATACTGCTCTTGAAATAGAGACATTGAGGGCATCTTTGAATCATTCCAATAAAACTATTGCCAAATTAAGATCAACATTATTAAAATACAAGGCAGATCCCAATACTTCCAACAAACTTCCAAAGAATCTTCCAAATAAAAAATCTAGACCAAAATCCGATTTAAGTAATTCTAATAGATCTACTGCTGTTTTATCTCCTTCCAAAAGAAATAGTAAGTTCTTAGTGACTGATGAGGATTCTAATAAACCTGACTTTCCTACAGATGAAGGTAAATGGGAAGATTTTATTGGTGGTGATTTAGAATCTTCAGGAATTTCTCCTGAAAAACGGACAAAGAGATTTTCCGTTTTAAACAGTACAACAATTAATGAATCTGACAATGAATCCAGTAAACATAGTGGTGCTAATTTAGGTGTGGGTACTGATGACCAAAATGTACCTTTCTTGGTTGAATCAGATTCAGATTCTTCAGATCAGGAACATGAAAAATCAATGTCAGTGTTAACAAAAGATTTATTGGAATCCAATACTATATCCAAAAAACAAGCAGAAGATTATGCCAGAGATAACAACTTGATTTTACTACCATTTGAGAAATACGAAGGTTTACTTTCTAATGACATGACTTCCATAGACGATACAAGATTCCAAGAATTAGCTAAACTGAAAGGATTCATGCCATTGACAGTGAAAGAACATCAAGATTTGTTAAGTGTATCTGAAATGAGAAAGAAATTAGAATCTCTGAACCTTATAACAATACCAGCTTCAGAGTTAGATGAATTGAAGAATACTAAAGAAAAGTTTGACAAACCAAGCTCGGACTATTTTACAGAAAAGGCAAAAGACTTGGGATTGTCTGTTTTAGCATCACAGGAGTTAGAAAAACTTAAAACAGCTTTTAATGATTATACCAATCCAACAGAGACTTACTTGTTATCCAAATGTAGCAGTAAGAATTTAGTCGCCGTGACTAAAGACAAGCATAAGAGTCTTGAGAATATCAGAGATGAACATGCTAAACCAAGTAAAGACTATATCAAATCCAAGGCAAATGAACTTGGACTTATTGTCTCATCATCAAAATTATATGATGAGCTAGTACAAAAGGCAAACCTGCCATCTAGAGAACATTTACAAGAAAGGGCCAAAGCCCTAGATTGTACAATAATCGACGTTAAAGAGTTGCATAAACTTGAAGATCCCAGCTTGGATATACTTAAATCTAAGGCCACAGGAAAAGGTATGGAAATCATTCCTTCCGGTGAATTAGAATCTTTGAACAATTTAGCATATTCACCTTCTTTGGAACATATAAGTAGTATATTAAAGAAATCTCATCATTTAATTATCAAGGAAAGTGATCATGGAAAACTTTTAGGTAAGATTGAACCATCTATCACTTCCATAACAGCAAAGGCCAAAGAATTAGGCTACACAATTATTAAAACTTCAGATTACGATAAGTTGGATCAAACTTCTAAGAATCCTAGCTTAAATAAGGTTAAGACTTTTGCTGAAAATCATGGTTTGGTTACTTTGCAAAAGAAAGAATACACCGACTTATACAAATCTGCAAACGAACCTTCATTTGAACAAGTATCTGAATTGGCCAAAGGAAAGCAGCATCAACTTATTTCTCATAACGAGTTTAAAAGATTATCAGAAATCGAGACCAGTCCATCCCTTAAATTCCTTCAAGATGGAGCTAAAGGTATGAATTATGATGTGGTTTCTAAGGAATACCATAGTCAATTGAAAGACAAATTAAATAAACCTACTATTGATTATATTGTTGAAAAAGCAGGAGGATTAAATCATTCTATTATTCTGTCCGATAAACTTTCAGAATTAGAAGTTCTCGCCAATTCTCCCGATGTCGATCATATTAAGAATGTGGCTTTGAAGAGAGGTCATAAGGTGTTAGATGATAATGAGTTTTCTGCATTACATAAATTAGCTTACGAGCCTTCTATTGATAGGTTAACAGAGAAATCAAATGAACTAGGATTTTCTTTGATTCCAGCACAAGAGTTGAAGACTTTAAAGAATGATTTAGAAAAACCAACAAGAGAATATTTAACAACCAAGTCTAAGAATTTTGATTCTATTGTAATTGATGAAGTTGCTTACAAAGACATTGTAAGAGAGGCCAAAGAACCTACTGTGGAAGAATTGATCCATAAATCTCAATCATTGGGTTATACAGTTATCCAGGAACAAGACTTCAAGGAATTAGATAAATCGGCTAACAATCCATCTGTTCAACATTTGGAAATTAAAGCAAAAGACCTTGGATACACCATCTTGGAAACGTCAGAATTCACTGAATTGAAACGTCTTGCTAATGAGCCAGATGAAGGCCACATAGAGAAAGTAGCTAAAGCAACAGGTTTAGTGACTTTAGGCTTCGGGGCCCACAAATTATTGGAACAGCAAGCAGATTTGCCTTCAGAGGAAAAACTTAAAGAAACAGCCTCAAAATATGGACTAATCGCTGTGAATAAGGAATCATTTGATCAATTATCTTCACTTGCTAATAGTCCAAACCTTGATCATATTACTAGGAAAGCTAAAGACCTTAACCATACTATTTTATCTTTGACTGAATATGATGATTTAATCTCTAAATTGGATTCACCTTCATTGGAGTATTTAACCGAAAAGTGTGATCAAAAGGGATGTGTTGTGTCTCCTAGAGATGACTATAATAAGATCAATCAATTGGCTAAATCACCGACACTTAAGGATTTAGAAAAACACGCTAAGGACAAAAAGAGTATAATTTTGTCACAAGAAGATCATTCCTCGCTTAACAAATTAGCAAAGAACCCTCCTAAAGATCATATCATGAAGTTAGCTTCAGCAGCAGGACTAATTGCTCTTTCCGTCAAGGACCATGATAATTTGAAACTGTCATTAGAAAAACCATCATTATCATTCATAACTCAAAAAGCAAAGACAATGGATCATGAAGTGATAAAATCCACTGAACTTGAATCTATCACTCTGCTTGCCAATGATCCTTCCATAGATCATATAACCAAGAAGGCAGATTCATTAAACATGAAAGTCATCAAGAAAGAGGAATTTAAGGCCTTACAGGAAACCTTTAATCATCCATCAGTTGAATTTATCGAGAACAAGGCATCCGAAAAAGGTTTAACAACTGTTAATAAGAAGAAGTATGATGATCTTGTTGAAACAAACACTAAGCCAACTATCGAATTCCTTGAAAAATATGCTTCCAAGAATGATCATATTATATTGTCGAACTCAAAATATCAATCTCTCTTAAACCCCACCAAAGCCGAATTGGAGGCTTTTGCTGCTCGTTTCAGTTGTACCCTTTTCGATAAGGAAGAACTTAGACAATTAACTCATACAATTGAAGTACCTTCCAAAGAATTCATCGAAACCAAAGCCAAAGATAGAGGTCTTGTAACTTTAAGTGAAGAAGATCATAAACGATTATCCGCTGAAGCTAAAGAATTCTCCAAGGAAAGAGTTACCAAGATAGCATTACTGCTTGGATTAATGGCATTGCCAATATACAAGTATAAGCAGATGCAATCAAATATTGATAAGCCAACAAAAGAATATTTGGAAGAGAAAGCAAAAGGAATGGGATCAATGGTTATAGATGATGACAAATACCAAGATATGCAACATCAAATAGAATCACCTGATTTAGAATATCTTACCAATAAAGCCCATACACATAAGCATGAACTTATTGATATGGAATCATTGAAAGAACTTAAATCTAATACAACATCACCTTCGAAAGATTTTATTTCTCAGAAGGCCCAAATGATGGGATTATCATTGATTGGAATTGAATCCTTGAAAGAATTGAACCAAAGAGTTGATGCTCCTTCTATTGATAGTCTCAAGCAACATGCTGAGAAGAATGAAATGATGTTACTTAAGAACTCAAAATATAAGGAAATGGTCGATAAATTGAACGGTCCATCCTTGGATTACTTAAAGGAACATGCACTGACCTTAGATTATACTATGGTGTCTATGTCTGAGTATGATAAGTTATCATCATTAATCTCTTCACCATCAAGAGAACATATTGAAGAAAAGGCAGAATCAGCAGGACTTGCTGTTATTCCAACGAGTGACTATAATAGGTTGAAGGAAACTGTAAATGATCCAAGTATTCTGTTCTTGCAAAAGGCAGCAGCTAAATTGAAAATGTCTTTGATCAAAGATCAAGAATCAAACCATCTTAAAGATACAGTAGAGAAACCCAGTGTTGAACATCTTGAAAACAAAGCTAAGGGATTAAACTATGAAATGATGAAGATACCCGACATCAACAAGTTAAGAAAAACAGTAGAAAGTCCTGACATTGAGTTCCTTAAGTCACATTCAGCTAAACAGAACCATACTGTTATAGATAATTTGGACTATGAAAAGTTACTGAAGGTTGCCAGTGATCCAGACCTTGAATTTATCATTAAACACGGTGCAAGAAAGGATCATGAAGTCATTCCAAAGGATAAGTACAAAGAACTTTTGAGTCAATCTGATAGTCCTGATATTAGTCATATCAGAAATAAAGCTACTGTTCATAAACATGTTGTTGTACCTGAAACAGAGTATGATAAATTGATATCACCAAATAAAGAAGATATTGAGAAATATGCAACCGGGTTAGGATTAATTGCTGTTAATAAAGTGGATCATGAAGTATTAACAGAAAAACTCAATGATCCTTCTTTGGATTTCATTACTGAAAAAGCCACTGCTCTTGGCTATAAGTTGTTGGGACATAAAAAGTATGATGAGTTAATGAAATTATCCACTGATCCATCGTATGAGGATCTTACTAAGCTTGCAGCTTTAAATAATATGAGTATTGTTGATAATGTAAAATTGTCAAATCTCGAAAAAGATTCATCATCTCCTACACTTGACTTTATTAGTCTGAAGGCTAAAGTACATGATTCTATTGTAATTCCAGAAAATGAATACAAACAACTTTTAGAAGATCAAAAGAAGGATATTAACCAAAGGGCAAAAGAAAGCAATAAAGTGGCTTTGGATGTTTCTGAACACTCCAAATTGATCGATCTGATTGAAAATCCTAGCTTAGACTATTTGACAAGCAAAGCTAAGAGACTCGATTATACTTTGATCTCAGAAAGGGAACTTAAAGATGTAAAAGACAAAGCCGATGAACCATTAACAGAAAAGGCACAATCGGCTAATATGAAATTGTTATCTATTGAGGAATACAATGAATTAAGTGAGAATTCTGAAAAGCCATCTATAGAGAGAATCACTTCCAAAGCTGGTGCAATTGGATTCGGTGTTCTTGCTGCTAAAGAATTAAAGGATTTAATGGATCACAAAAATACTTCAATTGAAGACTTAGCTAAAGCCCAAGGGAAAGTAGTCATGGAGGAAGCAAAATACAATGATTTATTACAAAGTATTGAAAAGCCAGAATTATCAGATATTTCTACAAAGGCTGCTTTATATGATCATAGAATTATACCGGAACAACAACTTAAGGACTTACAAGAAAAGGCTAATACTCCATCAGTTTCTCACTTGGAAGAGAAGGCAGAAACTCATGGATACAGCGTCATCAAAAGTAATGATCTTAAACAGTTACGAGATGATGTTGATGAACCACTTGACTCAAAAGCCAAGTCAAGAGGCCATACACTTATGGATACCGGTGAATTGAATTCTTTACAAAAAGAATTGAAATCATCCAAGGACCAAATAGAAAGACCCAGTATGGAATTCTTGACAGTAGCTGCTATGGCTTTAGGTTACGTGCTTGTGAAATCTAATGACCATGACGAAATGAAAAAAGATGTTTCTAAACTGATTGAGGATAGAGCAAAGGAACATGGAATGGTCTTGGTTCCTTCTTCTGACTATATTTCAATGACCAAGGATTTATCAGAATCTTTAGAAAGTAAAGCTGGAAAATCAAACTTGAAATTGGTCAAGGAAGAAACTTATAGTTCAATGATAAATGAACTTAATAGTCCATCTCTTGACAACCTCAAGAGACACGCATCGAAA
Source organism: Yamadazyma triangularis (assembly GCA_030573955.1). Lineage (NCBI taxonomy): Eukaryota > Fungi > Ascomycota > Pichiomycetes > Serinales > Debaryomycetaceae > Yamadazyma > Yamadazyma triangularis. The sequence goes on from JAJMEC010000022.1 coordinate 165,701, forward strand.
CATGGATATGACTTAATTGAAACAAAACAACTTAAGTCACTTGAAAACAACTGGAATGAAAGCTTGGAAGATAAAGCAAAGAAAGAAAATATGATTGTAATTGGAACCTACGAATACCAAGAATTGAAGGAACCTTCAAAAGACAAAATCATGCAATATGCAACAGGTATTGGTTGTCTGATTGTGACTACCAAAGAATTAGAAAAACTTAACAAATCCTTTAATGAAACTCTAGAAGATAAGGCTAAAGCCAATGACCTGATTATGGTTAAAAATAAAGACTTTAATGCATTGAAAGGACAAGCAGAAAACCCAACCTTGGATCATTTGAAAGAAAAAGCAGGTCTTCTTGCACTTCTGGTTATTCATAATGATGACCATAAATCATTAACTGAACAGGCTGGTATGTCATTAGAAGATAAGGCTAGATCTGCCAACATGAAAGTTATTAGTCTCGAAGAGTATGATGATTTAATTGTTCAATCCAATAAGCCCTCAATTGATACCATTAAGTCGAGAGCAGCAGATAATGGATTTGATATCATTCCTTCAGATGAATTGGGATTCATGAAGACATCACTTGGAAAGTCATTACACGATAAAGCAGCTGAAGAAAACAAACTTGTCATTGACAAAGAAGCCTATGAGAACCCAAGTCTTGATTATTTGTTAGAAAAATCAAGTAATCAAAAATTACAATTAGTTCCAATAAGTGAATTTGATAGTTTGAAGACAACAGCAGAGGAACCATTAGAATCTAAAGCTAAAAGTCAAGGAAAGGCTTTAATAGATGAAAAAGAATGGCAAGGATTACAAGAAAAAGCTATACATCCAAATATGAAAGAGTTCACTAGTAGTGACAAGTTAGATACTTTGAAACAAGACTTAGAAGATGCCGGATTCAAGATCATGTCATTACAAGAGTTTAAGCAACTAGAAAGCGATGATCAGAAGGCTAAACTGGCTATGTCACCATCTAATAATGTTGCTTCATCCATCATGGAGGCTAGAAATAACAGTCGTAGAGTTTCAAGAGATATGTCTATTGGTAGCACTGATAATTTTGTTGATGCTGAAGATTCGTTTGTATTGGATGAAGATGAATTGGTTATAAGTGCCTCGAGAATTGGAATGGTTGTTATAAGTCAATCAGAGTACTTTGATTTAACCCATAAGTCAATAGACTCTCACGATTTAGAAGAGTATGCTAAACAAGCCGAATTACAATTAGTTCCAGAAGCTAGCTTAGTTGGTCTTAAACAAGATATGGCTGAAAAAGATGCTAAGATATATGAATTAAGCCAAAGTAAACCTCCAGAAATCACTAAAGAAACTATTTTAGAAAAATTAGATGAATTTAGCCTCATAGCATTGACTAAAGAAGAATACCAAAAATTGACCCAATCACTGGTTGATAATATTACCGGAGAAAAACTTTCATCTATAGCATCTACATTTGGATTACATTTGATATCAGGTGATGAATATTCCAATTTGAATTCCTATAAAGACAAAACGAATAATGTGGATTTCATAATGGAAAAAGCTAGAAAATATGGATATTTACCTCTTCCTCGTAGTTCTTTCATTGCCACTACATCATTAAGAGAACCTGAGGAAGATAAATTAACAGCTATACCATCATCTTATTATAGTAAATTATTGAAGAATGAAGGTATGAATATCGAAAAAGTTCCTGATGATGTATTTAAGCATTACGCTAAAGAAAGAGGATATATGCATGAAAATGACATTTTGGTGCCACCAACGGTTACTAGTGACATAGAATCCGATAACCAATCCCAAAACTATGAATTGAATAAGGCTAGAGCCTCTGTTGCATCATCACCATATATGAAACCTAATTTAGTATCAACGACTACTCCTGCTAGATCTACGACGTCAGTCCATTCTAGAGGTCACAGTATTGCTGATACTCTTAATACTGGAATGTTCACTATGGCAACCAATGTGTCATTGACAGATAAGTCTATGATTCCGGCTATAACCCAAGTTGTAATTGGAGAATTCTTATTCAAATATTACCGTAAATTAGGACCATTTTCTTCAATTTCTGAAAGTAGACATGAAAGATACTTTTGGGTTCATCCTTATTCTTTAACCCTTTATTGGTCTACAGCCAATCCAGCTATGTCTAATCCAGCTGAAGTTAAGACCAAAGCTATTGCCATCAATAGTGTGGAGAGTGTTGATGATAATAATCCATTACCTACTGGATTATACTATAAGAGTATTGTAGTCAGATCACAATCCAAATCGGTTAAGATCACTTGTCCTACAAGAAAACGTCATAATATCTGGTTTAATGCATTAAGATATATGCTTGATAGAAATATGGATGAATTATCTTTTGATAAAGAAGAAGATAATTTTGATGAGAAGGAAGAAGATGAGTACAATGATCAAATGGATAGTTTCTTTTTGCCTTCAAATGATAGACATACACATCCTAGAAAGAGAGTTTCATCAAATCCTTCATTATTCAGGAATTCGTCTATGGCAAGAATGAGTAGACAGAATTCTATGAAAAGATGAATATAGTAATGAATAAGTATATATATATATATAGAGTAATAACTAAACGTTGGAAAATATATTTATTTCTAGAACATTAAAGAAAAAATAATAATAACTACACAAGAACTACAATTAAGTGGCAGATAATAATTTAGTGAATTCTTGAATATCAATTTCACCATCATTGTTAACATCAGCTTCTCTAATCATTTGATCAACGTCAGCATCAGATAACTTTTCACCAATTGAAGTTAATACATGTCTTAATTCAGCAGCACTGATTTTACCATCACCATTTCTATCAAATACCTTAAAGGCTTCAGCGATTTCAGCTTCAGAATCAGTATCTTTCATTTTTCTGGCCATCATAGTTAAAAATTCTGGGAAATCAATTGATCCATCACTATTTACATCAACTTCATTAATCATATCAGTTAATTCTCCTTCAGAAGGGTTTTGACCTAATGATCTCATAACAGTACCCAATTCTTTGGTGGTGATCTTTCCATCACTATCTTTATCAAATAATGAAAAAGCTTCTTTGAATTCTTTGATTTGTTGTTCTGATAATTTGTCAGCCTTTAGTTGTTAGTATTTATCAATCAATATAATTATTACCAATCAATTGGACAACTCCTCGTTAATTCCAAACATGACGTGTCAAAAGGGTTATTTATGTCACGTTTATAACCTGTTTTCTATTTTATTTAATTCTGTGTAGCTTTTTCTTACTACAGAAACAGTATTTGCTCCATGATATAAAATTGGTTTGTTTCTGTTCTTCTCTATAATACATACCATAATTTATATTAAAGTTGATTTATTTTAAAATTTTGTTTGTTGATTTGAGGTTGCGATCAGTGAAAAAAGATGCGTGAAGGTTTTTTTTTTAGAAACGTCACGTTTTACAATGGATCCTGGCTTTTTGAACACTTTAGACGACAGTCAAATCGTGTCGTTTATAAATAGTCTAAGTCAATTAGACGAGGTATCACAAGCGTCTGACCCCTTTAATGATAGTTTAGATAACGTTTTAGTGGGAATAACGCCTACTATCAATGGAGACGGAACACTAAGTCATAATGCTAACAATAAGAATGAGAAACGACACGTAAATCCTGGATCAGACCATGGTGATGAATATCATTATAGTCACATAAACAGTAGTAGAGGGGATAGAGCAAAAGGCAAGAATGACATAAATGGAGATCAATCACAAAATGAAGTCGTAAATGAAGTCGTAAATGAAGAGGCTGAAGGTGAAGAAGGTCCTTTAGATCAGGATCTACAGGATGAGTATCACGCGTCTGATAAGGTTGAGGCTGAGGAGGAAGAGGAAGCCGAACAAGATAATGGTCTAGAACAACACCAATTTGGAGATTATGGTACTTATTTCCATAATAAGCAGATTAAACAACAAGAAGCTGATAATAGATACAAACAATGGGAAGTTGAACTCAATGTCAATCAGGGTAGAGAAAGTTATCGGAAACCAATATTTAAAAACTGTGTGATTCATGTTAATGGATATACGAATCCTTCGATTAATGAAATTCATCGATTGGTTGTAATTTACGGAGGGAAGTTTTTGCTGTTTTTGAACAACAAGTCGGCTGCTACTCATATAGTTTGTGATCGATTGACTCCCAGGAAACAAATTGAATTTAGAAATTGCAAAGTTGTTAAGGCCCAGTGGATAGTTGATTGCATTGAATCAGGGGAATTATTAGATTGGAAAAACTATAGACTATTTAAGGAGATTGAACATGATCAAACTAGGTTATCTTTTGCTCCTCATAATGCCCTTGAAAATCTTAATAATGAGTTTGCCAACCAACAATTCAATGAAGAGTTTGATATGAATGACATGGAGGATGACATTGATGATTATATTGATGATGATGTGGGGGGAGAGTTAGTGTCAGATCCAGAACAAGAACAAGAACCAGAGCAAGAACCAGAGCAAGAACCAGAGCAAGAACCTTTTGACTTGAAGAATGATCGTAGTGATGGAAATACTGATAAAGGAAAAATAATGGATGCAAAACATCCTGAATTTTTAAAGCATTTCTTCGCTAATTCCCGTTTACATCACTTAAGTATTTGGAAAGCAGAATTACGATTACGGTTTCTCAAACAGATTCTTAATACCAAACCATCCATGAACTTAGACTCTTCTGCTAATGATCGATTTATATTTCATATTGATTTCGATTCTTTTTTCACGGCAGCATCTATTCAAAAACATCCAAATTTAGATTTGTTTAAAGATCCTATTGTTGTTTCTCATGGTAATAGAACTTCAGATGTAGCTAGTTGTAATTATCCTGCCAGAAAGTATGGGGTTAAGAATGGAATGTGGGTTCGAAATGCTTTATCTTTATGTCCAAATTTAATTATTTTGCCTTACGAATTTGATATTTATGAAAAATCTGCTTCTGCATTTTATAATTATTTACAATCACGAAGTTCTATATTTGACACGATATTCCCCGTACTGATCGATGAAGTATTGATCGATGCTACTACATTTTGCAAAGGTACAGGTAATGATAATGAACGTATTGGAAAATTGTGCCAGGAACTTAGACAAGACATTTTTAATTTGACTCATTGTTCTGTCAGTATAGGTGTTTCTACAAATATTCTATTAGCTAAATTAGCTTTAAGGCATGCTAAACCTGATGGATTTTTTATACTTGATAAGGATATTGAAAAGTTTTTGGATCCTATTAGTATTAAAAACTTACCAGGAGTAGGGTACTCTATTGTTCAAAAATTGATTTTGGAATTTAAATTATCAAATGATCCTTCAATTGAGGAATTAAGAAGGATTCCAAAAGAAAGACTTATGAATGTTCTTGGAACAAAAACAGGAGCTAAACTCCATAACTATTCCAGAGCAATTGATGATACGTCATTTAGTCTTGATGCTTCCAATGGTACGGCTTTATTAGGTCGTAAATCATTATCAGTGGATGTAAATTTTGGTATAAGATTTGATAATAATAGTCAAGTAGAAACTTTTTTCACCGAGATGGCAAAGGAAGTTAGTAACAGATTGATAAAACTTGGACTTATAGGATCCCAAATAAGTTTACGATTAGCCAAAAGAGCACCAGATGCACCAATTGATCCACCGAAGTATTTAGGTATGGGAAGATGTGATTTTGTGAATAAATCAGCAAAGCTAGGAATGTCCACTAATGAATGGGGAATAATAGCATCTGAAGTTAAATCATTAGGAAGAATCATTGGTATTTCTCCTCTGGAACTTCGTGGTGTGGCTATTACATTAAGTCGTTTGGAAGATGAAGGACAAGTCAAAAGACAGAGACAAATGCAACTTAATTTCAATAATGCCGTTAAACACCATAAAAAATTAATCGATCAGAAACCTATTGATAGTTCTAAATTTATAGATCCTATTGAAAATGAGACTATTGATTGGGATATGTTTGATTCCTTACCCTGGGATATAAGACGAGAATTGAAGAATGAATTGATCAAAAGAAATATGTTTCCTCGATCCAAAGAATCGACTCCTAAAAAGTCTAATCAAAAAAGTTATATGCAGCAATTACTTCCAAGACCTGATGATAGTCAAGCTAAATTCGTTAGGGTTATAGAATCACCAACTAAATCACCATCAAAACGAAGTCGATCAAAGACTAGCCTGCCCCAAAAAAGATCAGCTCAGCACCAAGAACCTGATCCAGAGTACGAATTATCAGCTTCCTTGGATAGTTCTGTTCTAAATGAATTACCTTCTTCTCTAAAGGATCAAGTGATTCAGGATGTGGAATATAATAAAAGACTACGTATTTTGAAGCCTGAGACGTTAAAGGATAAATTTTCTAAAGTTGCAAAACGTGATGAAATGGTAAATGAACCTATCACTTCAACTTGGGTTGAATCGGCTAAGAATAAAACGTTTGTTAATTATCCAATGTTTATGAGAAAAGTATATATGTTTTCAGAGATGAAACAACAACTTCAAGGTTGGGTTACAATGTCAATTGATCAAGAGGGTCCACATCCTGATGATGTCAAGGAGTTTGTGACCTATTTGCAATCAATTCTACACCAAGGTAATTTGACTAGAGCAATTCTGTTAGTCAAAGTAATAAAGTGCCAATTAGAACATTATAGCTGTATTCAACATATGTGTAACCAAGCATCTAAAGAAGAGATTCAAGCTTTACGAGAATGGGAAAGCCTTCTTGATAATGAATTTATGAACACAATTAATGATTATTGTAACCAACATTGTATAGATGTGAAATGGTAATGTCGATGATATTATGATTTGATATTATGATTTAATATTATGATTTGATATTATGATATTATGATTTTAATGATTTTAATGATATTATGATTTTAATGATTTGTATATTTTATGTAATAATATAAATGAAACATTCTTATTTTATTTGTCGTTGAATGCAGATGGGATGAATAGAAATAAAAATTAACGATACTTGAATGTTTTACCAAGACATTCTTTCCAATTATTATTCCATCTTCTTTCACTCTCAACCATTGCTCCTTGTTTAATGGAGGAGTAAACGTCTTCATCAGATAAAGCCAAGTTTATTGAATTATAAAGACCTTCAGATGTGGAGTTGTGTCCCTTTGAACCAACTATTAATCCATTGATCTTATCATTAACAAGTTCTTTAATAGCAGGAAAATCCAACGAGATCACAGGCACACCACACCCAAAAAAGTCCAAAATCTTCATGGGTAAATCAATTCCACTTGAAGATGTATGTAACGATATACCCAAATCAGCCATAGAAATTAAAACAGGATAGTCCTCTATAGCTAACCAAGCAGTCTTTACCACAACTTTATTCAGAAACTTAGCCGCTATTACTTCTTGTAAAAATTGATCCTTCATAGGTCCCTTTCCAGTTACGATTAATAAGATATTACTTTTATTATTGGAATTGTCATATTGTTTTAATGCATCTAATAGTATACCAAAATCTTCATCAGGAGTAAAAGAAGTTGAACTCATTAGGATTCTATATTGTTTCGATTTATCCAAATCATTAAAGAGTTCATGTTTTAATAAGTCATCCTTGGAAACATCTGATTTAGTTAATGGAATGAAATCTTCTCCTGGTCTATCATATAGTACGGTAATTTTCAGTTTAGAAATACCAAATTCTGTTGTTAAAAATTTCTTCATGCTTTTAGTAACAGTTAGATGAATATCAGCACATTTAGATAAATAATGTTCATAAAATTTTAAAATTCTAACCAATGGATGAGATTCCCTATTAAATTTAAGGTTTAATATGGAATAATTTAGATTATGCCAATCAATTATTAACTTTGTATGTCTACTAAATAATTTAATGAATATTATACTTATCAATAAAATTGGAATTGATGGGGGGTTTTGAAGCATTATATAGTTGGTCCCTCTAAATGAAAACATTAATTGGAAAAGGTTGTATGTTTGTAATATCATTTTCTGTGCAGCAAAAAGTATAAATGGTAAGTTAAAAGTGTTCCTTATAATTGGGATCTCAAATACATCCATTCCAGGATTATCTACTAAATCTACCGGCAATTCTGATTCCAAATAGCCACATAAGTTTACTGAATATTCAAGATCCACAAATGATCGTGCATGATAGCACATCCGTGGGGAGTGACCTAAATCACCTAAAACAAATATCGATACCGTTCTATTGTTTCTGGAAACATTTGGTGATATTAAGTTTGGAAGTATGATATAAGCAATAACTGGAAGACAAAAGTAGAGGCCTATTAAGTACCAAATCCAAGGAAATGCATACAGCATTAGACGGTTATATTCCTCTAGTTCCACCATGTCACAATTGGGGATTATTAGAAGTAACAAAAAGTTATATACAACTCCATTGCAGTCCGCATTAAACGCTTATTAAAAAAAAAATGGCGACAACTGCAGGACTCGAACCTGCGCGGGCAAAGCCCAACAGATTTCAAGTCTGTCTCCTTAACCACTCGGACAAGTTGTCTACAACTTAAGAACGTGGGATAATTTTGCACCAAGAGGGAGGGCGCCAAATTTTTTTATTACCTAAGTTGAAGGTTATAGAGTTTTATAGCTGGATATATAGTATAGATATACATTGTTATTGATGTAGTTGATATTGGAGACTGTTCTTTTTAGTTTCCAAATAACATTGCCCAATTAGGTAGTAACAGCTACTATTTCCTAATCGATTATCTTTTGTCAGATATGTCGTGATATTTCAATGAGGAAAAAATTTTATTTCACGTTGCTATTTTTCACTTTTTAAAAAGAATACATTTATAAAAGAATGGCTCAAGAATTAACTCACCCTTCCGTTAAAGATGGATGGTTTGCTGAAATCTCCGATACTATGTGGCCAGGTCAAGCCATGTCATTAAAAGTAGAAAAGATTTTGCACGTTGAACAATCAAAGTATCAAGATGTGTTAGTGTTTAAATCTACTGATTATGGTAATGTTTTAGTATTAGATAACTGTATTCAAGTTACTGAAAGAGATGAATTTGCTTATCAAGAAATGATCACTCATTTAGCTCTTAACTCTCACCCGGAGCCAAAGAAAGCTTTAGTTATTGGTGGTGGTGATGGTGGTGTTTTAAGAGAAATCTTGAAACATAAATCCATTGAAGAAGCTTGGTTATGTGATATAGATGAAACTGTTATTAAAGTCTCTAAGAAATACTTACCAGAAATGTCCAAATCCTATGAAGACTCAAGAGTTAAGGTTCATATTGGTGATGGTTTCAAATTCTTAGCTGAATATAAGAATCAATTTGATGTTATTGTTACTGATTCTTCTGATCCTGAAGGTCCTGCTGAATCCTTGTTCCAAAAACCTTACTTTCAATTATTAAAAGATGCTTTAACTGAAAAGGGTATTATTACCACTCAAGCTGAAAACATCTTTTTACATATGAACATTATCTCCCAATTAAAGAAAGATTGTAAAGAAATCTTCCCTGTGGCTGAATACGCTTATACTTTAATCCCAACTTATCCATCCGGTTCAATTGGGTTCATGGTTTGCTCTAAAGACCCTAATGCCCAAGTTAAAAAACCAGTTAGATTCGATTGGGATGACGAATACGTCAAGAACAACTTCAAATATTATACTAAAGATATCCATGAAGCTTCTTTTGTATTACCAAACTTTGCTGCTCAAGTATTAAACAAAGATTGACGACTTTTCTGCCTGAATTAATTTTAAAATTAATGATGTCATGAGTTTATAGTTGTCGTATCTTTATCTTTTTTTTTTTTTTTTTTGTTGTTTATTTAATTATTTATCTTTCTATAGACATTATAAATATAAATAGAGTAAATTAATACTCAATGACAAAATCTAAAATCTAATCTCTTATTTCCTGCATCTTTATTTGATTCAAGGTATTGTTGTCTCTGTTCTTCTGTCATTTTACTCCAAATAGCTTCCTTTGACTTATTTCTCCACATATAATAATACTTTGTAAGTAAGAATAAAGGTATCAAAGACAAAGTAAGTATAAATAGATTTCTATTACCCCTTCTATAAATAGGAGCATCATCTTTCCTGTAGATATTATTTGCAGCTATGTTTCCTAATTGAACAAACATATTGTATATGGCAGCAGAAATGGATCGTGATCTGATACTATTTGAGTTTCTTGAAAGCCATGAAACACATATTGCATGAATATATGGTTGTCCAATGACTAAAGTGTATAAGATCCAAGTCCCCCACACATCGACATTCATGTTGCTCCACCATGCCATTACTCCTATAATTGGTAACCCCCATAATGGGACTATTAATGAAAATAAACTTCTTTCATTGAACCTTTCTGATAACCAAGTGATAAATAATAATACCACGATGTGAATCACTTCAGCAGGAATAGTTAACAAATTAGTATTGAATGTCAGAAACCCCACGTTTTTAAATGTTAATGTCAAATACGGTTGAACAGTACAGTAGGAAATATAAGCCATGAATCCTATAATATAAACCGGCCATAAATCATAATCAAGTAAGGATTTATTAAAGCCAGTAAAACTTACTGCTTGACGATTATTCATATCACCTTTAGAAGGATCATCTCTCAAGATTCTATTGACAACGATTTTAATTTCATGATCAGTGAACCAACCTTTTGGATGGAATCGATTTTTAGTTTGTACAGCAGAAGGAACCATTAAATAAAATGCAGCAACTCCAATCAGTAAAGTGAATATCGCTTCAATAAGGAATAACCATCTCCAACCAGCGTAACCATGAATTCCTCTCATTCTCAAAAGACCAAAGGCAGCTATTGAAGTAAAGATTTTTACCAAAGAAAGCGTAGTCCAGAACCAAGCTAATCTCATAGGTAATTCCTTAGATTTATAAAAGTATGATAACCAAATAACCAAATCAGCAATCAAAGACCCTTCAGCTAAACCTAACAATACTCGACAGATAAGAAACCCAGTTAAATTTTGCAACCAAAACTGAGCTCCAGCAATGATACTAAAAGCAATGATTTGAAAAGGAATAAATACATCAGGACCCAATTTCTTAGATACTAAAGAAAACGGGATTTCAGCTGCCAAAAACGCCACCAAAAATAAGGTGTTTCCTAAGTTATAATCATTGGTGGTCATATTCAAATCATCCAACATATTGTCAGACACTGCTTGAGTAAGATTACCTCTATCGACTTGTAATGCCACAAACAATATACATGAAGTTAAAGCAACACGAAAATCCAACTTTCGAAGCAATTTCTTTTCCTCTTCAGGCTCCCATTTATAGTATGGATCAAATACTCCTCGACATTCATACTGTGAGCCTTCATATATTTGTCTATAGTATTCAGCTATCTTCGGATCTAAGAATGGATTGGTGTTTAATGATTCAGTATCAGATGTACTATTGATAGCACTTATACTGACATCAAATTCACTACCTTTAGAGGAATATTTTGAACTCATTTTATTCTTATTTCTGAATACTTTTTTACCTTGACGGGTTTTTATATTTTGCAGCTTGTTGTGGCTCTCTTGTGGCTTTTAAGCTGTGATGATTAGACTCTGAGCACGTCATTTTTATTAATTATATTGATTACAAAACAAGACAAGTTATTAGACTAATTAAGAGAATGTTTACAAATATTGGTTTATCTTTGTACTATTTCCAGAAACAAGTATAAATGCCATAGTATTGTGTTCAGTAACAAACACTGATATGCTCATACTTAAAACACTTTTTCACGCATCTCATAATTTTCCTTAGTAATGTCATTTGTTAAAGGAACGCTAACGGATGAACAACGGAGGCGAATCGTATGTATATGTAGCGGGAAAAGAGATACTATAATATTTGCTAACACAAGAAATAGGAGTCTAATAGAAAGAAAGCTTTGGAACGATTACAGAAGAAAGGGCTTAAGGAAAGTGTATCACTGGTTGATAGTTCTATACGCGTGACTACTGATAGTAGAGACAATACTACCAAAGACAGTAGTATCAAAAATCAAGAATCAAGAGCTCCACCTATAGATAATGGACCAGAGATCAAAAGACCAAAACTCTCTCAAGAACAATTAAGAAAGATTGATGAAAATAGACAGAAGGCGTTGAAAATACGACAGGAATTAGATCAGAACAATCGAGACGCCACAATTACTAAGCCTGAGATAATACAAGTTCCCAGACAAGATAATAAGAGCAAAGATAACAATAGCAACAATGTCAATAATAAACAGACCAAAGAACTTCCGTCAATTAAAAAAAGTGATTATATTGAATTTGATTTCTCCACCATGAAGGATAGTCATGGAGGGTTTATGAATGAAGAAAATGTTCTTAATGACATGGCTGATAGTGATGCTTTAAATAACTGGAAAGAAAAACAAAATCAAGAAGTGATTATTAGAGAATTACCTCCACCTATAGATATATCACAGGCCCCTAAATGTATTGAATGTGGATCACTTGAAGTAGATCCTACTTTCATGACCAACTTCCAGGTTAAAGTGTGTCGGAAATGTGCAAAACAAAATCCTGACAAATACTCTCTATTAACTAAAACTGAGTGTAAAGAAGATTATTTATTAACAGAACCTGAATTAAAAGATGTGACTTTATTACCTAGACTAGATAAACCCAATCCTCATGGCTACAGTAGAATGCAATTATTTTTACGGTTTCAAGTGGAAGAATTTGCTGCTAAAAAATGGGGATCATTAGAAGGCTTAGATAAAGAATGGGAGAAAAGAGAAGAAATGAGAATTAAACGTAAAGATAAAAAATATAAAGATAAATTAAAAGTAATGAGACGGAAAACGAGAGCTGAAGAATTTAGTCGGAAAATTAGAGGGTCTTCAATTAATGATGATCAACACACTCATGATTGGGTTGATAGATCCACTTATGAATCCGAAGGCATGAAATTCGTCACAAAGCGGTGTATAGACTGTGGTATAGAATCGGATCAACTTGTACTATAGATAATATGTATGTGTGTAATATAACTACTTTAGCTGGTAAGCTTTTCTCAGCCATATGCCCAATTGGGCCTAGCCTCCTTCCTCAGTTGCAGCAATTCGGTCGCAGGTTTCTCCCATAGAACATTCTTTGTGAATTGCCGTCGTGTGTGCAACAATAGAAGTGGAAAGAAAATTCTCTCGACGAATTTGCAACTTTTGAAAAATTCAATATAAAAGCGGTAACCTCCCCAAATTTTATATTACCATCACTGAGTTTTATTAAAACCTTTAATTAAAGATGTCTGGTAAAAGCGAAACCCATGAGTTCACGGCTGAGATCACTCAGTTAATGTCTTTGATCATTAACACTGTTTATTCAAACAAAGAAGTGTTTTTAAGAGAATTGATTTCAAATGCTTCTGATGCTTTGGATAAAATTAGATATGAAGCTTTATCTGATGCTTCCAAATTACAATCCGAACCTGAATTATTCATTAGAATTACTCCAAGACCTGAAGAAAAAGTTTTGGAAATCAGAGATTCCGGTATTGGTTTAACCAAATCTGGTTTAATCAACAATTTAGGTACTATTGCTAAATCTGGTACTAAAGCTTTTATGGAAGCTTTATCAGCTGGTGCTGATGTTACCATGATTGGTCAATTCGGTGTTGGTTTCTACTCCTTATTTTTGGTTGCTGACCATGTTCAAGTCATCACTAAAAACAATGATGATGAACAATACATTTGGGAATCTAACGCTGGTGGTAAATTTACCGTCACTTTAGATGAATCTAATGAAAGAATTTCTAGAGGTACTATCATTAGATTATTCTTAAAGGATGACCAATTAGAATACTTAGAAGAAAAGAGAATTAAGGAAGTTGTCAAGAGACACTCTGAATTCGTTTCTTATCCAATTCAATTAGTTGTCACTAAGGAAGTCGAAAAAGATGCCCCTGAAGAAGAAAAGAAAGATGAAGAAAAAGAAGGTGACGACAAGAAACCTAAATTAGAAGAAGTCGAAGATGAAAATGACAAAAAGACTGAAGAAGAAAAGAAAAAGATTAAGGAACAAGTCACTGAAACTGAAGAATTAAACAAAACCAAACCTTTATGGACCAGAAATCCATCTGAAGTTACTCAAGAAGAATACAATGCTTTCTACAAATCTATTTCTAATGACTGGGAAGATCCTTTAGCTGTTAAACACTTTTCTGTTGAAGGTCAATTAGAATTTAAAGCTATCTTATTCATTCCAAAGAGACCACCATTTGATGCTTTTGAATCTAAGAAAAAGAAGAACAACATCAAATTATACGTTAGACGTGTTTTCATCACTGATGATGCTGAAGAATTAATCCCTGAATGGTTAAGTTTCGTTAAAGGGGTTGTTGACTCTGAAGATTTACCATTGAACTTATCCAGAGAAGTCTTACAACAAAACAAAATCTTGAAGGTTATCAAAAAGAACATAGTCAAGAAATTGATTGAAACCTTCAATGAAATTGCTGAAGACCAAGAACAATTTGAAAAGTTCTACAGTGCTTTCTCCAAGAACATCAAATTAGGTATTCATGAAGATCAACAAAACAGACCAGCTTTATCTAAATTATTAAGATTCAATTCTACTAAATCAACTGAAGAGTTAACTTCTTTAACTGATTATGTTACTAGAATGCCAGAACACCAAAAGAATATTTACTTCATTACTGGTGAATCCATTAAAGCTGTTGAAAAATCTCCATTCTTGGATGCTTTGAAAGCTAAAGATTTCGAAGTCTTATTCTTAGTTGACCCAATTGATGAATACGCCATGACTCAATTAAAGGAATTCGAAGACAAGAAATTAGTTGATATCACTAAAGATTTCGACTTGGAAGAATCTGAAGAAGAAAAAGCTCAAAGAGAAAAAGAAGTTACTGAATTTGAACCTTTAACCAAGGCCTTGAAAGAAATCTTAGGTGAACAAGTTGAAAAAGTTGTTGTCTCTCATAAATTAGTTGATGCTCCAGCTGCTATCAGAACTGGTCAATTCGGTTGGTCTGCTAATATGGAAAGAATCATGAAAGCTCAAGCCTTAAGAGACACCTCTATGTCTTCTTACATGTCTTCTAAGAAAACTTTTGAAATTTCTCCAAGATCTTCCATTATCAAGGAATTAAAGAAAAAGGTTGAATCCGATGGTGCCGAAGATAAGACTGTCAAAGATTTGACTACTTTATTATTCGAAACCGCTTTATTAACTTCTGGTTTCTCATTAGAAGAACCAAGCTCTTTTGCTACCAGAATTAACAGATTAATTTCTTTAGGTTTAAATATTGATGATGCTGAAGAAGCTGAAGCTGAAGTCGGTGGTACTTCTACTGCTACCACTTCTGCTCCAGCTGAATCTGCTATGGAAGAAGTTGATTAAGTGGGGTAAATGGAATCAAATAATCAGATGAATTTGATTTTTTGCTTGTCTTATAGTATAAATAAATTCTATTATATATATACATAATAAAGGTAAAAAATTTGTACTCAAACAATTTCTATGTACATTGTGTGTATTTACATTAACTATCACTTCAACTCTTCAAATGCTAACTTAGTTAATTCGTCTATATCTTCAAGAACCGTTATTGCTTGTTCTCTAGTTAAAACATCACTATCTGTCTCTGAAATATACTTCAATATAATGACCACTTTTTCTTTGTATTCATTTGGGAAAGGTACTTGTGAAGAATTAGAAGTACCAATTACCAAATCATGAATTAAAACTACGGCTGATCTTCTCATAATGGCTTTTTCATGATCCTTTTCCAACTGTAAAATCCCAATGGCACAATCCAAGACATCAGTCAATCTTGCTGAAATTCCTGATGGATTGACTTTACAACATTCACCCAACAACGACATTGAAGACATTCTAATTCTATCATCTTGATTTCTATCAGGATCTGGATAACGTCTTATCATGTCAAGAGTTCCATTAACAGTAGTTTCAAAAGCAGTAGTTATTACTCCGTCAGCTTGTCTTATATACCTTAGAAGAACTTCACCAATCTTTAAACGTTCATCTATATTTGTGTTTTTGTCTTCATTTGTATAGATCTTTAATAAAATAGGTATTACATCTTTAGTGCTAAAATCAATTAGACTTTCCAAACCTTTGATAACGTTTAAAAATATAAAAGGATCTTCATCTTTCAATTGCATCAAATGTAAATTAATGGCAAAATCAAGAGATAAAACTTCTGATTTTTCTTCAATCATTTGTCTTAACAAATATAACCCATGGGCCCTTATAGGAACTAAGGGATCATTCAAGTTTGCAATAATGTTCGATAAGTTCTTTCTCTGAATAGATTTAACTGATACTTCCTTAGTTTCCCCTGATACAACGGATTCAATTCTATTGATTAGGACATCGATTGAATTCTTATTTCGTTCAACTATTGGATGTGATTGTTTCTTCCCTATTCTTTTAAGGTGTTTAATAATTGAAATCAGTAAATCCTTGGTTTTGGAATCTACGGCAGATTCTTTTGCTTCTTCCATTATAGCAGATACTAATTCCAACAAGATTGGAAATACTTCTTCATTAGTACTACTGTCAAAGTCATCTTCATCATCAGAATCTTCATCATCAGAATCTTTATCATCAGATTCTTTTTTAATAATGGTAAAGTTGCTTGAGGATAAGAATTCTTCTGCAATAATTAACATATCATTGGGAGTTTTGGCTATGTCTTCTTTGAAATCATTTGCAATCGACTCTACCAATCTCAAATCAATCAAAATGATTAGAGGATTTTCATCTTCATTTGTTCCAATAACATTTTCATTTTGACCTAACTTTAACCATCTTTTCAAAATGATTTTGAAAATTCCAAAGACATAGGTATCATCTAAACCTTTTAATAAAGTAATAAAAGCCTTACAAGCGGAATCTAAATCATTAAAAAAGGTATTCATTTTTTCGTCTTTTGTAGATCCAATTTTAATAGATTTCTTTACAATAATTGGTAAATTATTTGGACCATAATTATATTCCCAACTATCACTAGAAAAAACAAGACTTTTAGATATTTTATCCAAACCAAAAAAGTCATTCTCTAAATCTTCATGATCCTTTAAGGTAATGAAATAAGTGGTAATTATATTAAGAATGACATCATAAGGCTTTCCGGTCTTCAACAAAAAGGTATAATAACCCCATAATGAAAGGAGAATTGGTTTAAATAAAAATTGTGTTAAATCAGGAGATAATCCTTTATTCTGTAATGAAATCAATACATTAATTGTGTCGTTGAAATTTTTCTCTGAAACCAAACAATCATCATTTGAAGTATTCGAAGGATTTAGATTATTCCAAATAATTTTTAAGAAAAAATCTTGAGTCACAAGTTTGTTTTTCAACCATAATCTCTCCAATATATGACCAACACAACTAGTAATATTAGGTCTGTTAATATTAGCCAATAAGTCAAACATGTCTTTACCAATTTTAGAGAAATAATTGATTGTAGTTATATGTTTAGGTTTCAGTAGGACAACATTTGCAACATGATCAAATTTCTCCACATTAATATCTTCATTTTCTCTTAAGCCCAAAACAAATTCTATTAAACTCAAAAGACCATCACCTTTGGGGGAACTATAGTGCAATTCTCCCAATTGATGAAGCACAAACAGTTTGAAAAATGGTGGAGATGGTGAAGTCATGTATAAAGTATAAGTTTGGAACAATTCATAAGTGCTGGGCAATTGAATAACAAAATCATTAAACTCTTTTAGGAGAGAAGGCTTTTTAGATTGATCAAAATATGGACAGGTTATTAAGGTTATACTTATGGTCAAAAAATCTGAATAACCAGTACCTTTGATCAATAAATCTTTTGCATCAGATTCTTTGGAAAATACATGCTTAAGTTTTGTGTAAACAAGCCCCAAAAGTCTTTCGTTATTTTCGAATTTCTTTACGTAAGTCTTATGATTATTTTGGGGTAATTGGTCAATAGTTGTTGGCTTTTTAGTTTTGGAAAAGTCATTCAATCTTCTCTTAGCTATTGGTATACCAATTTTGAAGGTATTTATCGCTGGGTAAATAGCATGAATAATTATTATATTGATTAACTTACTGAAAGTCTTAATATCATGTAACGAAATACTAATTAAGTCTTTATTTGGGGTTTCTGTTATTGAACAGTCTTGAATGTCTATTAAATAGTTCAACAAAGCATCTACTAGATTATACCTTCTTTCAAACACATCTTCAATAGGGGTTGATAGAATTCTATCACACAAAACATCCAAAGACAATTCATCTAGATCACCATCTATTTTTTTCTCTAGATCAAGAAATACCTTATCCAAAGGAGAGCCTCTATTATATTCTGGTGTATGGAGACCTTTTCTTAGTTCTTTCGTTGAATAAAGATCCTTTGGGTCTCTTCTTATAGTTGCTTTTTTCTCATTTACAGCAAAAGGATTGGGTTTAACTAGAGGTTGTTTTTCTTTAACCTCCTCTATTTTAGGAGCCATTTCTTTTAGTAGGATCTTAGTAAGAAATCACTATAATATCTATATAATTCGCATTCTCACAACATAAATGTGAAGACAATTTTTTTTGAAGTGAAGAGCATCGATTAATTTTTTTTTTTATACTTTAAAACATGTCGGGAACAGAAATTGTTGAGCTTACACAAGAAGAAATGGATTGCTTAATATTAGACGCCAGAGAAGGGGATTTGAAAAATTTACAAGAAATATTCGATGAAATATCACCTCTGTTGTTAGTAAAAGTTCAAGATGATATAACCTTAAGTACACCAATTCATATGGCAGCAGCTAATGGTCACAAACAAGTGTTGGAATACCTACTTTCTATAGTTAGTAAGGAAGATGCTAAAACCCTTGTAAATAAACAAAATGAAAGCGGTAACACTCCATTACACTGGGCTGCTTATAATGGGCATCTAGACATTGTTAAACTATTAGCTGATGACTATGAAGCTGATGTATTTATAAAGAACAAAATCAATCATGACGCCATGTTTGAAGCAGAAAATAATGGTAAATCAGAAATAGAACAATGGTTTTTAAAGAAATATTCTGTTGAGAGTGATTTCAAATTTGAGGAAGGAGAAGAAGAATCAAAGATTACTTATCAACCTGGTAAAGAAACTAAGGAAGCTGATGAGAGAGCTAAACTGGCAGCCACAGCAGCAGTAGCAGAAACTAAAGAAACTAAGGAAACTACAGAAACTACAGAAACTACAAATTCCACTTCCAAAGACCAATCCGAAAACAATTTAAACACTAAAACGGAAAAATTAACTATCTCCTAATCTCTGTATATTATCATAGATTTTACATTTTTTTAATTAATTCATCATTAGATTTGTCTTTCATCGCTTTAGTGATTTCTCTTCGAGGTTAGAGTTCAGGGTCGTGTACGCACACACACACTCTCTCACTTTTTCAATTTTTTTTTTTTTTCATTCTTTCTGTGTGGCCATTTATTCAACATTAAACCCATTTTAGTATGAGTGATTTAGGTTTTGATCCTAGCTTGAAAAAGAAAAAGAAGTCGAAGAAGCCAGAAGAATCTGGTTCTGAATCTCCAGCACCAGCTGGTAATGATATAGATGATATGTTTTCCGGATTAAAGAAAAAAAAGAAGTCAAAGAAACCAGTGGAAGAAAGTGGTGAATCTGAGTCATCTCCAGCACCAGAAGATTTAACTGGGCAATTTGGAGACTTGTCGTTGAAAAAGAAAAAGAAGAAGTCAGGTAAAACTGATCTTAGTGAATTCGAACAGCAGTTAGAAAAAGCTGGTCTAGAAGAAGCCTCAGCTAATGATGAAGGCGTAAGTAAAAGTAATCAAGAATTAGGAGGGTTACCATATGAAGAATTATTATCACGTTTCTTTGATTTATTGAAAACTAACAATCCAGAATTGGCCGGGTCAAGAACTGGGGCTAAATTCCGGATTCCTCCACCTATGTGTCAAAGAGAAGGATCTAAAAAGACATTATTCTCCAATGTTCAAGAAATTGCTACTGTTTTACAAAGAAACCCTGAACATTTAATACAGTATTTGTTTGCTGAATTGGGTACCTCTGGATCTATCGATGGTGAAAAGAGATTGGTTTTAAGAGGTAAATTTCAACCAAAACAAATGGAATCCATTTTAAGAAGATATATCATTGAATATGTTACTTGCATGACTTGTAAATCTATGAATACTGTATTAAAAAGAGAATCTGCCAATAGATTACACTTTTTGAGTTGTAATTCTTGTGGTTCTACCAGATCTGTCTCTTCTATTAAGACTGGTTTCCAAGCCCAAGTGGGAAAGAGAAAGAAGATGTGATTGATATAATTTCTTTTATTATCACAAATGACGTATATATTTTATGTATCATATATAATATAAATAAACCCTTCATTTTTTTCATTTGGTTATATTCTCAATAAATTTCTTTAATGCTATACACCATGAACTAACTCCATCATTAATCATCATGAATTCAATAACTTGTGTTCTTAATTCTCCAACTTCCTTATACTTTATATCATGTAATAAATTCGCTAGAAATTGTTTGTGACTTAATTCCATGGTTGATGAACTGTTTGTCAACTTGTCCTTAATATTGTCATATAATCGGGGTGAAAGACTGTTTGGTTGACTAAATAGTTCTTCCAAAACACCATTAATATCTACGTTTTCATTACTATTTGATCCACTGGAATTCAATGAACTAGTACTTTTGTTTAAACTCTTCATAATATCTGGCGGACAGTCATTCCACCCTTCCATAATGTCTCCTCTTTGGTATTTAGTCAATGTCATTGAAGCAATCTTTGTACTATATCATGAAAAAATTAAAAATAAAAACTGAATAACTCTAAGGTTCTTTTAGCTGTCAAATACAAAAAAAAAAAAAAAAATCGCGACTGTCTGACGTGGTGATAACGCTTGAAACATCACATGGTACAACATAATAAAGGAGTAAGAAACCCCCTCTCCCCCCACATTCTCATTGTCGTCTGGTGAGCTCTAAAGTAGTGTTTAGTAAGTCATCCACGGCAGGTCTTTCTTTAGGATTAAGTTTTAAACATGACTCTATCAAGTCAATTAATTCATCAGAATAGTCTTTTCTATCATTGGGAATAGAATATTTACCACTAGATATAGCAACGGTTATATTAGCACCTTGTTCTAGTTCCAACTTTTCAAAAGGAGATATACCAAAACAACAAGCAAATAGTAAACAACCCAAAGACCAAATATCAGACTTTTCATCAATTTCACTATTAGTTTCCACATCAATTAACTCTGGTGCTCTATAAGGTAAAGTACAATGTTCTTGAGCAAAATCAGTTAGCGTTAATGCTTGTTGACGACTTTTGATTGATAACCTAGCTTTAGAACATGAACCAAGATCTACCAATACCGGTAAGCCTTCAGCTGATAACATTACATTAGCAGGTTTGATATCCCTGTGAGCGAAAGGAGTCAATTCTTGTAACTCTGTGCCATTAGTTGTACCCACTGATTCTTCTTCATCACTATCAGCGGGTAATAATAGATCGGCTTCTTCTTCCAGTTCAACAGTAGAATTGGTAATCCGAGGAGGAGGAGCCTTTTTAAATTTATGCATAATTTGTAATCCTCTACAGATTCCAATGAAAATATTCAATATTTCATCTTCTTCCATTACTTGGTTATTTAATACGTTGGAATTAATGATATCTTGTAATGATTTTTCAAAATAGGGAAAAAGTATACATATAGCCTTGGAACCATCTTTCTCTTGATTAATAGATTCGTCAATTGATTGAATAATATAAGGAGTATTAGCATTACTAAATCTATGGTAATTCTTTATTTCCTTGATGGCATTTTTATATATTTCGTCATTGGATCCAAAAGGACATCTAATTCTTTTTAAAGCATAAAGAACATCAGTGGTGGATTTCTGTGATACCAAATACACATAAGAATACCCTCCTTCACCCAAAAGACGAATTATTTTATATCTGTTATTATTGATTGACACATAAGGCGTTGAGATACTAGGAAAGCACGGCAAGCACGTGCTAACTAACGATAATATAGCATCCATTGAGTATAGTGATAATATTTAAATGATTATCAAAATGCGCACACAACTTCATAGTTTCAAGTGTCATTTCTTTATCTTGTGTTTAATAACCAAAGACATCATGCAGTCACGATCACCTTCAGCACTGACACTGACGTCAAAGTATAATTCAGCTGATCCCATGGAAGTAGACCAAAATGAATATGACCCTTTAAATAAGCTTCGTGAGCAAGAAATTGTTCCTGAGCTATTTGGACTTCTTCATGAAGTAGAATCAGGCAAACTTCTGGCTAAGGATTTCATCAACAATTCTGGTAATATACGGCTTAAGATCAACTATCTTAAGAAACACCTCAAAGAAATCGAGGGAATAACACAAACCACCGACTTTAGAAGGGAAAGGATTGAACTATTGGAGGCCAATAATAAGAAAAAACTACAATTATTGAATGATTTTAAAGACAATGTAGAGAAAAAAGTTGACAATTAAAAGCGTCAAAATTGTATCATGTATATATAATTAATAATAAATACTTAATAATGAACCAAAAAAATGGTGTAAATTTAGATCTAAATGACACTGCCTGTTTAATAATGTACCTGAAAAGACAACCTTAAAAAAAAAAAAAAAAAAAAAAAAATCCTATAAATACCGCGTTGACGTCTGCGATTAAAAATGTTTTCTTTGAAAACTTTATATACATAAAATTATGGATTTTAATAGAATTTCACCACTAAATGGTCAACTTTCACTGATATCTGCTTTGACCACAGGATTGGTTCCTTTCACCTTTTTATTGTTTATAATTGACGGAATAAGTGGAGGAAAATTAAGTCATGTATTTGGATTATATCCATTAGCTCCATTTAAATTTGAACTTAATAAATTATCATTTTATCCACTTTATCATCAAAATATATTCCATTGGATTTTTAATATTGTGTCTTTGGTATCACCATTAAATCATTTTGAGAAATCTCACGGAACGGTATATACTGGGGTTACTCTTAATCTTTTAACTGTGATTGCTGGTTTACAGTATTGTATAGTGGGGTTATTCTTGTATAGACATACTTATGTTATTGGATTATCAGGAATAGTATTCCTGTTTATGAGTTATTATGCCTTCAAAGAACATGAATTCAAACCTATTTTATATCAATATCAATACAATGGAAGAAATCTTGTTCTTCAAACAAAGTATCTTCCATTTGTATCATTGATTCTTTGTTTGATATTATTCCCAGGATCTTCCTTTTGGGGTCATTTAGCTGGGATTTCCACTGGTTATTTGTTAGCAATGGGATACTTAAATGTGTTATATCCTCCCCTGAAAGCCATTATGTTTATAGAATCAAAATTGACTTTTTTGATTAAATTATTAGATGGAATTGTCAACTATATTCCTGAAGAGGAGGCTATAAATTTGAGATCAGTTAGCTACACGCCTATATTTGGCGTTGATATTGAAGGTGCTAATGCCACCACTTCTTCTGTAGATTCTAGTGGCCATGCTGGCTTTAGAGGTGAAGGTCATGTTCTAGGCCAAAACTAGTTCAGCTTTGTTCCCTTGCATTGATTGTGTATTAATAGAGTACTTTATTTGAATCGTGAACTACAAAACCGGTTTTCTCTTTTTCTCTAACAAAATTAACAATTATTGTCTCCACTATCGCGAAGTAAACACTCCATTCTTTTTCACTCCAACTATGAGTGATACTCAGGTCAATGGTCAGAAACCAGTAGCAAAGAACCAAGAAAAGCCCAGTAAACTGTGGAATAAGAAAAGGAAGAAGCGGACCAAAAAATCAAAGACATTAAATCAGAAATCTCATACCGTTAACCAGGATCCAGTGACTGATAAACAACTGCAAAAATCACATTCTCCCCAAGTTTTACCTCAACCAGAGGAGTCACTGAGAACACATAACATTACTCAATCACCAGAATTGCATAAACCTTGTTTACTCCCGTCTCAAGGACCTTCATTTCCTGTACTGCTTCAGCAGGACTCTGATAATCAACAGGGACTTAGTCCTAACCTTCATAAATCACCAGCACAATTTGAAATTGCTGACAATTTAAAATCCCCAGGAGAAGTTAAATCTCCAGAAGATATGATTGACAATTTTGAAATTAGTCCCAAGGGTCACTTAAGCCCTAGAAAACAAACAATAATGAGATACAGAAAAAGTGATGATCAAATTGATTCTGGTTCTATAATAAATGAAGTAAGAGGGAGTTTAAAATCACAAGCTTCTAATTCAAGTGTTGGAATATCTAATGAAGGTTATGACAAAACCAAAATCCACGTTGATGAAAAAACAACCTTGTTCAAATTCACAAGTTCTAAAATCTTAGTTTTTGATGATGATATAAATAATTCCGAGAATAATCTGTCTCTGGGAAGACTTTTGGGACATGGTGAATTTGAAATCTTTCAATTACATAATGGTGATGTTTCTTACTTATCATGTGGTCCATCATTTATTTATCCTTTATTGCCCAAACTCAAAATATTAAGAATAAATCTAAATCAATTCATACTTCCATTGGTAAATCCTGAAAGATATTGGAAAATCTTTATTAATACCGAGAATCCTGATACTATTGAAAAACTTGAAAATGCACTTGAAGGTGTTATTAGATACAGAAATTTATTTGTTACTTCTGATAAGAAGTCTCAATCCACTAGTTTATCCGATAAGCATAATATGGGATCATCTAAATTTATTGGAAATAATACTATGGGGTTTGATATAGCACACATTTCTAATAACATTCCCGATTCTCCACCTTCAGCACCACTTTCTCCCAGTAATAATCAAGGGATTGTCAATGACTTCCAATTGGATCCACCATTACCTCCTCCAGCACTTAATAATCCAATTATACCTAAGGATAATTCTAATAACTCTTTATCCAGTGCTTTGGCAAGTTTAGATATTAATAATCCTCCACAAAGTCCCTCTTCAAGACTACATTATAATAATTTTCAAAAGCCTAAAGCTCCATCAAAGTACTCCAATCCTTATCAACAATCTCCCAAAAAGAAATACAATAATCGACAATTTGATGAAAAATCAGACTCGTCAATGGATTCATTATTAGACGAATATGAAGAAAATATTTCCATAAGTAAATCTTTCAGCTATTCTAGAGGCCCTTCAAGACCTATATCCAGAAGTTCATCATTTGTTAATCAACCTGTCTATAATAGACAAGAACATATATTACCACAGAATGATTCATATAATAACGATACTTTGGACGATGATCCGTTCCCCTTCACTTCATTATCAGAGTATAATAAAAACCATAATACAACTTCACGAAGATCATCCCAAAGTGGTCTTTATGCTTCAGAATCTAATTGGATGGATCCTACAATGAATCCGAAAACTCAAAATCGAACAATACCTCCACATTCTAGATCTACTTATAGTTTGGCTAGTAGTCAGAATGACATGAAAAACTCGGAATTAAATTCTACTTATAAACAAATCTATAAATCAATAGCTCAAAGAAACTTATCCCTGATGCCTGTGGGACGTGATAGAAATGATGATATAAGATCAATGAGATCACTTTCTCGTTTACCTACTATCCAACAGTCAAAGACCTATGATTCAAATCACATGAGTTCAACGTCAAATAAACTGAAACATGTTCCCAAAAGTGACTATTCATTCAGCAATAACAAAAGCAAAGTAACCAGTTCCAAATCCAAAACTAATCTCCAACTCGATTCTAACGATGTCTATAATATGATAAGTTCAAATCGAGCTAATGAAGTGAACAGAGACATTCAAAATAAATCATATAACACTAAAAGCAGAGCATCGCTGATTCCTCGTCAGAATCCACAACCATCGCCAATGCCATCCTCAAGACCACAACAAAGAGGGTTTGCATCCAGGCTCTTTGGTTGGTAACGGTAATTGTAATTGTAATATAGGTAAAAATTTTTATTTATTTATTGGTTAATATACTTAAAAGTATATACATTTGTAAATATCTTCAAAAGAAGATACAACAACAAAAGAAAAAAAGATCGCATATATACAATGAAAATTGGGTCTAAATAAAATAATTTAACAATCATGTTTAAGAAATAGGAGCTCCTGGAACAGGGTTACCATTCATATCGAGTAAACCTTGTTGCATCATCATAATTTTTTCATCACCAGCGGACTCAAATTGTAATCCAAGACCCAATTTGGAAGCATTCTTAGCATGGTCGATTTCACCAGAGAATAATAATGAAACGGTTGGTAAAACTCTTTTTTCCATGAAAACACCAACTTTACCAGCAGAATCTATTTGACCTCTGAAAATGGATTGTCTGTATTCGTATTTAGCACCAACGGAAGTTTGACCTTCAACAACTGGTTCAAAACCAATTGGACCACCCATTAAGTTGTCGGTGACTGGTCTCATAGAAGCAGCAATTTGAGTTTCAACACCAGCTTCAACCTTATCGGTGACTTTTCTCCAGAAACTAGCAATTAAAGCACCTTGAGCTAATAATTGACCAGAAAGAATCCAGTTACCAGCATTGTATCTGGCGTAATAAGAGATGGCAGATTCTGGAGGAACAGAACTAGCTTGTCTAGTATAAGTGGCTTCAAGACCAACGGCTAATCTAGAAGTCAATGATTGTAATAAGGAAGCAACAGCTAAACCAGTGAAACCACCATTTAAGTAAGAAGGATTTAATGATTTCAAGTTAACGGAGAAATCAGAACCTTGATAATCTTGTTCTAATTGAACCATGGCTGGTTGACTGTTAGCTAATTGTAAAGTGACTTTGGAAATGTTATGAGAATCCCAACCGTAATTGATCCGACCGGAGAAAGATAAATCATTGTCAACATTACCTTGCAAGAAACATTTATCACCAAAGTATAAAGCTGAAAAAGCATAAGGTGGTAAGACATTGGAACCAATTGACAAAGTGTGGGAAGTTTGGAAAGCAGGAACTAAAGAAAAAGCTTTGTTTAAATCGGCTCTTAAACCGGTGAAGAAGTATTGACTTAAGAAGACATCACGACTAACTTCTTTATTTATGTTTTCGATAGATCCTGGATTAACTAAATCTAATGATTTTCTATGTTGAGATACACTGAGATAAACGTCATTTAAATAAGAAAATACTGGGTTGGATGACCAGAATCCATTAGATCTTTCTTCGGTATTGGTAGCATGTGGTAATGCTGGAACACTTAATTTAGAGATATTTTCTAATGGAACTTGAGTGTTTGAGGCCTCTGACATGATTAACTTTGTCGAACTAATGACTTTTTCAAATGATGAAAAGAGTACTGTGAGAGCGAGAAAAAAAAAAAAATGGAAAAAAATTTTCGCTCTCGGTCTGTGAATTACCACTGGAATTTACACTAGAGACAGTGTGAGCTGTGGTAAAGATAAAACGCGCTGACTGAGATTAGTGCCAACGCAGCCCATTACACCCACGTAAGTGTCATCCCTCAGTACTAGCTGTGCCTAAACAGTGCAACAACACAAGAAGCAGCAAAGTATTATATTATAGTGAGATTATTATTATTCCCATAGACAGTATAAATAGAATCAATATGTATGTTATTAGGTTCATAATTTCTATACATATTTAGTATTCTACACTATTCTACACTTACACAATTTTCTTGTCCAGAATCATTTACTCTCTTTACTTCCTTTGTTCTTCATTCTCTATTTCGTCATATATTATGTCATTTAACAGAATTAGTACTCGCACAACTGTATTCCGGAGTTTTTATGAGATGATTTATGACGTTATAAATTACCAAAAAAAGGGAAGAAAAAAAAAATTATATATTAACCGGAATTGCTCCATTTGAAATTTCTTTTAACATATAACATTTCTTTGACATATTTACTAAATCTCCTTTGTATTTTGGTGGTGTTTTTCTTTTTTTTATATATACATACAAAACTTGTGTTGAGAAAACGTTATTATAATGACAGTCCCCTTAATTAATGGTACCTCATGCGTATGTTTAAGTTCATCAAAGGAACAATTATCCGAAGCAATTGATTTTTACACTCAAGTGATTGGACTTAAACGTTGTGGTGATGAAAACGATGAATCTCATTATTTAATCACTGATAATGATAAATTTACCATTAAATTAATTGTTGATGATAACTTATCGGCTGATAAAGTATCTCATACAAAGAAACTTTTGACTGAAAAATTACAATCTAATGATATAAGATCAATTGAATCTTCTTATGTGTTAAAATCCAATAGATTAAATGATGTGATTTTGAATTTACAAAAGTTTAACTATCCTATGCAAATTACTCCTAGTGATTTATTCCCTAATGAATGTCATACTGTTGATCCATTAGGTAATTTAATAGGATTTACCACCGATACTAATCCTATTACAACTCTGCCCCCAATAGTGAAATTAAATCCTCAACAAAACAAACCTATTAGTCATTCAGAATCTGCGGTTGATGTTAAACTTTCATCACAACTGGGCACTCCTAAAAGAAGAAATATTGCTGTTATGACTTCGGGGGGTGATGCTCCTGGTATGAATGCCAATGTAAGAGCTGTTATTAGAGCTGCCATCTTCAGAGGTTGTAAAGCTTATGCTGTAATGGAAGGTTATGAAGGGTTAGTTAGAGGTGGCCCTGAATACATTAAAGAAATGCAATGGCAAGATATTAGAGGTTATTTAAGTGATGGTGGTACTAATATTGGTACTGCTAGATGTATGGAATTTAAGGAAAGATCAGGAAGATTAAAAGGTTGTAAACATATGATTGAAGCTGGTATTGATGCTTTGATTGTATGTGGTGGTGATGGATCATTAACTGGTGCTGATTTATTTAGATCTGAATGGCCTTCTTTAATTAAAGAACTTGCTGATACCAATCAAATTACTAAAGAACAATACGAAGTTCATAAGCACTTAAACATTTGTGGTACTGTAGGTTCCATTGATAATGATATGGCTACTACTGATGCTACTATTGGTTGTTATTCTTCTTTAGCCAGAATTTGTCAAGCTATTGATTATATTGATGCTACTGCTAATTCTCATTCAAGAGCTTTTGTGGTTGAAGTTATGGGAAGACATTGTGGTTGGTTAGCTTTAATGGCTGGTATTGCTACCTCGGCTGATTATATATTAATTCCTGAAAAACCTGCTTCTACTAAAGATTGGCAACAACAAATGTGTACTATTGTATCTAAACATAGAGCTAAAGGTAAAAGAAAGACTATTGTTATTGTTGCTGAAGGGGCTATAACCAATGATTTGGATCCTATTTCATGTACTGAAGTTAAAGATGTATTAGTTAAGGAATTAGGATTAGATACTAGAGTTACCACTTTAGGTCATGTCCAAAGAGGAGGGACTGCTGTAGCTTATGATCGTATCCTTGCTACTTTACAAGGGGTTGATGCCGTGGAAGCTGTTTTGGCTTGTACTCCTGATACTCCTTCTCCTTTAATTGCTGTTGAAGAAAATAAAATTGTAAGAAAATCATTGGTTGAAGCAGTTAAAATCACTAAATCTGTGGCCACTGCAATTAATAATAAGGATTTTGAAAAAGCCATGTCATTGAGAGATTCTGAATTTGTGGAACATTTGAGTAATTTCATTGCTATGAATTCAGCTAATCATAATGATCCTACATTACCAGTTGAAAAGAGAAAGAAAATAGCCATCATAACTGTTGGTGCCCCTGCTGGTGGTATGAATAGTGCTGTTTATTCTATGGCTACTTATTGTATGTCTAGAGGACATACACCATATGCTATTCATAATGGATTTTCTGGTTTAGCTAGACATGAATCAGTAAGACTGCTTGATTGGTTAGAAATTGAAGGATGGGCTTCTGTTGGAGGTTCAGAAATAGGTACTAATAGAGCTACTCCAAGTGAAACTGATTTGGGAATGATTTCTTATTACTTTGAAAAATATCAGTTTGATGGTTTAATGATTGTTGGAGGTTTCGAAGCATTTATATCTTTAAATGAATTACAAAAGGCAAGATCGATTTATCCTGCATTCAGAATGCCTATGGTTTTAATTCCTGCTACAATTTCTAATAATGTTCCCGGAACAGAATATTCTTTGGGATCTGATACTTGTTTAAATTCATTGACTGAATATTGTGATGTGGTGAAACAATCAGCATCTGCTACTAGAGACAGAACTTTTGTCATAGAAGTTCAAGGGGGTAATTCAGGATACATAGCTACATTTGCTGCTTTAGCTACTGGTGCTCAAGCATCTTATGTACCAGAAGAAGGGATTTCATTAAAACAATTGGAATCTGATATTAGAAGTTTAAAAGAATCATTTTCCATTGAAAAAGGATTAAGTAAATCAGGTAAATTAATATTAAAGAGTGCAAATGCTTCAAAAGTTTTATCCACCTCAGTATTGGCAGAAATATTGACAGAAGAATCTAATGGTGAATTTGATACTAAAACTGCTGTTCCTGGACATGTTCAACAAGGTGGATTACCATCACCTATTGATAGAACCAGAGCTGCTAGATTTGCCATTAAAGCAGTCCAATTCATTGAAGATTCATTTGAAACCGTTAACAAGGTTAAATTGGATCTTGATTATGATGAAGATAATGAAGAAGTGTCTCATACAGCTGCTGTTTTGGGAGTTAAATCATCCCATCTTAAATTTACTTCTATAAGACAATTATATGATTTTGAAACTGAATTGGGCAAGAGAATGCCAAAGAAGATTTCCTGGGGGAAAATTAGAGAAATTGCTGATCAATTGGTTGGTAGAACTTTTATTTCCGATGCATAATAATAGTAATGATAATAATCATAATAGTAATATTTTATATTTATTTAGTTAATAGAAAACATGAAATGATAAAAAGTAGAAATTTTGAATATTTCAGGATTAGACTTGAATAATATGTATCAAAACATGTGTAAAAAGTTAACTTAATATCTTCAAATCAATAGAAAATAGAGGTGAAAAATTATGATATTCTCACTTTTTTTATCAGAGCTCAATTAAACACCATAATGGATACTGATATCCAAATTAAGAGTAAGTAATTTTCATGCAGGTAAATAAATAAAACCATGAAAACAAACGACGTCACTAACAACTTAGAAATCCAAAATGGAATCGTTGAAAGCAAAACGGCGAATGAACTATTTGATATGAAGAATCAATTGTATCAATTGAATGAGCGTTTACAATCGTCACTGTCTGATATGACTAATTATACCAAAAAAAAGAATCTAGAAATATTAGACTCGTTGAATAAACTTTTAGAAGGAAAGAGATCAATGCTTAGTATTACTCCATTTAGATTCCAAGGTGAGCCAATAGAACCTATTCACAAGGACATCAATCAGTCTAATACATTAACCCATCAACATAGTCTGGCATCAAATTCTCACTTTTCTCTAGAAACCAACAATGATTGTGTTTCTGGAATACATAGAATGAAACCTGATTTATCTAATCATGACCAAAACAAAAACAATCATTTGATAATCAAAGACTTCAGTGAGTCAATACTCATAAACCACAATCAAAATCATTCCATCAACATCAACAACGGATGTAATTCCATTGTCAAATTACAAATACAAGGCACTATTTATGCTCATGATCTACACAACTGTGTATTACTTGTTGATTGTCACCAATTAAGATTACATTCACTTAACAATTGTATTGTCATAACTCCGATCCAAAATGAGATAGTTATGGAACATTGTGAAAATGTCAAGATCTCCTCTTCGGCAAAGGTAAATGACTTTAATTGGCAATTCGGACAGCAACAGAGTGCCGTTCATTATGAGAGAATTGATGTACAAGAAAGTTATTACCTGTGGATAAACGCGGTTAGCATCGGAAGCCTACAGCCGCAAGTGGTTGAGAGAGTTCATCGCGCCGCACGATATCGGGATAAGTGAAGTTAGGAAGTGTGTGTTTTTTTGTTTTTTTTTTTTTCAATGGTATTGAAGTTTGGAGATGAAGGAGGAGGTGAATGATGTTTTAAAGTAAGTCTGTGATAATCAATGGAAGAGGTATTAGTGTTGTAAAATTTTTTGGGATATTTTTTTTTGTCACTTTTTAATGGTGTTTAAACGGTGTCAAAGGCAGCGAAAAAAGATCGTTCTCGATCGGATCCCCGAACTTTACCGTGATTAACCGAGTCAAGTATAAAAAAGGAATCATTTACTGCCATTTTTTTTATTTCATATCCATAAAAACAATAATGACACAAAGCAGACCAAGCTTACCATTAGGTGAATATATCTTTTTAAGAATTTTGCAAGCTAACCCAAAGTTAAAATCAATCTTTGGTGTACCAGGAGATTATAATTTAAAATTCTTAGAACATTTATATCAAGATTCAATCACTGAACAAGGAGTTAAATTTGTTGGATGTTGTAATGAATTAAATGCTGCTTATGCTAGTGATGGATATGCTAGAATCTTACAATCATTCTCGGTGTTAATAACTACATTGGGTGTAGGTGAATTATCAGCTATTAACGGAGTTGCTGCTGCTTATTCTAAATTTGTTCCAATTTTACTTCTTGTTGGAGCTACTGCTGATAGTCAAAGAAAACATTCTGACCAAAGTGGACCGGAAAATATTAGGAATTATCATCATTTAATTCAAAATAAAGATCCTTTACAAGCCCCTAACCATGACAGTTTTAGCGATATGTCAAGTCCTATTTCTATGTGCAGTGAAACCTTATACAGAGAAGATATGTTAAACGACAATGCTTTCGATAAAATTGATAATGTCTTAACTGCAGTTTTAACTGAATCCAGACCTGCCTATTTATTTGTACCACCAGATTTGGTTGATATAAAAGTTCCAATTGATAGATTAGAACAACAACCATTTTCTGTTACTCAATTTAATCCATCTTCTATTGAAGCGGTTGAAAGCTTAAATAGATTATCGGATAAAATTGTTAATATGATTTATGAATCCGAATGTCCATCTATAATGGCTGATGATTTGATTCGTAAATTCTTCTCTCAAGATGGGTTTAATAAAATCCTTGATAAAGTTTCTGAAAATAAATTTATTAGATTATACAATAGTTTATTGAGTAAATTTATTGATGAAACTAGTGACAATTTCATTAGTGTTTATCCAAGTCCTAAAGGATTAAGAACATTAAATGAAAAAGAATGTGATTTATTGATCATTGCTGGATTTACCAATTTCGAAACTAATGGAAGATATGGATTTGATTTGACCTCTATTAAAAATTATGTTGAAATAAACCCAGATTATGTCAGATTTAACGATGACTATTTCCACATTAAAGGACAAAAGTCTAACAAAAGACTTTTCTCCCAAAATGATTTATTCAACAGTATTGCTGAAAAATTAGATGTGAAAAAATTGAAACAAACCAATAATGTTGATGAATTGAAAAAGTTAACCCTTGAGCCTAAAAGAGCAAACTTCCCTGTTGGTCCAGAAAGAATTTCCCAACGTCAATTATATGACTTTGTTACTTCATACATGGAACCAAATGATATTATTATATCCGAAGTATCATCCTTTGCCTTTGACCTTGGAATAATGCCATTTAAACCTGGAGTTGAGGCTATTTATGATTCCTATTATGCCTCGATAGGATATGCTCTTCCTGCTACATTAGGGGTATCAATGGCCTTGAAAGATTTAAATATTACCAATAGAAGAGTTCTTCTATTTGAAGGGGATGGTTCAGCACAAATGTCTATTCAAGAATTTTCTACTTACTTAAGAAACAAAGTGACCCTTCCCCAAATTTTTTTAATGAATAATGAAGGTTATACCATAGAAAGAGTGATTGAAGGACCAGAAAGATCTTATAATGATATTCAAGCTTGGGATTGGAGTTTAATTCTTAGAGCTTTTGGTGACTTTTCTGGTAGTCTTCATACTTATAAAAAGATCAACAACAATGATGAATTAATGAGTTATGTGACTAACAGAGATGATGACCTTCACAAGGATAAACTTGAGTTGGTAGAATTGTCAATGCATAAAATTGACTATTCTGTTTTTAGTCTGAGATTTTTCTAGGATTATAATAAAATAATATTTTGTATGGGATTTCTAGGTATGTTGAGTCTCTAGTTATATGAAGTACTTATGTAAATAGGCACAGGTAATATATGTCTTACAAATCATATATATAAATACATATATATATTATACTCTGAACACTACTCTCCACATATTACTCTCTACACTAACCACTATTCATATATCCGAATGGTTACATTTATTGCTGCACATTTCCGAATCCCTTTTAGTGTGGGGTAAACGAAAATGATTGGATCACAATTCGCTCCTTCCAATTCCACGTTTAATTGTAACTTTTTTTATTCAGACATTTTACCTGAATAATTATAATGCTTGCGTCTGAAGACTCTGATTATTTATTGGAAGATTCCAAAGGATTGGGATTTTTTGAATTAGCTAAATCCTGTTTGCCTTTACCTTCAGAACAAGGTAACATTGGTGTTCCATTGAAAGACACTGAAGAATCAGGATACTCCGCAGTTTACAGAAACAAGTTTTCAGCTAAAAAATTAAAGGGATATTTACTTCCTGAATTGAAAACAGTTCATGATTTTGTGCAGAATGCTGTGAACTCAATCCCAGATCAACCAGGATTCAGTTATAGACCTTACAATTATGACCTTGAGACTTCAGAACCTAGATTTGTTGATATCACCTATGGAGAAATTGGGAAGATGAAGGATAACTTAAGTTCTGGGATTCTTTATCATTTGCAAAACTGTCGTTTCAAACAATCTGACAAGTATGAATCCCACAAAAAGATTGATAATCATATTCGTGATTATAAAACTTATACCCCTTATAATCATTCTTTTATTGTTGCCTTACATTCTAGCAACAGATATGAATGGCTATTATCGGATATGGCTTGTAGTAGTTACTCTATCAGTAACACTGCTTTGTATGATACTTTGGGACCTGAAAGTTCGTTATATATTATGAACTTAACTGAAGCTCCTGTGGTTATAGCTTCCAAGAAGAATATTGGATTATTGATTGATTTGAAACAGTCCAATCCTGAAAAATTAGGTCATTTTATTTCCATTGTTTCTATGGATCCATTGTTTGAATATGATGAACCTTTAAAGCAACGAGCTTTCAAGAATAACATTGTTCTTCATGATTTATTTCAAATCATGAAAATTGGTGAAATTTTTCCAGTAGATAATTTACCTCCATCGGAGGAAACATTATACACCATTAGTTTCACTTCGGGTACTTCAGGATCCAATCCCAAGGGGGTGTGTTTGACTCAAGGTGCAGCTGCTTCTTCCATGACATTTGTGATTTCAACACTTCCCAACTCCAATAAACCCTTAGCCTTTTTACCATTAACTCATATCTTTGAGAGAGAAACTGCTTTGTTTTCCATCGCTTGTGGATCAAGATTAGGTTTCCCCCAATTGAATTATAGCCCTGAAACTTTAATTGAAGATTTAAAGTTATATAAACCTTCAAGAATTTCTTTAGTTCCAAGAGTTTATAATAAGTTTGAAGCCGCTATTAAAAATGCCACTATTGATAATCCTGAACTTTCTGATTTTAAAAAATCATTATTTAAGAGAGCTTTTGATACAAAAATGTATTATCAAAGTTTAAATGATGGTAATGAAGGAAGTCATAAAATCTATGATAATCTCATTATAAAGAAAATTAGGCAAAATTTTGGCTTTGATAACATTGAATATACTATTACTGGATCAGCTCCTATTGATGCAGAAACTGTCAAATTCTTAAAAGCCGCCTTGGGTTTTGGTTTAGTTCAAGGTTATGGTTTAACTGAGACATTTGCTGGATTTTGTTTATCACCAGTTTATGATTCTAAACCTGGTGATTGTGGTGTTACTGCAATTAACACTGAAGTTAGAATAAGAGCAATTCCCGAAATGGGCTACAGTGTTAATGATCCTGATGGACCAAGAGGTGAATTATGTGTTAGAGGATTCCAAAATATCCATCATTATTATAAAGATCCTGAAGAGACCAAAAAGGCAATTGATTCTAATGGTTGGTTCTATACTGGTGATGTAGCTAGAATTGATAAGACAACCGGTAGAATTTATATCATTGATAGGGTTAAGAATTTCTTTAAATTGGCTCAAGGAGAATATATTGCACCAGAAAAAATTGAAAACAATTATCAATCAAATAAATCAATTTTATCCCAATTCTTTGTTCATGGTGATACTTATAAGAATTACTTGGTGGGCATTGTCGGTATTGAAAGACAAAATATCATTACTTTCTTACACAACTTTTGTAACTACCCAAAAGAAGAATTAGTACAATATTCCAATGAAAAATTGTTACAAGTTATCAATAGTATCGAACATAAAAGAGTTTTGATTGAATTCTTAAATAAAGATCTTCCTTTGAAAGGATTTGAAAAGATTAAAAATCTCTTTATTGAATTTGAACCTTTATCTTTGGCAAGAAATATTGTAACTCCAACTATGAAGGTCAAAAGACCTTTTGCCAAAAAATATTTCGCTGGTGTTATAGATCAATTATATGAAGAAGGTGAAATTTCCATGAAATCTAAAATGTAGTGATTTTGGTGTTGATTAGAAATTATTTATATTTGAATACACATATAAAATTGAAATTCGCGGGCTTTTTTTCCTTTTTTTTTTTTTTTTTTTTTTTTTTTTTTCATTCTCAAAATATTTTGAATATTTCAATCTTCATAAAATAGTTCTTATACAATTATGGTATGTTTTATCTACTAAATTAACCAGTCATAAATCTCAAAAAAATGAAGTTTGTGATAGATAGTAAGAAAACAATCTAAGTATGTTGTTACTAACACAAAATAGACCACAATCTCAACTGATGTGCAAAGTAAAGACTTAAATGGAGTATCTTTAATTGCCGCCCATTCTCATATCACAGGATTGGGTTTAGACGATGATTTAAAACCTAAAGATTCTGGTCAAGGAATGGTGGGACAATTGAAAGCAAGAAAAGCGGCTGGGGTCATATTAAAAATGATTCAAGCTGGTAAAATTGCTGGTAGAGCCGTATTAATGGCAGGTCCACCATCAACTGGTAAGACAGCCATTGCTACAGGATTAGCTCAAAGTTTAGGTAGTGAAGTTCCATTTACTGCTGTGGCAGGATCTGAAGTATTTTCATTAGATTTATCGAAAACGGAATCATTAACTCAATCATTCCGTAAATCTATTGGGGTTAGAATTAAAGAAGAAACTGAAATTATTGAAGGGGAAGTAGTTGAAATTCAAATTGATAGATCAATCACTGGAGGTCATAAACAAGGTAAATTAACTATTAAAACAACTGACATGGAAACTATTTACGAATTAGGTAATAAAATGATTGAAAGTTTAACTAAAGAAAAAATTTTGGCTGGTGATATTGTTTCTATTGATAAAGCTTCTGGGAAAATCACTAAATTAGGTAAATCATTTACTAGAGCTAGAGATTATGATGCTATGGGACCAGAAACCAAGTTTGTTCATTGTCCAGAAGGTGAATTACAAAAAAGAAAAGAAGTTGTTCACACCGTTTCTTTACATGAAATTGATGTTATAAATTCAAGACAACAAGGATTTTTAGCATTATTTTCAGGTGATACTGGAGAAATCAGATCTGAAGTTAGAGATCAAATTAATACTAAAGTTGCTGAATGGAAAGAAGAAGGTAAAGCTGAAATTGTTCCTGGAGTATTATTTATTGATGAAGTTCATATGTTAGACATTGAATGTTTTTCATTTATAAACAGAGCTTTGGAAGATGATTTTGCTCCTATTGTTATAATGGCCACTAATAGAGGTATTTCTACTACTCGTGGTACCAATTATAAATCACCACATGGACTTCCAATTGATTTATTGGATAGATCTATAATAATCCATACATCCAATTATAATGCTGACGAAATCAAAACCATTTTATCTATTAGATCACAAGAAGAAGAAATTGAATTAACTGGAGATGCATTAGCATTATTGACCAAAATTGGACAAGAAACGAGTTTAAGATATGCTTCTAATTTAATATCAGTAGCTCAACAAATCGCTTTAAAGAGAAGAAGTAATAGTGTTGAATTAGGTGATGTTAAAAGAGCCTATATGCTCTTTTTGGATTCAGACCGTTCTGTTCAATACTTGGAAGAGAATAAACATCAATATGTTGATAATCAAGGTAATGTAACAATCGGAACAGCTAATGGAACTAAACCATCCGAAGATAAAATGGAAACTGATTAAATGTAAAATTGAAAATGTAAAATGTAAATTTAAAACATTCACTTTTTATTGCTTTATGTAATTATTAGAAATAAAACAACAAAAACAAAAATTGAACAAATAAAACGTAGTACTATGTGTATTTAGATAAAATATAAAAATAATATAAAGAACATGTAGAAATATTTTAACCACTACCTTTAGTGTTCAAAATTAAGGCAACAATTAAACCATATAAACCTAAAACTTCAGCAAAAATCAAAATTAAAACAATACCAACAAATAATCTTTCTTGATGCATAAATTGTCTAACCCCTTCATCACCTACAATACCAATTGAATAACCTGAAGCTAAACATGCGAATCCTACTGATAAGCCACAAGCTAAATGCATAAATCCATTAAACAAAGTATAATTTTGTTCGGGAGATAACCCACCAGCAATTAATACGGCAACTACTAATCCATAAACTGCCAAAATACCTGACATAACCACGGGAATTAAGGATCTCATAATCAATTCAGGTTTAAAAGTACCAATACCAGAAATACCAATACCAGATTTAGCAGTTCCAATAGCAGCACCCGCACATGATAATATCATTGCTGCAGCACAACCAGCAAATCCTAAGAATGGAGCAAATGCTGGAGTATATTCATCCCCGAGAGGTTCTGACATGGTTAATCAAAATAGGAATATGTAATAATGTCAAAGTTCAATGAAATTACAATTGGATGAATGAACGCATTAAAATGCGAACCTAGTCCCCTGGTTTGGACACGCCGGCAAAATCCATTAAACTCAAACAGAGACAAACAAAAGAGAAACAAAAGAAAAACAAATTGACAAACATCTTCAAAACACACAATAACGATAAACGTCATCAATATAAGTGATAAGCGTTATTATGATATAATATAATGGAAAGCAATCATGATAAATTACAACTTACAAAACAGGATTTACGATATATATATAATGAATTATTAAATAATGTTCTAACCAAATTGAATCTTCATCTACCTACTACAGATACTGATCCATTGAAAAATCAAGTATCTAATTTATTACATGACTATGTTATGGAAGTGTTTGAAATAGCCAAATATGGAATGATGGTGGATGGAATAGATATGGCTGATGAATCGGCGTATTCAATATCCGAATTATTATCGATAAGACCAAAAGAGAAAACAGAACCATTTGATTTTGAATTAAATTCTCAATTGAGATCAATTTTACAAAGTATTGAAAAAGAGACAATCCAAGTTACTAAATTAAGACGTGAAGTTCCTAATGACATTCATCAAATGTATAATAGTATAATTAATGACACTGATGGTGAGGTTACTAGTTTCTTACAACAATTAGATCTGAATCAGGATAATGATGATACTAGTAATAATAATAATAATAATAATAATAATAATAATAATAATAACCAATTAACTCAACCCCAATTTCATGACATCCCTCGACTTGATCAAATGATTAAAGACTATGAAGCTCATATTCAAAGTCTCAGTAATCTAAAACATGTAATTCCTCAACAAAAGGCTGAATTAGATAAACTAGATGAAATCACTGAATTTCTCGAGGACAAATATAATCAAGACTAAATAATGTATACTAACTGTAATATAAGTCAAATAATCTATCTATATCTTTTATCTACTGGGTGTCCCATCTACTGTGTCCCCCTATTCTTGTTTCAGGTTTGAACTTTTACCAACCATTGGTATCAGTACACGACCCTAACCCATCTCGACTACAAATATCTTTTATTTATGTTTTACTATAAGCGGGAAAAATATCAATAAATATTCTCACATCAAAATATTGTAAATACAAGATTCAAGAACCAAAACCTCTGAACAAAAATAAAGTAAAGAAAAATAAATTCAAATAAAACAAACTAAAAGTGGTTTAAGTTACTTTAGTCAAATGTCTTCACCTACTAAGAATGTGGCACTAAAGTATCTTGATACTATTAATGATGCTAATAGTCATCTTGATGCCACTGTCTCACCATCAAAATTCCCATTGCAGCCAACATCAAAATTCAATTCTAGTAATGGTAGACTTAAAAAGTCATATCCCGAGGAAGATTTAGATAAATTAGCAATGCAATTAAATGTTAATCCAATTTCTACACCCACCAAAAATGAATTGTTAAGAACAAAGTTTGAAACTCCTTCAGTAACAGTTTCATCATTTAAAACTCCTCTGAATATTTCCAGTTCTTCCACTGTCAGTAGCACTAAATCTGGTTCCCCAATAAGAAGACCGTTAGGTAATAGACATTCCCCTTATAAGACCAATGATAATAGTACTGAACCAGACGTCAGTCCTATAAAAAGAGGTATGCCTTCATTAAAGTATAAACAACAAGAATATGATTCCACTGATTCTAGACCTAACAAATCATACTTATCATCTCCTAGTAATAGTACTGACAAAAACTCCCCCGGCTATGAATATTTATGTAGAATCATGGCAATTAAACTTTGGTTAGAAGATATCATTGAAGAATCTATTGATAAAACCCCATGTGAATTAATCACTGAAATCAGAAATGGTATTGTTTTAGCTAAATTAGCTAATGTAATTTTACCCACAAAAAGACCCGTTTTCACCAATTCAAAATTACAATTCAGACATACTGAAAATATTAATCGGTTTTTCAAATTATTAGATTTCATGGACGTTCCTGACTTATTTAGATTTGAATTAACCGATCTATATGATGCCAGAAATGTTCCTAAATTCTGGTTCTGTTTACATGCTATGAGTTATATGTTACATAAATCAGATGCTAATTTCCCTCAGATTAAAAATTTGGTTGATAAAGTTGATTTCTCTCCTGATGATATCAAAACTGCTAATAGATCTTTAGTTGGTTGCGGATTACCTAATTTTGCTAGCGCTGATGAAGATGATAATGGAGCTGGTGAAAGTACTTATATGAATAGAGCCCTTGAAACAGGATCACCAAATAAACTTGAACGGGCTAGTCCCAGTAGAAACCATGATCATTACAGTAATAATAATAATCGGGATTCTTCAATGTATTCATCATCCAATTATGATTATCAAACTCCTAAAAAGAGACCATCCAGAAACTTTAATACTTATGAAAATACTGGTGTTAACAAATCTTCACAAGAAGATAATTTTTATACCCCTGAATCCCAAATACTTTCTCGTCCTTCATATTTGGACAATACTAACTATAAAGAAAGTCCTTATTATACCCCAGAAATTGAAAATCATTTATCCAATATTATGAAACTACAAGCCCTTTCTCGAGGAGCATCTTTCCGTTATAGAATGTTTGTTAAGAAGATTATGCTCAAGTCTTATAATGATGAAATAACTCAAATGAATTCTCTTATAAGAGGTTACTTCACCAGAATGAAAACGGTTCATAGACATAGAGATGAGATATTAATATTCAAACACGAAATAATCGATTTACAATCAATTATTAGATCAAAGTCTCTTAGAGCTGGTTGTCAGTATGATTTTTCTAGTCATATTCCCCGGGTTACAAGGTTACAAAGTATAATCAGAGGGAAATTACAACGTGATGAAGTTAAGAAAATAAAGTTTGGCCTTGTAAATCAAGAACTGAAACTTACTGAATTTCAAGCTTATTCGAAGATGTTCCTTATTTATTCTAAAAGCATTGTATTGTTAAAACATAAAACCGAAATAGAACCCAAAGTTGTGGAAGTCCAATCATTAATAAGACGGGCCCTTTATAAAAGAAACACCATTAATAGTTTAATTTCTGGTTTAAAGAGTAATGGAAATTTGTCCCATTTACAAGCTGTGATCAGAGGTAAGTTAACAAGAAAGAATGTATTCACCAAACAATTCCTTCTTTCTAAAGTGTCACCAGAAATACTGGAATTACAAAGTGTAGCCAGAGGTGGTGTTGCTAGAACTAGACTTTGTAATAATGTTTTGATAACCTTAATGCATGAAGATATCACCATGAATTGTTTGTTTGCTAAGGCAAGAGGTAATTTTGTTCGAGATGAAATGGAATTTAAACATCAATACTTCCAGTATTATGAAAAGAATGTTATTAAACTTCAATCATTGTTTAGAGGTGTTCTTTGTCGATTTGAAAGAGATATTATTCTTGAAGATTCTTATGATAATATTGATCAAATCATTTCTTTCCAATCCATAATTAGAGGTGGTTTCTTAAGAAATAAGCTTGATTCTATCGATGCTTATTATCATCAAAATATTTCCATGGTCATTAGAGCTCAAGCTATATTAAAGCGTAATTTTACTCAAAGAGCTTATAAATCATTAATTAGCATGAAAGATCCTCCACTTTCGGTTATTAGAAGATTTGCTTATTTATTAAGTGATAATGATAGGGATTATGAACAAGAAATGGAATTATCAGAATTAAAGGATAAAATTATTGATAAATCTAAAGCCAATGAAGAATTAGAGAAAGAAATTGACAACTTGGATGTTAAGTTAGGATTACTTGATAAGAATAAGATCACAGTGGAAGATTTTATCAAGAATAGAACCAAATCTAAACTCGTTAAAGAGATAAGTGATGAAAAAAATACCATGAATTTCGAAAGATTGAATAAGTCATCCAGAGAAAGAATTGAGTTATATCAATCATTATTTTACTTCCTCCAAACTAAACCTTCCTACTTGGTTCGCTTACATGAACATATAGATATTTCTACCAAAACACAAAGGGAATTTGGTCAACTTCAAACAAATATACTATCAATGTATCCTATTAAAGATTCATCAATCCACCATCATTCAAGAGAAGAATTTTTCCTTGTCAAGTTTATTCTTGCTCTCATGGCTAATG
Organism: Yamadazyma triangularis; assembly: GCA_030573955.1. Lineage (NCBI taxonomy): Eukaryota > Fungi > Ascomycota > Pichiomycetes > Serinales > Debaryomycetaceae > Yamadazyma > Yamadazyma triangularis. The sequence goes on from JAJMEC010000022.1 coordinate 208,974, forward strand.
ATATTAAACAAAATTGTGCCAATTTGACTGATATTACCAAATCCAATTGTTGTTTCTGGATTGATTATTTGTTACATTTCAATAGTCACACTTACCAAAGACTTCATTTGAAAAGTATGCTTGGGAAAATTATTACTTCTGTTGTTGATGATGACGAAGCTGATTTTGAATCTGATCCTTCTATCATATACTTGGAATTTGTTCAAAGAGACATGAGAATTGATGGATTTAGTGATAGAAATAATGATGTCACTCCACAAATGGCAATTAAAGACCCTGAAGTATCAACAAAATTTGTTCAAAATTTAATGAATCTTAGAGAACATGCAACCAGTGCTTTAAATTACTTGGAAACAATGTATGATAGAATTCCTCTTCATATTAAATTGATTGCAAAAGAAGCCTATAAATTATCCAAACTTTCTTTCCCTGATAGATCTGAAACTAATCATTTATCTGTTGCTGGAGTGGTGTTTATAAAACATTACATTTCCAGTATATTTTTGTATCCAGAGAATTTTGGTTTAGCAATTAAGGATCCCTTCAATCCTGGGTTATCAAATTCCAAAGCGAAAACAAACCTTAAATATTTAAGCAAGGTGTTAATGCAAGTATTTGCCTTGAAACCTTTTAGTGATAACTTCATGAAACCATTAAATGATTACGTTACATCATCATTTGATATTGCAAAAGACCTTATTTCAGAAATTATTAAAGTGGAAGATCTTGAAACTGAATACAAATTTACTGATTATGATGATATTGTAACTCATGATAGACCAAAATTAGTCATAAAGGTTAATGATATGATCCAACTTGAAAAGACTATACAAAGAAATATTGATATTGTGGCTCCTAGTTCTGATGACCAACTTTATTCAATTGCTACTAGCTTAGATGAAACTGTTAGTTCAAGTGATGATATGGTAGCATTATCGGAATTGGGATTAATAACTCTTAGTTTAAATCCTACTACAAAAGAAGAATCTATAGCTGAAACAAAGGGAAATGCTCTTTTCACCCAAGTTAAAAGGTCAGTCTTGTATATAATAAGGGTTCAAGATGGTTCTGATTTATTAGAGCTCTTAGTGGGAGCTATTACTTCAGATCATGAACAGGCATTCCAAGAAATAACCCATTCTGAAAGACAAGAAGCTGAAGATGATAATGCAATTAAAAAGAAAAAGGCTTATCATAAGACATCTTTGGGAGATTTAACTTCAATTGATTATCGGGCTTTGAAGAAAAATGCATTGGAAACGATTTTACAATTGGAAGTTATGGGATTGGTTTCAAGAAGAGACTGTTTCCAAGAGATTCTCAACCAAATTGCTTTAGATATTAAAACCAAACATCAACAAAGAGTCACTCGTAAAACTCAATTGGATGTAGCTATTACCACTTATGATAAACTTATAGAGAAAGAAATATTCTTGACAAAACAACATCAAGATTACAGTTCACATGTTGAAACCATCTTAGCTAAATTACAACTGAAACCAAAGGATAAACGATTTTTCAATATCATTCCTATCTTTAGTAAACAATACTTTTATCACCGGGAATTAAGGAAATCCAATAGATTGCCAAAGTTTGGTTCTTATAAATACTCAGTCAAAAAATTAATGGAACAAAAGATTTTGATTGATTTAGGTGGAAGTATTCATCAAAAGCATGGAAGTTCATCCAAACTTGATTTCATGTTCAGTTGTCATGAAGCCGGTAAGTTCACAGTTGAAGCCGCTAATGGTACAGTCAATTTGCCTGGAGCTTATAGTACAATTTCATTAGACGATTTACTTAATCTGCAATATGAAAAGAAAGAAAAGATTGAAGTATTTGATGGTATGGTTGTATTCGATACCATGAATTTGGCTTCTTTCATCTTTAGAAGATTCTACGATATCAATAAGGATTAACAAAATAAAACTACATGTCTATAACAGTACATAAAATAGATCTAATATATAAAACAATTAGATTCTGTCTATTTGATAAACGTATGTCTTTACTTTTTTTTTTCATTATTTTATCTTTTTATTTTCCTTATCTTGATTATTGTCATTATTATTGTTTTTCTTTCTTTTCTGTTGATTCATTCTTCATTTATTAAGTAAATCATCGATCTTTTTCTCTAAAGAGACTAACTTTTCGTCCTTTTCAGTCACTGCTTGAGACAACCTATTGACTTGAGACTCTAAACTACCAACTAACAGTGCTAATTTATCAACAGTAGCTTTAAGGTCAGAAGTATCATCAGAAGTAGCCGATGAAACATTTTCAGGAGATGTTGTCTTGTTCCCTACTACAGGGATAAAACTATCATCTTTCTCTGGGATTGCTGATTTAGAAGTGTCTTCAGGTTCTGTTTTGGATTCTGGTGAAGATTCCACTTCAGAAACTTTTGGATTACTTCCAGTTTTGGAAATAGGTTCTGATTTGAGAGTAGGTGCCGTGGTTGCAGTAGAAGATGGTTCATCTTTGGTTTCTTCGACCAATTTTACTGCACTAGAGTCGTCAGGTTTTTTAACTTCTTCCCATTCATCATCCTTGATACCACTTACAACTTCTTCTTCAATATCGCTACTATCATTAACTTTACCAAGAAGAGTATTTACTTCACTTGAAGATTTCAAAGCATCGTCTACTCCCTTAGGAGAAGAAGGAGCAGGTTCTTCTTTCTTTGGCTCTTCCTTTTTGGGTTCTTCCTTTTTGGGTTCTTCTTTCTTGACATCACTTTTAGCTTTCTCTTTTTTGGCAGCTTCTTTTTCCTTTGCAGCTTGAGCAGCTTCTTTGACTTCAGAAACACTTACTGAAGGTTTTGGTTCTTTGATATCAGGTTCAGTACCCTCATATAATGCGTCCATGCTCATTAATAAAGGTCCATTACAATCTTTACCTGAAAACCATTCACTGGCACTTAAAGCAGCTTTGTTAGAAGGACAATCAGGATAAATATCACTTTGGAATAATTCAGACCGTCTTGGAACAATAAAAGAAAGAGGTTCAATGCAATGATCGTTAACAGTCTTATAACTCTTTAAAATTTCATTGTCTTTAACATTAACTGCTCTTTTGGGAGTAGCAGCAAAACCCCTCTGAGGTTCAGTAGAACCATATTGAGACAAATCATGTAAATAATCATTTTCATACTCGTAATATCTGATATTACCATCACCTTTACCAGCAAGATATAAAATAGAGTTATATTCATCATAAATAGGAATCAAAACCCCTGAAGAGGAATCAATAACAAGGAAACCATCAATTGGTCCATTTGATATGTTATTAACATCCCAAACCCCAACTTGACAATCAGATAATCTTGAGAATCCAGTTGTAACGAGTCTATCGGTGTTACCTAACCAAGTGACTCTTGATGGTTTTGCCCCATTATGACCGGGACCTTCAGAAATAATTTTCCCTGATCTTATATCCCAAACCCGTAATTTTTTATCTCTTGAAGTAGTAGCGAGTAAAGAACCATTATAATTGAAAGCAAAAGATGTAACCAAATCTTTATGTTGTAAAGTTATTTCATCTTTACCTGTTTCTAAATTCCAAATCTTAACTGAATAATCTAAAGATGAAGAAGCCAAAACATTTTCAGCACAAGGATGGAATGAAATTTTACCCACTTTTCTTGAATGACCAGATAATACTTTGATAGGATCAACAATGTCTTTGATTTGATCATTGGCGTCCAAATATTTATGAAATGAATAATCCTCAGGAATTTCCCATAATAAAATATTACCATCATCTGAACAACTAACAATTTGTTGATCATTAAATGGATTAAATGAAGTATCCAAAATAGGTCCCTTATGACCTCTAAATAATGACACTGTATCAGGAGCTTTACCAACTTCTTTAACCGGAATAATAGCAAATGCACCTCCTCCAGAAGAATCCCAATTTAATGAAATATATTTCCCATTAGCTTGAATAATATCTGAATCCCAAGCATTCTTGGTAACTTTTAAATTTTCATAACAAAGCTCCTTTTTATATGCCTGTCCGTAAACATGACGATATTTAGAGGCTCTAACAAATTTCCCGCTATTTAATTGTTAGTATTTCATTTAATAAAAATTCATCAATTATTTCATAATCATAACTTACCTCATTCTGTTCTATATTTAGAGATTGATTCAATTCTGTCGTTGACAAAAAAAAACCCAGCAAATTTGATCGCGTTTGCTTCTCCGTTCCAGAAAATCTAATTATATGAGGAAAATGATATTTCCGAGCGAACCTTTATAAATTTTTTTTTTACTCCTTACGAGCGATTCATGTCAGACGCTGAGGCGGATGAAGGATTTTTAAATATTTCTAATAATCAAGCTGATCTTATAGATTTAGGAGACTTTGTTCAAGAAGATTATGGTATAGATGGGAATAATTTAGATGATAGTGGACAAAATCTTCAAGATCTAGAAGGTCATGATCTAGAAGGTCATGATCTAGAAGGTCATGAAGCCTTACTAATTGACAATAATGATAAAGAACGAGAAGATTCACAAAAATTCTCTTGTCCCTTTTGTGAAAAACAATTTCAACAACGAGGATCATATGGTAGACATTTAGATTATAAAAGAGGAGATGATTTACACCCAGCAGAAGAAATTGACAAATTAAGACAAAATGTCATTAGAAGATCAGCCGATCCAACATTAAGAAAGAATCAAGATACAAAACGGAAACGTCAATTATCTTCAAAGAAATATAATCTGAAGGAAGATATTAGAGAAAAAAATAAATTGAAAAGAAAAATTAGAGATAGACAAATTAAAGCAAAATTAATGACCTATGATAATTTCTTTAAAAGGTTTAATGAAGTTCTGCTTGAAGTAGATACTTCATTTGCAAGATATTGTAGTACTATTTTGCCTATTGCTAAATGGCCTCTAGAACAGGCCCCAGATAAACCTGAATTGCATCAAATTATCGATAAGGTAACTTCTCAACCTGACATTTATGATGAAAATATGATTACGACAATAAAAAATGCATTCGATATTTGGTCTCCTCTTTCACCAGAATTAAAATTAAAAACTTGGAAACAAGAAAAAACTCACACTTTATCTACTGTACTAGGTGATTTGAACTTGTATGAATTACAAAATCATGAACGTGTATTAGTTACTCAAGCTTCCAATTTACTAGTAGATATTTGTGCTGCTGACAACTTACCTTTACATACCAAAACCTTTAAGGCTCTAAAAGATTTTAAAGATTTTAAAGATCTTAAAGACTTTAAAGACTTTAAAGATCCTAATGATTTTAGAGAATTTCCTGATTTTCATGAATTTAATGATCTCAACGATTTCAACGATGAAAACGATAATTATGATAGCAATATTGAACTATCCAAACATGATTAACACGCCATAAGGTTGAGATTCCTATTAATATTCCTTGTTTTATTTTTGTATATATGTGCTGTGTTTCGTTGGTTTTTTTCTTAAGAGAAAAAAAAAAAATTAATATAATATAATATAATATAATATAATATAAATATACATAAAATTTTTCGTATAAAATCATCCAGAATGGTTAGGGAAATCTGAAGCTTTAAATATCTAATTTATCAACAATAGATTTTAATTCACTGATATACCTATCTTCAATGGTATCACCTCTATTAGAAGCAACTTTTAATACTAACTCATTCAATTCAGCAGACCCCAAAATATCTACATGTTCAGCTGTCTTGGCACCACCTCTAATATCAAATCTATCTGGTTCATGTTTGATCTCTACGACTTTCACTGACACATTTCCAGGATTGTATATAGAATTGTCACCTCTTTGCCATAAGTGACAAGGAACATGAGTCAATAAACTAACAGTACCATCACCATCACCAAAGAAAACAGGATCTTTTGAATCGGGGTTTATAGTGATATTTAATTTGGACTCTTCTTCTGCATCCTGATAAGTATAAGCTCTTTCAGTTGGATTACCTACACCATAAAAGCAAAAATATTTCATGTCGGGAGCTTTAGGTAAGGCAACTTCTAAGGGATTTGACCATTTCAGATGATCCTGATTATTTAATTCTAATTGCTCCTTTGTATCAGCTATACCAAAGGAATATTGATTTTGAACTCTATTACTAAACCAAGCAGGAGAAGTATCTAATAAATATTGTATGGTTTGGCTCAAAGTAAAATTTTGATCACCTAATTTCTTTGAATTTAATTTTAAAAATGAACCAAAAGTATCACTTTTAGTACCTTGTAAGGCCAGACTATTGGAAATTCCCTTATTTTCTGTCATTAAAGTATTAGAAGGATCATCAGGAGCATGAGTTAAGTTACCCCAAATTTTTTCTCCCCCTTTAGGTATCATACTTGGAACCCCACCAAACGATCTAACTAAATCAACCCTTTCTCTTCTACTGAAAAATTTCTCTAAACCATAAAGTGCTAAAGGATTCAATTGTACAGTATCTTTCATCTCACCAGATATTAAGGCAGTTATAGTTTTGGGAGTCCCTAACATAGAACCTGAGATATCAACCACGGAATCAATATATTTATTACACCAATCAGGACCACCATTACCATAATTTTTAGCTTCGGCCCATTTTAAAAAATAAAATATTACCTGAGAACCCATTGAATGACCGATTAATGTAGTCTTTTTACCATTTATTTTATAATTTAATTCTATTCCATGTTTCAATTTTGAAAAATAACCATCTCTGACTTCCAAATCAAGATAGGCTAATCTCCAATCATAGGAAGCACTAATCATATTATTGGGATTATATCCTATCACGGCTAGATTCTGTAAGATCTTATTCCAAATCCAGTAACCAGCAATAAAGAAATCAGCAGCTTCAAATCCTTGAGCAGCTCTTAACTTTATGTTTGGTGGATCTAATCCCGTATCGGGATCTAACATTAAATGTTTCAACCAACAATTCTTATCCAAAATCATTGATCTTAACATGTAAAATGACCCCCATAGACGTTTTCGAAAATGAGGTAATGAAGGACATTCACCTTCAGATGATAATCCCCAACTTTCAATTCCTGTAGAGATGACTCCCGGAACCATTACTACATTATGATGAGCTTCCAAATTTAATTCATTCATCATCCTCTTCCCCACTGAAAATGACTCTGCAGATCCATGCAATTGTTCACCATCATTTGCATCTATATCCGATAAAATTGAATGGAATGAATTTGGTAATAGTTCTTTCCAATCATTGAACATATCTCCAAGAGAATCTAAATTAACATAACTATCTAAATCTTTAAGTAGTAATGATTCTGGAGATGTCGAAAAAAATACTGCAAGACCCAAACCTAATAAAGCTCCCAATATAAAAATTACTCTTCTAGATTGATGTAATTGCTTCTTCAATATTTTACCCTCGGCTGGGGCAACTTTATTTGACCCCGATTTATCTGACTCAAGTGGAACATCAATTACCGAAGAAGACTGTGATTTGGAAGGGGGTTTCTTTTCCCCCTTTACCTGTTTAGCCATTATTTAACTTGAAACCAAACTAAATTGAATTAAAGCAAAGGTAGAAAGTAAAAACAATACAGGGAAAATTTTCAGGGTTTTTCGCAATAAATAAATTCTAATCTATAAAGAGCATAGCTACAAATTACCAAAGATATCAATATTATAAGACTTCCATAGTATAGTCATATTCAATTCCAGGAGTCACACTAGCAATAAACTTTAAGAAAATGATCAAGTACTGATCAACTCTTATACCAGCACTTTCTTGTTGACTCTCACCATTATCATTATTATTATTATCGTCATTATCATCATCATCATTGTAGATCTTATCATTATCGTTGTCATCATGATTGTTTTGCCTTCTTTTTTTGGCCTCAATGGCGTGTTGCATCAACACTTTCATTACTGAAGAATGCTTACAAGGATGTATAGATACCGAAGTGGTGTTGAATGAAACGGGTAAGTTTTCTATGGTAGCAGTCTTATCTCTATAATCAGATGCAATGTCCTCAAACATTTGTTTTGGTAATAATGGAATCCCATTGGAATTAAAGCCAACCAAGTATAATTTGGGTACTCTATAACTAGTAGAATAAGTAATAAAAAGATCATATTTTCTCAAATTATTATTTTCATTGGATTCGATTAAATCTTCAAACCCTTCATCTAAATCCTGATTATCTTCCAATTCCAAATCATTAGTATCGTCAATTAGTTCATCAATTTCCTCCTCTTGTTGTTTGTCATGGTGGTTACCTTCCAGTTGAGCATTGTTGTTATCATCATCTGTGTTAATTCTATGAGACTTGATCCAGCCATCTTCAAGTTCTTCTTCATCTTCATCAAGATTGGCATCATTGACACCTAAATACGAATGGGCTCTTTGATAAGAGGGAACATGTTTGGTGACTAAAAATTGCTTATCCTTAGGTAAAAAATCCTTGGTCAATTTAGGAGGCGCCGAACTCCATTCCCACGTAGGAAACTTATACACTAAGTAATCACCGGCTTTTACAAATTCATCAGGACTAATTTCTCCTGTTTTGGAAAAATTGGATTTGTTGTCTATTGGTGTTAAATATTCTCTTAATGAAGAGAGTTTAGATCTGATCATATTAGTGATTGGTTACTCTTATCAGAAGATAGGGATGTACATATATAATCAAATGCGCATTCCACGTGATGTGGTCATTCTTGATAGTGGGGAAGATTAATTATATAGTATAACAATAGAGGACACTAATTCTATTGCCGTTGTATGTGTTTTACTTTAAAGTGTGAGTAAAGAAGAGTATTGAAACATTTGTATTTTTAGTATATTTAGTATATATATATATATATATTTTTTTTTTCTTTTTTTTTTTTTTTTCTGTAATTGATTCTAGAGTCATAATGTGTATTTTTAAAAGTTAAAATAATTATTGAGAATGTAGAAGTTGCAAAAATTACTAAAAAAGTAAAGATTTATTTAAACAAAGTAAAGAGTTATTTAAACATTTAAACAAACATATAGAAAACAACAACAACAACAACAAAACAACAAAAAAAACCCCACGATACCTCTACGAAAAGACTTATCAATACTAAAGTCTTAAATATTCATACATCCAGTGAGTACTCATATCTCTACTCATACACCCTTAATTCCTCACCCTGTAGTAAAACCACCATACATAATTGAAACACCGACCATAACGGAATTCACGTGCCAACACCAGTATCAGGAATGATGTTTTGAAGTAACACTATGGTATACGTGACACGGAACTAAAAGCCTTGAAGCTTCATAGTTTCGTACATTTACCTTATAAGTATTAGAGATACTCAAAGTAGAATGTAACGGCAATTTAGACCGCAGGAACCGTGTTTCGTTACCAAAATCGCACCAAGTATAAATAAATAACGATGCGCAAGTATTTTACGAGTGATCACACAAAGCGCACCACACATAAATAAACAATCGGTCAGTTGGTCCTAAAAGGTTAGAGATTTGAAGGTAAACAATAATATCTATTGTTTACTATTGTTATTTATGCATAGTCGGGTAGCGATCGTGTTTAAGTAGAGTCTAATTATGGTAAGTTTAATGTTAACACGTCTGATGTTGGCTATCATGTATTTTAGTACGCGATCATAATAGTATACGGGATTTAACTGGAGTTATATATAAACATTTGCTGTTGTCATTTTCTCGAAAATTTCTTCATAAGAGAAAAAGGGAAAGATAGTAGTATACTATATTACTTTCATATAATCATCATCATCGTCATCATCATCATAAACTATACCATATCAGCATTACTGTCTTTACCCTTAGAATAATTACATCCATGATTTCTGACAGAAGAATTGCATTAGGTTCCATTAATGAAAATAGATTAAATATTAAAAACTACATCCCATTGAAAAAAACTAATTTAGTATCAAAAGACTTGTTTAATGAACGTAATGATTCAATTGATATATATGCTAATAAATTAAAGTTTAAATTAAAATTAGCTCTTTGTGAGTTAAATCAACATCAAAATCCTAAACCATCAGCAATTAAATCGTTTTCCATTAATTCCCCAACCAGTTCATCTACTAAAATAATGAGAAGGAAACTATCTCCATTGAAAAAGAATAGTATTAGAAATAAATTAAATTCTAAGAAACTTTTTTCATCGTCTGCTAACATAAATTTAACTAAAAAGATACCATTACAATCAACCAGAAATAACAAATCCATTAATAATACCAATAATACCAATTCTAATTTGAAATTGTTTTCTATTAAAAAGAATTCTCCTTTTTACAATAATGTAAGTAATGTTCCCTTAGTGGATCGAAGTATCAATGGTAGAAATGGTAACAATGCACCCCGGTTTAATTCAGAAACATTACCACCAATTAACAAAATTTTACAAACCCCATTAAAGTTGACCAACTCGGAAAAAAATATAGATAAATCTCCGATTAACTTGACCACACCTAATTCTTTTAGTGTCGCCAAATCTTTATTGCAATTGGGTTCAGGGTATTATAATTAGCATTTGTATATACATATATATTTCTTCTTCAGTATTAATAAAATTTCAATCTTATTTTTTTTTAATTTGATTACACCAAAACATTTGATAATGTATCTACGGATGTTAAAATCTTTCTTAAATTATTGGTATTATTCATGGGGAAAATCACCATTTGGTTGGTTTGATTTATTTTGGTACCAAAGGGAAGATTATCATTAATTATCATTTTGGAAATGATTCGTTCGTAATTTAATTTAAGTGTGAACATAGTCTCAAGTTTTGTCATTGATATAGATTTATAATAATTTGGTAAAATGGATATGTTATTTTCAATATGAAATTCAATCAACTTGTTATAATCAAGATATTTGATTATACCATGACAATTATCTAAGAATTGTTTAAAATGTGATAACTTAATAAACTTTTGATTTAGATTCAAATCTAATAGTTCAGCTGTGATGGTATCTAAGGGTAACTCTAGACTTTTAACATATTGAAATAAATTTACTTTTCTGAAATCATAATTGGATATAATAAGATATTGGGTAATTTTTAAAAATAATTCGTTCTTTAAGTTTTCATCATCAATATTATTAACTAATACCAATTTTTTATTAATTAAATCAATAAACTTATAATTCTTGGTTAATGATCTTATTAGATACTGATAATCGGTCCATAAATCATTGTACTTCAACTTAATTAAAACCACGGATTTATTATCGAAGTCATTTATTTTGTAACTATTGATATTAATTTCATTGAATAATTGATCGACCCCTTCACCTATTCCATAATTCATTAACAATTCAACCTTGATAAGCTTCAAGAGCAGCTGTAACTCCCCTGAACATTTGGCAATCACATGATTCAATTCCTCTAACTTAGAAAAGTCAGACCCAAGATACTTTCTTATTTCATTATACTTATATACGTCGTCTGGATTAGCTAGTATAGAATCCATAGTTTAGTAACGATTATAAAGCTCACTGTACTAAATGATGAGAGTGAATTCTATTTCGCACCTACATAATGATGTAAATAGGGTGAATGATGCATTACCCATAATCATTAACCATTAGAAAGAGTGTAATAACTACAAAACGTTTCAAATTGAAACGATAAATATCAAGTAAATGTTATATATTTCACAGTACAATTGGTTCAACCCATGTCAATAAGACGTTAAAATCACATAGATTACGTAATATTTGCAACTACACCTCCCCTTCTCAAAACGAAGTCATTTGTTATATCATTGACAACAAACACCATGAATTCTGATTTATCTCCACAACCTTTTAAGTCCAAGGCATTGTTTATTTGTGCCATAGACTTACTTATCCACTACATTGGATTATTTATAGTTAGTTCATACATTGTTTCCAGGCTTGGTTGGAAGAATGGATACGGGTATATATTATTCTTCAGTTTGATAAGGCTTGGAGGTCAAGCTTGTGGGATTGGGTTTTCAATATTTGGAATTAAAAACTTCAATTGGTTGATTGCTTACTTAGTGTTTACGGTAGAAGGCTATTTTATTTTGCTTATGTCTATTATGCTGTTTATTTGCAAAGAACAGGCTCAAATAATGGGACTGTCATATTTGAAAAAACGGTTATGGTTTCAATGGGACAGTTTCACAGTATACTTTCATCTTTTTTTGATTCCAGCAAATACCTTATTGGTTGTGAGTGGAACTTTGACTCAAGGTGATACTCCATCTGACTTAGGTAAATACTTGAAAGGTATTGGACAAATTTTATTTTTACTCCAATCATTGGTATTATCAGGAATAACTATCTATGATTATAGAGTTAACAATATCAAAACTAATAGAATGAAGCTTTTACTTACACTCATTCCCTTTATTCTGATCAGAGGAATATACGGAGTAGTATCCACTTTCATTGAAGAGTTAAGTTATCTGAGTGATCAAATTTATACATCAACTAGGGGTATGATGATCTGGACATTATATGAATATCTTTTATCAGTAACTATGGAATTTTTAACTGCTTTTTGTTTAGTTGCAACATACTTTTCTAAGGACAGAAAACATACTATAAAACAGAAATAAGCAACCACAACCCTATAGCATAATATAAAATCAAAAAACCGTTGTTTCTTTATCTAAAGTATTGATGCTGTAATTTGTCATCGGGTAAGACACACACTTTTTTTTTTTCAGATCTCGCTCGTATGAAATGTGTATCGTTTAGATCGTACAATTCGTTTACTCTCTGATATTTTATAAATATTCTGTTTCAGAAGAAAAAGTAAAAGTTATATTTTTTTTAAAAAGAAGTAAACAACATTCAAAATGAAGCTAACATACTTTATTATTATCCCAGTACTTTTATACGCCGCTTTTGACAAATTATTTTACACTTGGTTACCATCTCAATATGTGTTTGACAAAGACGTGTTACTTGAACTTGTCAATGAAACTCTTAATGAAAATCCAGGTGGAAACTCAACTGAATTAATGATTCTGTTAGCACCTAAAATCAAAGAAAAATATGGTGACATTGTCAATGACTTAAATTTTGATGACTGGGTATTTAACAATGCCGGTGGTTCAATGGGTACTATGTTCATTTTACATGCTTCAATTTCAGAATATTTGATCTTTTTCGGTACTAACATTGGTCTTTCTGGTCATACTGGTGTTCATTTTGCCGATGACTACTTCAGTATTATCACTGGTAATGAAAGAGCCGCTTATCCTAATGATTTTGATGGTGAACTTTATTTACCAGGTCAATGTCATCATTTACGTAAAGGTCATGTTAAGCAATTCTCAATGGAACCAGGTTCCATGGCTTTAGAATTGGCCCAAGGTTGGATTCCTGCTATGTTACCATTTGGATTTGTTGAAGTCTTATGTTCCACTTTAGATTTTGGTACTTTTGGTAGAACTGTATATTTAACTGGTCGTGACATGCTTCAAAACTTAGTTAAAGGTAAATTCTAGTTTGACTATGCTGAATTAACATAAACTGAAACAATCGAATCAGTAACTGATTTTTTTTAGATAAGCTTAGATTTAATTGAAAAGTTTAGAGTAGTTACGTTTTGGACTTTGCACTAGTGGGATTTCGCCTTGCGATAGGAAATCTTTTAGAATGTTTTTTTTTTCTTCTCTTCTCTTCTCTTCTCTTCTCTTGTCTTTTACTTTTTAGATTGTAATAGATATTCCGATAAAGAAAGAAATAGATTTCTATATATCGGTGGAATCTCTTGATTGATATATCATAGAATTGAGTTATGTCAAGAGTCCCAGACGAAAATACACCATTTTTAGTCCATAATTCTGAGGATGCCCATATAACTCCTTATACACGAGATGTTCATAGAGTTCCTGAAGAAAACAGCCTTTTCTTACACAATGAACATGATCACGATGAACAAGATATTGTTTCGTATGTTCAACATAGAAGAGCTTCCATAGCTTCAGTGGGGACGGAAAATATCCCTCATAATTTTAACTTGAGTCGCTCATCATCAAGGAATTTCGATAGTGAAAGGGGTGAAAGAGGTGATCGATTAACATTAACCCCATTTAAGTCTCATGCATCATCCATTGATGTTCAAGATGTTTTGAGTAATTCCAATTTATTAGCTGAGCCCGAAACTTCATTTAAAACTGAAATTAATGTTTTGATCAAATATTCTGTACCTTTAGTAATTACATTTTTATTACAATATTCTTTAACTGTGGCTTCAGTATTTTCTGTGGGTCGATTAGGATCAAATGAATTGGCAGCTGTTAGTTTATCCTCAATGACAGCTAATATTTCTGGATATGCTATTATTCAAGGGATTTCTACTTGTTTAGATACTTTATGTGCACAAAGCTACGGTAAAAAAGATTATAATACTGTGGGATTACATTTTATGAGATGTAATTATTTATTAATGATTTTATTGGTTCCAATGTTCATATTATGGTTTTTTTTTTCTAAAATGGTTTTAATAAGTATCATTGGTAGTGATCAACAAGAATTATGTATTTTAGCTTCCAAATATTTACAAGTTATTAGTTTTGGATTACCCGGATTTATTTGGTTTGAAAATGGTAAACATTTTTTACAAAGTCAAGGGATTTTTCATGCTTCCACTTATGTTTTAGCATTATGTGCTCCTTTAAATATCGTTTTAAATTATATTTTGGTTTGGAATAAAACAATCGGATTAGGATTTATTGGTGCTCCTTTATCAGTGGTAATAACAAATTATTTAATGTTTGTTCTTTTATATGCTTATATTTTTTTCGTAACTGGTTATCAATGTTGGCCGAAACATGGTTTGATCAGCAAAATATATTTTAAAAATTGGAATAAAATGATCAACTTATCAATTCCTGGTGTATTGATGGTAGAAGCTGAATGGTTAGCATTTGAAATTATAACTTTCATTGCTTCTCGATTTGGTACCAACGTTTTAGCAGCTCAATCAATCATTTCTACTACTTGTGTGTTATTATATCAAATCCCATTTGCCATTTCCATTGCTTCATCTACAAGAATTGCTTGGTTTATTGGGGCAGCATCAAAGAAATCGGCAATTATTGCCACCAATACTGCCATATTTGTTGCTATTATTGTGGGGATGGTTTTATTCACATTCTTAATAATATTTAGAAAATTTTTAGCATCATTATATACTAGTGATGAAGAAGTTATTAAATTGGCAGCAAAAGTGTTAATTATTGGCTCCATAAATCAAGTTAATGATAATATTGCATGTATTTGTTCAGGAGTTTTAAGAGGTCAAGGAAGACAAAAGATTGGTGGAATTTTGAATTTATTTAGTTACTATTGTATTGCATTACCAATTGCTTTTGTTTTATCTTTCCATTATAATTTACAGTTGATTGGGTTGTGGTTAGGTATGTTCATTGCATTGTTCACCTTGACGGTTTTAGTATTATATTATGTCATAACCAGTAATTGGGAAGACATTATTAGTGAGTGTATCAATGATGGTATTCATGATGATCTCAATATCGATAGTCATTCAATAGTTCCTAGTATGAGTAGTTCTCATATGTTATAAGTTTGGCATTCAAACTCATAAGGTTGTAATAATAACCATAGTCATCCTCAGTATTTATTATCAAATATACGCCGTACATAAAGAGTGCTAAAAAGTGCTGCGAAGCAGCATTAGCAGCCTTTTGATTACTGAAATTAGCATTTGGGGCGGACATACGCCTTAGTTAGTCCACTAAATTTCTCTAATAAATTATTGTCAATGTGGAGTAAGAATCAATTAACAAAAAGAAATTACATCATTTTTGGTATTACTTTTTATTCCAACAATACAATCAACCCAAGGTTCCTTTGCTGTTCCCTTATCAAAAATTTCTGCTTTGGGACAGATTCACACCGAAAAGAGTAATGATATTAATTACGATTCCGCTTTGTGTCATAATTTTAGGGGGTTTAATTTCAAAGTTCTTCTCAGGGATGCAGATTATTGTAATCATCCGTAATTTTTATAGCATTATATAAATCAACGTGGGATCCCTACTGAAGATTTTTTTATTATTTAATAGTTTTTTTTTTCTCCCACTTAAATTCTATTTCAGTCGCTTTAAACTTTGTAAAATGAGATTATCTGTTATCGCAATCGCTTCTACTTTATTATCTACAGCTGTTGCTGCAAACGTTACTGAAACTGACTCTAGTTTAGTTACTGTAACTTCATGTGAAGCTGAATGTACTAATGGTACTACTCCAGGTGTTACTTCTTATGAAGGTGTCGCTGGTGACAATAAGCAATACTTTGGTGCTGCTGCCGGTGCTGCTTTAGTTGTTGCTGGTTTCTTAGGCTTATAATGAATTTTGCTAATGGGTATTTTAATGTTCTTCTAATAAAATGTTTTATTTTCTTATATAAGTATTAATACAAAAATTTTTAATTTCGATTTAACCATTAATTTGTCGTAAAAGTTTAGTTTAATTCATCTAATAAGTTGTTACACATTAATTTGACTGAATTTTCATTTGTAGTTTCTCTTATCAACTTTATCTTTTTAGCTATATTGCGGTCATTATAATGTTTTTTTAACTGTTTGTATTTGGAAAATAATTTCAAATAACTCTTATAGAAATTTTGATAATTAATTAATTCATTTAGGTATTCTTTTTTCAATTGATCATAATCTCTATTACCAACATCATCAGATTGATTCATATTAATGAGTCCATTCAAATGTTCCAACACTTTATTATTATCGTTAATTGTTTGACTTACATCATTTATTTGTTTTAAATTATCAAGTTGTAATTTGAAGGAATTTTCATTAAATTTGGTGTTGTACTTTGTTTCTTTGTTGATTTCTTTATTAACTTCTTCATGTAATCTTTTCAATTCAAGGTCTTCATCAAAAGATGAAGGTTTCCTTGTAACTTCACTAGGATTATATTTATTGAAAACCCCATTGTAGGGTCTGTTGGATATATCTGTCAAGGGTATATCTGGTCTATCGGAAAATGGTCTATCAGAATAAGGTCTATCAGAATAAGGTCTATTAGATAAGGGCCTATCAGATAAGGGCCCATTAGGTAAGGGCCCATTAGGTAAGGGCCCATTAGGTAAGGACCTATTAGGTAAGGACCTATTAGGTAAGGACCTATTGGGTACATTTAAAGGCTCATAAGGCAAATGGTCATAAGGCAAAGGTCCCTGCTTATAACTGTCATCATGAAGACCATAAAGTTTATTCAGCCTATCTTCATTAGTATATCTTTTATATGAATCTGATTGTCTTGGAGTATATCTGTTCTTGTAATTACGTGGTCCCGAAGACAAGAAAACATCGGAATTGTTTGAGAATCTGTCAGGAATAAAAGGAGGTTCATTGACACTTTGTCTGTTGTAACCAATGCTAGGTTCAATGGGATGAGAAATATCATCATCATAAGGTCTAAATTTACCAGGATAATTGTCAGGAATGGAATGTAATGATCGTAGAGAATCTGATAATCGAGTATTATTTTGAGTAAACTGATTATATACCATATTTAGATCATTATTCAATTCGTCATCAGATTCATCTTCTATATCACCAAATAGATCTCTAGGTTTATTATTGTGGAGAGAAAAATCATCATGTCTATAGCTGGGAATAGTAGTATTATAATCAATAGTGGGTTCATTGGTTAAAGGAGTAGAAGGACCAAAGATCCCATTGATTGCTTTACCAAATAACGTTTTTGGATTATCGATCATAGAAATTATGAAATAATTATATTAACCATCAAAGGGTTTTGTGATTTGATAGTAAAATACTGCTCGAAAAAACAAAAAAAAAAAAAAGAAAACATCCAAAACATAAAATTAAGACGCGATATCATCGATGGCTTTTAGAGAAAACTGTAAAAGTACTAAAAAGTTAACAGAGAAACAGAATTACTCAATTGAGCTAAGACCAAACACACTAAAGGGTCTTGAAAGGAATCTAAACACACCAGATTGTTTCAAGAGATAATCAAGTAGTTCCATTCACCTTTGACTATAATCAAGAGGCAAATTCCATTAACATGTACTGCGAGAATGTATCAGAAGCTTGTGCCTGGAATGTTTGATTTAGATTCAAAAAAGAAAAAATAAAAAAAAAGGAAATAGTTTATGACGTTTTAAAACACCTAAGGATTGTCAAGTACGAATTGGCCCAAAGAGGGAATCTAACTGGTAACAATCTAACTGGTGACAATCTGATGGGAATTTAACTCTAATATTAAGGGGCAATAAGCGAAGTCGATAAAAACTCTAAAATATAAACCCGATGACGCTTTAGAAAGAGAAACTAATATCGTCCAAAATTAGACCACGCTAGATTTACACTAGTCTTTGCATGAATTACATTTCAAGGCATAAGTGGGTATACGAGAAAGCATTGTTTTCATTCAAGTTAGTTAGTGGGTCCTTAGAACAATATAACCGTCAAAAGGAATTGATGTATAATCTAAATAATAACAACATAGCCAGACTAAAATATGTAAGCTACTAGCCATAATTGGTGATGAAATTACTTAAATTGACATATATATAAATATTCAGGATGACCTCGTCTATTAAATAAGGCACATTTAAAGTTTAAACTTTGAACAATTATCTTCTCAACAATTGGCTTTGGTTCGGAGAAAACATTTCGGCAAATTCTCCAGACCCAGTCGTGTAATATTCATTAACGCCGTTGGGGTTTGACATCTTGTACTCCACTTTGCCTTACAACTCCTTTTCCTCGCTTTCGAATAGGAGTGCAGGAAAAGGAAGAAGGAGCAAAAAAGAAAAGGAGGTCCATTTTTTAAAAATCGTAGACATACATTGGTGTAGAAGGAGGTGAGAGTTGAACAACCTCGAAGGAGGGAGCGTTCCTACGAAAAATAATTCCGACTAAGCTTTAGACTATAGGAAAAAGGCAACTTGAAACAGACCAAGGATCAGTGCTAATGGCAGTAATTAGAGAACATAATGTAAACCCGAGGAAAAAAAATGCAATATCAAGGTCCCATAACAAATTCAGAAGCCATACAAATAAAAAATCCGTCTCGCCTAAAATGAGACCATTGTTTAAACGCCATGTGACTCCTTTAAACGGTACAATGTTTTATGCATGAGTTTACGACATAAGCGATAACAATACCTCATTGGTAAGAAAATTATTGCGCACAATAGAATCGTTCTCGGCTAACAATGCAATTGCGTCAACCAAATGTAGTTATTTTTAGTGGTTGGTGGAGCGACATACAAAGACATTACAACGGTTTTCTATTATTGCCTTTCTATTGTTTAATGTGGCTGTTATAATGATCATACTGGTCCACTAACAAGAGATTGAATAATTGGGTAATCTAATTTGATACTTTAATTTGCCTTAACCGATTATTTAGTATTTTACTCAATCTGTTACAAGGGACAATCAAACTATTAAATAATATTGACATATCCTTTACGATCTACTAGTGATTTACCAGAATGTTTCATCTTTAGATTTTAAAGGAGAATCCCCTGTCTCGACTGGGGAAGGAGGTGAGTATGTTGCGTTAAAAAGTTGTCGATCAAACATGCAGAAAAGGTAAAGGGTATTATTTACTGATTGGGTATGTGGTTTTTTTTTTTTTTTTTTTTTTTTTTTTAAATAAAGGAGATTGTTCGGCAATACATATTTCAAAGGGTTATGTAGTGAGATAAGTTTATACTCCAAGATTGCCAGGTGTGAATGCCTTAAGGTGTATGCATCATTTCTTTTATTGCGTGTTTTTTTTTTTTTTTTTTTTTTTTTTTTTTTTTTAAAGGCTAATTCAAGGTTTTAGACGAAAGATAAAAAATATTAAAATATTAAATTACGCTAAAAATTGTTTATAATTATAAAGTATTGGGAAATTCCCGACAATTACAATTCCTTAAAATTGTTCACTAATACTTGTAAGGTGTTTTCAAACGAAATTTACATTTAACCTGAAGGTACATATAATATAAGGTTAGTTCGTCAGATCAATTTTTTTTTTTCTGTTCCTGAATTTTTCACTCAAAACCCCAGTCCTATCCAAAAGTTATAAAAAAATTTTTCATCGTTGAATAATTTTTGACTACAGATATTCTATCTTCATTTTATTTCAAATTCCTTTTCATTCTTTTTTAAAAAATATCCTTAATTGATAAGCTTGTATTATCATTTAATTGAGTTAAAGGTTTAGCTATTTTTTTCTTTCTTTCATTAACTTCAATTCGTCGAAATTATCTTTAATTCGATTCATTCATTTATCAAAGGTTTCTTTCTTTTTTGGTTTTTATTTTTATTTTTATTATTTTTTAATAATTACTGCTGCTAATATCAAATAAGTTATAACAAAATGCCTTCAGCACCATTATCTAACTTTAGTCATACTGAATATTCATCAAAATTATATAAAGATGAAATCAGTCATCATAGAAATGTCGTTGATGAATACAATCAAGAAATTTATAATCATTTCTTGCATCTATTATCAACTACCAAACCCAATTTGGAATTATATCAACAACAACCCTTTTTGACTTTTTCAATTAGATCAAAATTGATTGATTTCTTATTAAAAATGTCAACCAGATTGAAAATCATCCCATTTGTCTTTTATAAAGCCGTTAAAATCTTTGATAGATACTGTTCTAAAAGAGTCATTTTATTGGATCAATCTCAATTAATCATAACTACTTGTTTATGGATTGCTTCAAAAGTTCAAGGTGGTAATAATCATTTCATCAATTTAAATAATATTGAAAAATTAGATTCTGTAACCACTATTAATGATTTAGGTTATGGTTGTGGTGGTAAATATTTAGGCCCCACAGAAAGATTTAGATTACCTAAATTGCATGAATTGGTGAAATTATGTGGTGAAAAATGTAAATATGATCAATCAATGTTTAAACAAATGGAATTGCACATTTTACAAACTTTAGATTGGTCATTTAATGAACCAGGTATTGAAGAATTCATTATGAAATCTAATGATTTCAATATTATAAATAAAAATGAATTTTTTAAAATCAAAGAATTCTTAAGTTATTTATCATTATATTCCAGTGATTTGATTGATATTGATATGGTCGATTTAAGTAAAGTTATTATTGATTTAATCAATGAAACCTTCAATTTAAATGAATCTGATTATTATTATCAAACAATTAACAAACCTGATTTATCTAATGGTTATTCTGTTGAAGAAGAAGAAGAAGAATTTTTCATTGAAGGTGAAGAACGTCCTTCACTCTCAATTTTTGAACATAAAATTGATTACAATCAATACAAATTCATTAAAAAGCATATGATTAAATCGATTTTAGGTGCATCCGATTTCATTTTAAAATTATTCAATTCTAAAGGTCCACAATATTTATTTCATCAGGTATTAATAACTTATAAAGACCCATTCAGAAAAGGAGTTCATGACTTCATTCAACCTCCTTCACAATTGGTATCAATGCCTCCAATTTCAACATCAACTTCTTCATTATCACCAACATCACCAACATCAACTATGTCCATGTCATCACCACTTACACCAACTTGTACAACTCCTATAACCCCTACCCATCCTCAAATGCCTCATTCAACAACCATTTACAAACCCACACCAATTTCTTCAAATTCCGCTAATATGGCTAATATGGCTGCCACTTCAACATTTAATAATGGTTTAGCTAATAACTCATCATTTAAGAAGTATCATGCTACTATTGGTGATTATAGCATGGCAGTACCAAGAATTATAACCAATTATTCTGGTGTTCCATCTATTAATTCTTCGCATCATCATCATAATAGTAGTCAGGCTAGTATTAACTCATCTTTTTCTAAAGATACAGAATACTCTATTTTTGAAACGGATTCTAGAAGAAATGGTGTTTATACCCCCATGAGTGATGAAGAGTCTCCCATTTTCCATAAACCTCATGATCAACATAATTATCATAGTTTTCATAAAATTGCATAAGTTTTTTCTACTATTACATTATTTTATTTTACATTATTTTTAACGTTATAGTCATACGACAGAGATCAAATTCTTCACATACATTTTAATATCCAAAATTACTTGATGATTTTTTCTTCTTTTCTTCTGGTTATTCATTCGTGTATTTAATATTCCTTTTTTATTTTTCTGCTAAAATATATTTTTTTGTTTGCTATTTGTTTTATAGTTTGATATTACATTGCATTGTACATAAATTACTATTAATATAAAATGTGTTGTTTGATATTTGTTGTTTGATATTTTACTATAGATTCAAATCTCTTGTAATCTATTTCAGGAACATTTTTGTTTCATAGCCCAATGAAGTCGCACCGCCTATTTGATGTTTCTAAAATTAAAGGGCGCGTCAAGAAAACTCTTGTCATAGAGAAAAACCAAAAGGTTGACAAAAATTTGTTTTCATTGCTCATCAGGGACATTTATACTAAGCATAAGTCAATAGTTATTCTTTTGATAAAAAAACTTAAAAGTACTTGTGAATATAAGAACAAGAAGATAAACAGATATAAAATTAAAGTCAGTTATATTATCGAGGTTTAGTATTAGGGCATAGAAAGGAATAAGAATCTATTACAAGTTTTTTTTGTTTGTAAAAATACATTGATTATTATTAAGTATTCAAGTTAACCATAACCCAAATTTCCTACCTTCATTTTTATTATCACAAACAAGATGAGATTCTTATTACCCATATTTATGGTATTATCCCTAGTGATAGGTGATCCTAACATGAAGGAATTACATGGAACTTGGTCATCAAAATCTAATACAGTATTTACAGGGCCGGGGTTTTTTGATCCAGTTGATGAATTATTAATCGAACCAGATTTACCAGGGATTTCATATTCTTTTACCGAAGATGGTCATTTCGAAGAAGCTTTATACAGAATCACTTCTGACCCTGTTGATCATACATGTCCAACAGCAGTGTTAATTTTCCAACATGGAACATATGAATTATTAAGTAATGGTTCTTTAGTATTAACTCCTATTGCTGTGGATGGTAGACAATTATTAAGTGATCCTTGTGGTAACCAAGGGGCAGTTGCTGATCAATCTAAAAATTCAATTTATTCAAGATACGTTCAAACAACCATGTTTAAAACTTTCCAAGTATCGGTAGATCCTTATCATGGAAGATATAAGTTGCAAATTTTCCAACATGATGGTTCCAGAATGCAACCATTATATTTAGCCTACAGACCTCCATTAATGTTACCCACTGAAGCTTTAAATCCAACTAATTCTGCTTCTGAAACAAAGTCAACATTAAGTAAAAGAGTGAAAAGATCTTTGGAAAATCAATATAGAACTAATGCCATTAGAGAATTTGATACTTCCAAATATGATTTCTTCTGGTGGATAGGTATAACTTGCCTTGCTGGTGGTGCCACAGTAGCCTATTTCCATTGAGATTAAGAAATGAAAGAAAGAACAAGAAAGAAAGAAAAAGAGAAAAAGAAAAAAAAAACGAAAAAAAAAGACAAAAAACCTAGAAAATATAATCGAATAAAGAAATTACAATAGTAACCGCTTGTCATTTTAAATAAGTATTATTTAATAACTGCAATGTATATTAAGTTTATAAGAAATGAAATCTCTTGTTTTCCCAATCCATGGCGTCGTGCACCGCGCAAACTTCCCCTAGTCACTGATGGTAATCTAATGGAGGCAAGTCTGATAACTATAAGAAATCAATATGTCTTGGTTTAGTGGATCTACAGTTAATGTAGTAGAACTAGACAATAAAATATCTGAGGCTACATCGGAAGCTATTCCAAATGGAGAAATCGATTTAGCAATCGGATTAGAAATCACTGATTTAATTAGAAGTAAGAATATTCCTCCTAAACAGTGTATGAGATGTTTAAAGAAGAGATTAACTACTACATATGCCAATCCTAATTTGTTATCATCAAGTTTGAAATTGATAGATTTGGCAGTGAAGAATGGGGGGTATCATTTTTTAGTTGAAATAAGTTCAAAGGAGTTTATGGACTATTTGGTTGATTTCATCCTTAAGGTTCATTATAATCCTCATGATAGTAAGATAACTTCGAATCAAGCCAAGTATAATGTATCTCAATACATATTAACACTTATTAAGAGTTGGACAACATATTTCAAGTCACAATTGCAGTTAAATTATGTGGAAAAATGTTATAATGATTTATTAAAGAGAGGCTATGAATTTCCTGATATTGATTATTCAGAATACTTAAATGGTACATTTATCGATTCTGAAACCCCAGCTGATTGGGTGGATAGTGATGAGTGTATGATATGTTATAAGGCATTTTCTATGTTGAATAGAAAACATCATTGTCGGTCATGTGGAGGTGTATATTGTCACGAACATTCCTCTCACAATGCTCCATTACCATCTCTAGGCATTACTGAACCGGTTAGAGTTTGTGATAATTGTTATGATAAAATTAAAACAAAAAACTCTGAAGGATTAAAAATAGTTCAAAATGATCATCAAAGATCTATGTCAGCAACCGATGTTGATGATGAAGATGAACAATTACGTAAAGCCATTGAATTAAGTTTAAAGGAGTCTGGTGGTATCGAAACTGCAGCATCTGCTCCCCAAGCGGCTCCAATTAGAGAACCAGAACCAGCTCCTAATCCAGATAATATCGAAGAAGAGGATCCTGAAATGAAGGCTGCCATTGCTGCTAGTTTAAAAGAATTCGAGTCTCAAGAAAAAATACATAAATTGAGAGAGGAACAACAACGTCCTACCCAGACACAAACTATAAAAGAAGAAGAGCCTCAATCCAACTTTTATGATAATGTTTTACCCTTTGAACAAACATCCAATCCCTTTACTGATTCTCAAATTGATAGTTCCAGCAGAGAAAGATTAACACCATCGGCTCATATAGAAAAGCATAAACCCCAATTAAACAATGATCTTAGTCAACAGGACGAGGAGACAATCAATTTGTATATCACCATAATGAATGGTGTTCGTAATGACCCTTCAAGAGCAAATAATATTCTATATGATAAAGATTTGGCTCAATTACACGCCAGGATTAATCAATTAAAACCAAAATTGAACAAATCATTAAGAAGTTCCATCGAAAAATATGAATCGTTTGTTGCATTGAATAATAAGATATCTACCATCACAAGGTTATACGATCAATTTTTGGAATCTAAATTGGATCAAGTTTATGGAGGAGGGTTCAATGCCAATGCTAGTTATAACACAATGCCCTATCCAATGGAAACCCCTCAAGAAGGTTCTTCAACCATGTCTAGACAACAAACTGGAATCAGTTATGACAATGAAAGACCTCAGGATCCTTATTATTATCAGCAACCACCAGTAACTCAAGGATCACAACCAGATTACCCTGAACAAGTTGGAAGAAATTATACGGGACAAGACTATAGCATGAGCAGCAACCCAAATATTACAAATGAGTCCTCCTATAGAAACTACGAAGCACCACCAGCTTTTGAACCATCTGAACCCCTTGACTATAGCAATAATCAATACAGGGAATCTAGTCCAGTTTACAATACTGATCCAAACCAGTCCGTCTATTCATCTCAAGAAAGTCAACAAATTAATCAACCTCCTCCATTACATGCACAATATAGTCACCATACTAAATATCCACCACCTGAACATCTTGAAGCTCATTTGACAGGTCAAAACTATTCTTTTTCGCCTCAAAATTCGGGAATGAATCCTCAATACACTTCTGATCATTTTTCTACTTACAATACGACAGGTAATTCAATAGATGCAGCTACTTCTAGATATCCTTCCATAGGTGAATTTGATGATAAGTATCCTTCAGCTCCAACAGCCGCTCCAACACATGCAGCCCCTTCAGAACCTACCATTCCTACAGAATCTATGAATGATTTATCTATTGAAGAAAATAGAAAAAAAAAAGCTGCAGAGGAGCCTTTAATTGATTTATAATCTTACCTTATATAGTTTTTTATAGTAATTATAGTAATTAGCAACGTCGTGCCCAGTGATCATATTTGGTTGCTAAAGTGAGACACACCGTAAATAAGTAGCAAATCATTGAGATGAGTGAAAAAAAAAAGTACTTCATCAGACTTCATTACAGATTTTATCGACTTAAAACTAAAGAAATTTAAGTTAAAATCCTTCCCAAGTTACTTAATATACGTACGAGAGCTGCCGCTTGAAGTTTTTAATCTGATTTTTGCTTGCAATCTTTTGTAAGCAATTTTATTTTGTGTTGGAAGACCCACTGCCCTTAGTGAAAAAAAAGAGAGAAAAGAGAAAAACCCAAGAGGTTAAAAGAGAAAACAGAAGTAATATATAAAAAAGTATTATAGAAGAAATGGCTCCATCAATCCAATACAGTAATGGATTGTTTAATGGATTATCAAATGGATTATCAAATGGATTATCAAATGGATCATCGGATAATTCAACATTAACAACCAAAACCTTTGATAGCAAAAAAGCTGACAAATTAGTTCGAGAAGCATTTGGTAATCGGATTAAAAATATTGATCATGAAACATGCGATCCTGAAGAAGAAAATGCATTTTTCGTAGCTGATTTAGGAGAAGTTGAAAAATCATTACAATTATGGAATGAAGCCTTACCTCAAGTTACTCCTTATTATGCTGTCAAATGTAATAGTGATGAAAAGATTGTTGAATTATTAAAGGAAAGAAATGTAGGATTTGACTGTGCATCGAAAAATGAAATCGATTTGGTGTTAAGACATGGTATTGCTGCTGATAGAATAGTTTATGCTAATCCTTGTAAGACCAATTCATTCCTTAGACATTCAGAAAAAATGAATGTCAATTTGACCACGGTTGATAATTGTATTGAATTATATAAGATCAAACAGTATCATCCTCAATGTGGACTTTTAATTAGAATCATCACTGATGATAAAGATGCTCAATGTCAATTATCACAAAAGTTTGGTTGTGATTTAGATTATGCTATGAATGAAATCTTACCTTTGGCTAAAGATTTACAATTAGACGTTAAGGGAATTGCTTTCCATATGGGATCAGGAGCAAAAGATTTTCAAGCCATGTCAACTGCTATTAGAGAATCAAGAATCATTTTTGATTATGCGTTGCAAAAATTCGATTATCATTTTAATATTTTAGATATTGGTGGAGGATTTGAAAGAGAAACTTTTAAAGATTCTTCCATGATTGTAAACACTTCTTTACAAGAGTTTTTCCCCCGTGATTACTTACAGGAAAATGAAATCAAAATCATTAGTGAACCCGGTAGATTCATTGTTTCTGATGCTTTTACATTAGCCGTTCATGTTATTGGGAAAAAACCAGAAATTGATGGTCCTTCTAAACTTTATATTAATGACGGGGTTTATGGTAATTTAAATTGTATTTTATTTGATCATCAACACCCTCAACCTAATGTTTTATCTCACAATAATCATGTTAACTATAACCCTCCCCAATCGATTACTGATACTGATGAAAAGGGCAAGTATCAATTTTCTATTTGGGGCCCAACTTGTGATGGTTTAGACTGTGTAACCACTTTATGTGAACTTCCAGTTGATGTTCAAGTTGGTGATTGGTTATACTTCCCCCATTTAGGTGCTTACACATCTACCGCAGCCACGGAATTTAATGGCTTCTCTAATCAGTCAGAGACCATCTATGTCAATTCCCAATGATGTAGGAAAGTACATTCATTTCTTGCCATTGAGGTTAATATAGACATCTATCGTAGATATATATTAATCCTTTTGGCTATATAGAATTTAATAGGTGTTTAAACGAAAAATAAAAATAGAAACTAAGCGTGTGCATATGCAGAAAAAAGAAGGAGCACCTAAGCCATCAAATCCAGAATGATCACATCTCGTTATGTAGAGATATAATGCGCGACTGATATTGACAGCCGACAAATACCCAAATCTTAAGGTCATTTTGTCAAAGAAAAGAGTAAAAGAAAAGAGTAAAAAAAAAAAATTAAGGGAGATATGGCCGAACAAAAACAAATACAAATTAACAATGCCATGAAGGCAATGAAGCATAAACAAGAAACTCCCCAAATTAAACATATGTTTGCTACTGATGAGGGAGAAATGGTTAATACTCAAGAGAGAGTAGTAACATCAGTTAAGGCACCAGCAGATTTCAATCCTAGTGATGACGAAGTATTTTTACCTAATGGATTACCCAATTGTGAGTTTTTAAAGGATCATTTTTTTAATGAAGGAAGACTAAAAGAAGATCAAGCTATTAGAATTCTAAGAGATGCTACTGAATTGCTAGCAAGTGAGCCTAATTTATTAGAAGTCCCTTCACCTGTAACTGTATGTGGTGATGTTCATGGGCAATATTATGATTTAATGAAACTATTTGAAGTAGGAGGTGATCCTTCTAATACTTCATATTTATTTTTGGGTGATTATGTTGATAGAGGGTCATTTTCTATTGAATGTTTATTATATTTATATTCATTGAAATTATCTTATCCTGATACATTTTCCATGTTGAGAGGTAACCATGAATGTAAACACTTGACTGAATATTTTACGTTTAAAAATGAATGTTTGCATAAATATTCATCTACTTTATACGAAGAGAGTTTAAGATCCTTTAATGCTTTACCATTAGCGGCTATTATGAATAAACAGTTTTTCTGTGTTCATGGTGGATTATCACCAGAATTGAGATCTTTGGATGATTTAATTAGATTGGACAGATTCAGAGAACCTCCTACCAAGGGTTTAATGTGTGATTTACTATGGTCTGATCCTATCGAAGATTATGATGAAGATAATATGGATCAAACTTTTGTCAGAAATACCATGAGAGGATGTTCTTATGCATTTACTTATAAAGCATCTTGTCAGTTTTTAGAAAGAACTGGATTATTATCAATAATTAGAGCTCATGAAGCTCAAGATGCTGGTTATAGAATGTATAAAAGAACTAAGACTATGGGGTTCCCTTCATTATTGACCATGTTTAGTGCTCCTAATTATTTGGACAGTTATAATAATAAAGCTGCTGTATTAAAATATGAAAATAACGTTATGAACATCAGACAATTTAATTCTTGTCCTCATCCTTATTGGCTACCCCATTTTATGGATGTTTTCACGTGGTCTTTGCCATTTGTTGGTGAAAAAGTTACTGATATGTTGGTATCAATTCTTAATGTTTGTACTGAAGAAGAATTGAGTGAAGATGTCCAAAATGATGATCTTAATTATAGTGTTAATTCTGATTCTCAACCATCATCTCCAGTAGAAATGAGAGCCCCATCACTTCCTCAAAAATCGTCTGCTCCAGATGTTAGTAGTGAAGAAGAAGATAATTATGAAGTTAGGAAACAAGCTTTACGTAATAAGGTGTTGGCTATCGGAAGAGTTTCAAGAATGTATCAAATTTTACGAGAAGAACGTACTGAAGTGGCCCATTTGAAAAAATTAAACAGTGGAACTTTACCTAAAGGATCATTAATACATGGAAGTGAAGGTCTTAAGAGCACCATTAATAATTTTGAAGAAGCAAGAGAAGCTGATTTAGTAAATGAAAAGTTACCTCCTTCAAAAGAAGAACAAATTAAAAAGAAACATGAAAGAGATCAACAGATTGAAAAGGAAATTTACAATTCTAATCATCATAGTCCAGTATTTCATAAATTAATGAGAAAGCTTTCTAACGATAGATGATTTGGAAATTATGCATATATCAAGATTTACCTTCGTGTATTCATGGGACGTATTTATTCGTATATAGTTTTAACGTGTATTTTATTTCATCTTTATAACTTTCGCATTAAAATAAATCGTCAAATTCTATCAGTTTCCCATCATTAACGGTATATGATGCCCAGTCCTCAGATTATAAATGATATTCCCAATATAGAAAATACAATACCGATTTCGACTTATCAAGCATCATCACCGGAGAAGTTTTCATTGGAAGATGATGATAAGTTTGTATTATACGCAGGTGGAGAAAACTATAAGTTACAGGTTTCCAATGATATGAACAATATTAAAGTATCTCAGGAAATAAAGTCAATAACAGATTTTGGTGTCAGTATATTTGTCTTAAACACAAACTTTATTATTTGGTGTGATGACATAAATAAAGGTATTATGTTTCCTTATCAGTCAATCATATTACACGCATTAAAGAAAGATAGTTTATATTTGCAAATTGTATCGAATAAATTATTCGAAAATACGAATGAATCGTCGGAATTCACTTCCAGTGTAGAAATAGAAATCCATTTTCATGACAGTCAAAAATTAAAAGGGTTTCCTTCAATTCCCAATGATATCCATAGTATCTATGAAGCAATGAATAAATGTTCATCATTTCATTTTGATGAAGAAGACATGGATGATGAAGAACAACAACAACAGCAACAACAACAACTTGATATGCCCCTTGATGGAGCTTTTCAAGGTTTTGATTCAATAGAGCAACAACAGGCAATAGAAATCCCTTCTAATTGGGTTTCTAATGATATAGCTTTAGCCTCCAATCAAGGAGATGCTGACGATTTAGAAGCCAGTGATGACAATCAAGAGCGAGAGTTAGAAGCAGGTATGAATGTGGACATTGGTTATGGTCAAATAGCCGGTTCTATACGAAAACGTGAAGAAGAAGAACCAGAAACTAGAAAAAGGAGATTGTGAATACAAAATTATCAAATATGATTTATTATTGCATATATAGACAATTTAATAAATTTAACTTCTTCATAATTAAAAAAAGACACACTATCGATAAGAGTGAAAAATTCCTATATAATATCGCACTTTGAGTGATTTAGGAAGGAGGTTTAAAAATCGCCCGACACAATTTACTGCTTTCTTTGGTGTACTCCTGACTACGATTAAACTGATATAGAATACTCCAAGAAGTACCAAATAATGAGGACAGTAGAGAATAGAATACAGTACAAGGAGCATTTTTTCAAATTAAGTCAGGGAAGAATAATCGAACTCAATGATTTGGAATACTGGAAGTACTTTTGGGTTGTTCCTGAACATATCAACGACATCTTTGAACTTTTAACTCCTTATGATATAAGAACAACCAGAGATCAAAATCCTATCAACTATTTCCTGTTAATATCCATATTATCAAATCAGATCATAGAATTTATAAATAACTATAGAATTTTACCAAAGTTTGAATTACTCAATTGTGTCAGATTATTGACCAAACTATTGCCTTATCTATTTGAATTACCTGACTATGAAGCCATCGAGATACAATTGTTTTGTCAAGATTACGACCCCAAATTGTTTAATACTGATTATAGCTGCATCAACTATTCTACTATTTCCAATGTTCCTGAGGACAAAGATGTGCTTTGCTTAAAATTGATCACTTCTTTAGTTGATGGACTATTCTTAAAAGGATTTACTGTTCCTTCTTCGAAATCATTCTCAAAAGCACCCACTCCAACATCCTCACTATCTTCATCACACTCATTAGCTTCGTCACCGTCTTCTCAAAGTCTATCTGATACCAATGACAATATCTCCATATCCCTTTGGGAACCGGGTATGGGAATATCATCTAAATATGTACCCCCGAATTTAAGACTTGAATCCAATAGATTGGAGATTATGAGACTAATTAGCACCCTTTGCAGTAATCCCTTTTACCAATTACCTTCTCAAGTTGTATCCAAAGGATCAATATTCTTAACCCTATTAGTGTCATCAGTACCAAGGATACAACTTTTAACTTTGGCCTGTTCATTAATGAATGTTCTTTTTAGATCATCAAGAAGTCATCCTAATGAAAATATGTTAAATTTTCAATCACAGCAATTAACGTTTACTAGACATTTATATATAACCATTTGTACACAATTGCTAATGAAAATGATCATATATCCATTACCAACGGGGAAAAATACCGAGTTTTTAAAAAAATCCAACATATGCATTAAAAAGCCTTATAATATAGTCAGAGTGTACGTGGGGAAATTGCATAAAGATGGCGAGTTAATGTTTCTAGCATCATGCCTTATAAGTATCCTTAAGAATCCTATCGAGACGACCAGGAATGCCAATGGACCCAAATTTGGATTTACTGGTCCTACAAATCCTTCTTTATGGACTACGGAAGTAATCATGTTTTTATGGGAATTATTTCAGTGTAATAAATCTTTCAAACAGTTAGCTGGGAAAAGATATTACACTGAACTTACCGTCATATTAGTTTGCTACATTCAGTATTACCATCAAAATGCCTACTATAAAGATATGATAAGATTGACGGCCTACTTTTTACTTTATTTATCTTCTGATGAAGTATTGATTGATAACTTATTAACCCCAATTTCTAATGAATTTTATAACAGTTTACCTTATTCCATGAAAGATACCCTTCTGCAACAACTGAAACCATTAACTCAATTAAAAGCTACCACGAGGGACCTTTTAATTATTCAATTATGTGGCATTTTAAACAAGACTACTGCAAATACTCAATACAACACTCCAGTTGAATCATTATTACTTACCACACTCATGGAGATTTTATATAATATTATTCCAATAATTTCATCAGAAGCTTTACCAGCTTCAGAAGACCCTCAATTAAAGGTTAATAATCGTAATTTTAAAGGAGGTTTATCTTACAATGCTTGTACTTCGTTAAATAACTTAGTGGTAAGATTCTCATCCAAACCATTTTTATTAAGTTCATCAATAAATCTCGATTTGCTTGCTCTTTTGGTAAGAGCAATATGTATAGCTAGTTTAAGAGATCCAAAAGCTTCAAGAATGTTGTTACTTTCGCTCCTTAAGGGGGAAAAGATTTATGACAAAACCTGGAATACTATTTATGGATTAAAAACGGAATATTTCAGTGGTGATACATTAATGTTGGAGTCTATACAAGATGAAAAGGAAGAACCAAAAGAAGAACCTCCACTGACCCCTCAAACCCCTTCAAGAAATAGCATTAATGAATTGAGTATTAACGATTCTAAACAAAACACACCAGCAATAGAAGCAGAAAATGAACTTAAAAGCCCACAATCGATGTTTTATATTGAAAACAAAGATGAAAATTCATGTCCTAATTTCCATGAAGATTCAAATCTGGATTTGAACACAGATGAACTTGAATTGGAGGATGAAGTTATAAATGCAGCATTAAGACCTAAACCACCTAGTGGTATGACCCCAAGAGCCAAAGGTAAATTACGTAGAGATGCTCCTTTAAATAAAACTTGGGCAGGAAATGATGCTCTTCGAATAATATTAACCATTATCATTCCAAAATTGAAACTTACCTTGACTGAAATATGGTCAGGAGTTGATGGAACTAGTATTGACACTTATACTTTAGCAAAGAAAATTGAAACCATTGATATTAATAAATTAGTCCAAGAAAACAAAAAACAGATAAATTATGATTTTTTGACCGATACCCATTTTTCCCCGTTAAAATTTTCCTGGAGTCATGTATCTTTAGGTTGGTATATGTCTGTATTATATGGATGCATTTATAGCTGTATTGATAATGTTCAGAATTTTACCAGAGGTAATAATAGATTAATGAGAAATATTAGTACTTCATTATCAACATTAAGTAAATTTACTTCCAGTTGGACCAATTTTACTAAAGGTCCAAGTGATGCAATATTAGATGCGTATGATAATGATGATAAACTCATTAATGATATCAATGATTGTTTAACCTATGTTAATCATTGGTCGAAAACTACCATCAAATTATTCAGAATTGAATCAGAACAATCGGGGTTTTTTGATACTTTAAACTCAAAGTTGACCAGTATGCATAATCAATCAGCACCAGGAACTCCAGATGTACATCCACAATTGGTAAGAAGAATTAGTGATATTAAAATCGGTACAAATAAGTCATCCAATCCTAACTCAGGTTTGAATACACCAAAAGAGGAAGTAGATTCTTACTTTCCAAAGCATACTACTCGTAATTCAGTAACTTCATTGCACTCATTGAATACTCTAAATAGGTCAAGGACCAATACACCAAGGAACTCTATGAGTATGTAAAAAATAGATATTGAATATAGATTCAGATAAAGGGTTTTTTTTCCTTTCCTTTCCTTTTCTTTTCTTTTCTTTTCTTCTTTTTCTTTTTCTTTTTGTATTTCATTCGATTTATTTACTCTAAAAATCATTTATCTTTTGTAGCCTTTCTTGTTTTGAACCAAGGTGAATCCATCATCATCGACAACTGGTCCATTGTCAACTTGCATACCGTCATCACCATCATTATTATTAGCTGAGGTGTCATTACCCATATCATCATCGTCTTCTTCCTCTTCATCACTGTTATCAAAGTGAACCTTTTCTTGTTGTCTGTTTTGTTGTTTAATCGACCATCTTTCATATAATGAATCAATTTGATCAAACGTCTTTAAAGCAGCCTCTCTATATATCTTTATTATTAATGCCCCAATTTCTAATGCTGAATCATTATCTACATGAGTATCAAATTCATCAACCATGGCATAAAGTAATGTTTCTTCTATTAACTGTACATCAACAATTCTGTCTTCGAAAAGATCAATAACAATTCCTGATATCCAATCTCTCTTTTCATTTGAATTTGGTCCTCCCCATGAGTTTACTACTGCAGTATCTAATTCTTCCCATCTATAAATTGCCATACAAACCCCTAATTCAAATCTGGCTTCTTGTTTTTCATCGCCGAACTTTAAACTCTTTTGTCCTTCGGGAGCTTCAATAAAATCAGATGGATCTATACTCATAGTTGATGCTTTTTTTTTAATTTTTTTTCCAAGCTTTGCGATAAGACATAATGAGATGAGATGAGATGAGATTGCAAAACATGTCATGACAAATGATGGATATATATATATATATATATATATATATATATATACATAGAATACTTACAAGATTAAGTTTTCAACATGTAGCCAACTTCTTGGTCACGTTTTAAAATTGATACAATTTCATCTTCAGAAATGTTCAATGAAATTAATCTATATCGTTCAGATTTGATATTCTGTTGATTTAGAATACCATTTTCTACTAGTTCAAGAATTAAACTTCTGAAACTTTCAATTCGAATGTTTATCAATTTACCATCTCTACCATAGAGATGATCGATATCATTAAAATATCCGTCTTTGTTCCCAAGATTATGAGCTGGTGCTGACATTGTTAATAGAAGTTTCATTTCGTCAATGATATCTCCAAGAACATTATCAGCCAATCCCGACCGTTTCATTCTGAGTAATAAGGCTACAAGAATTAACTTAGATGCAAATGATAAACTACCAATATATTTTGATACTGGTGAGTTAATAGTCTCATTAATGGCTTTCGAAATATGTTCTATTCTTACTTGGAAATCATCTCCTTCTTGTGAATGTTGTACTTCTCCGTTGGATATAATATGAGATTCATCCAAATATTGTTGTTCTGCTATCTCAACTGCCCGACGACATATAGCCAAAGCTCTACGAGCATCTCCACTAACACTGGCAACTTTTCTTGAAGCAAAATTGATTGCATCTTGACTAACGTTTACTTTGAATTTACTTTGCATAATTAACATTTCCAACCGATTTTTAATAATAGAGCCCAATTGTTCGTGAGTGTATCCATTGAATAAAAACCGTCTTAACCCCAATCTAGAAGATATTTTATTGGATAAAACTCTTTCTGGTAAATCCATGGTATTAGCAACAGCAATAACAATCAATTTAGAATTGGGATATGTGGGCCAATTAAAGAAATTATACATGACTTGTTGTCTTTTAGTAGCGATTTGATCTAATTCGTCCATCAACACTATCAAGGGTTTTCTATTGGGTACTTCTTGTTGAAAGTATGATTCAAGAAAATCTGAAGCACTCTTTGGTGATACTCTAAATCCACTAATTTTTTCCCATAAATCTTCATAGGCCATAGTTGGAGAGATGAGTTTCAATCCATTAAGTTCTAAAAAGTCAAATTCATTTAATTCATCGTAGGAACAAACTTCTTTCAATTGACCTATAACCTCTCTTATAGTTGCTGTTTTACCTACACCTGGTGTTCCACTAACATATAAGCAACACCCTATATTTTCTCTAATTGCACTTTCAAGATTTAAGTACAACGTTGTGAATTCATCTTCTCTACAAGGTAAAGAAGATAATCGTGTTGACGTATGTAATTTATTTTTAACCTCTTGGAAAGCGGCCGATTTTTCAATATTTTTGAGATCTATTGGCTTTGTCTTCTTCTTAGGCAGAGAAAATACAGAACTAGCTTTACTACCAGACCTACTGTTGGTATTTGATTTAGTAGCAACCAAAGAATCAATGAATTTCAACGAATGTTCTATTTCTTCTTTATTGCTTGTTCTTTTTCGATTACTATTCTTCTCTGGACTACTTGATTTAGACTTTTTCTTTTCGGGAGATGTTTTTGCTGATTTAAAATCTGCTTCATTATCATCAGAAACATCCTGATTATGGTCAGAGGATTCACCATCACTTGCCGATTTAAAATCGTCCAGTGAATCATCAGCTTCTTCATTTGGGGTTTTTTTGTCATCGTTGTCATTGGAATTATCAGAATTAACATTAGAACCATCATCAAAACCACTGTCAGAATCACCATTAGAATCATCATTGGAATCGCTTCCTGAATCACTTTCCGAAGTCAGCGATCTGTCTTTCAAAGGTGTTCTATTCTTCTTAGAAGAAGATTTCTCTGTAGTCTTTGGTGACTCTATCTTAGCAGCAGAAACTCCATTGGGTTTCAATTTCTTCCTTGGAGATTCATAATTCCTGGATGGCTCCAGAAAGCTTTTATTTCTCAAGAAATTTTGTAATACTTTACTATCTTGTTTCAATAACCCCCAAGCATAGGAATAGTCAAATTCAGATGATATTTCTTCTCCTTCAACATTACACGATCTTCGGCAAAAAAAATCATCATTTCCAGTATTATTCTTGTCCTTAAAATTACTATAGGAGTAAACATTGACCTTTTTCATGATTTCATAAACGTATACCTCTTCTAAATACTCAGTCAACAATAATTCTCTATCACTGGTAGGTTTCTTTTCAGGTAATTGATTGAAATCAACATTACCAATCTTAACAAACCAGAGAACACATAATGTTATGTATTTATCAATACCATAGCCTAGTGAAACAACAAGTCCAACCTCAGGTTCATTGCCTTCTTGCATAAGGAAAACACAATCACCTACAGTCAATTCTAAACCATCCAGTTCTCGTTTTAACATCAACGATTCATTAGTATTTGTCCTCGTTCGCCTACTAGCTCTAGTACCATTTTTATGATCCTCTTTTATTATGGGGAGCCATCCAATTAGATCTTTTTCAGATGTGGCCATAGTGGTATATATGTGATATCGCGTTTACACATTTGGCTGCCAATTTAACGTCTTGGAAAGAAGATTAGAGAATATGACAAACACGTAAGAAATGGAATAAGTGAACATCAGAGATGAAAGGAAAAAATGTTAAAGGTGCTTTTCTTTTACTTTTTCTTCCCTTTTTTTTTGTTCTTTTTTTCTGTTATTATTATTATTATTTTTTTTTTCTGTCTCTTTATTTAGGCTATACATGTCCTACGCCATTAATTTGAATATATTTAGATTTCCATAATGCAACAATAAGTTAAGTTAAAAAATAAAAGGAAAAGAAGAATTGAACTATTTATATAAAAGGATTGGTTCACCAGTGTTTGTAATTTCATCTAAATTTAATTTCAAATCAAAGGCTTTAGATAATATGATTTTAAAGATTTTTTGAACATTAATTGAATGAGAAGTTGAACAGAAAACCACAGGAGATTTCATAGCATTAGCAAACTTTTTGGCTTGTTGGGTTACTTCCACTTGATCTTGATGAGGTAGGTCAATGAATTCATCATATTTAGTTCCTACCAAGAATGGAATGGCTGTTTTATTAAACCCTCTAACTTGTCTATACCATTCTTTAATAGAATTTAAAGTTGATTTTCGAGTTAAATCAAACATAAATAATATGGCAACTGCATCATTAGATACCAATGGTAACATATTTATGAATTCTTTTTGTCCACCTAAATCCCAAATTGAAAATGTAATAACAGTGTTTCTTATCCGAATTTTCTTATCCATAAAATTCACTCCTAATGTTTGAATATAATCATCATCAAATGTTCCTTCTACATACTTCACCATTAATGATGTTTTCCCAATTTGGGAATCTCCAATTAATCCAATCTTTAATGCCACTCTAGTTTTAGTTAGTAATCATTATCTATATTAGTACTAATAAA
Organism: Yamadazyma triangularis; assembly: GCA_030573955.1. NCBI lineage: Eukaryota > Fungi > Ascomycota > Pichiomycetes > Serinales > Debaryomycetaceae > Yamadazyma > Yamadazyma triangularis. The sequence goes on from JAJMEC010000022.1 coordinate 247,326, forward strand.
ATTCCACATACTGATTACCATCATCATTTGATTCTTCCATATTTATTATTATTATTATTATATTAGAGATCAGATAAACAGTGCAAAAATTGATGCGTGTTTCCTCCAGGGCCCCAGCCCTGGTATTCATAATGGCGGTCACTTTCATGAATCCCGACGTGGCATTACCACCGCACACTATCTGCAGTCGCTTGGAAAATTTTTTTTTTGCAAATTTTTAGATTACGCTCGCAAGTTGAAAAAACTTTTAGTGAAAAATCAGTAAATTTTTTCTTTTAATAAATCCATATTAAATTAAAGAAATTATGGCTGTTGGTAAAAATAAGAGATTATCGAAAGGTAAGAAAGGATTAAAGAAGAAGGTCGTAGACCCATTCCAAAAGAAAGAATGGTTTGACTTGAAAGCTCCATCCACTTTCGAAAACAGAAACGTCGGT
>JAJMEC010000023.1:0-15077 GCA_030573955.1 Yamadazyma triangularis
ATAATAATAATAATGATAATAATAATCTCCACAATACTGAAAGCATACTGCAATCACCAAAATCTCCTGTAGAATTAAATTTCCTTTCAGGAGTTCCCAATTCTGAAATATCCACTATCAACCCCAAAACAAGAAATTTTCTTTATGATTCTGACGAAACAATCCCTTTGACTTTAGAAGAGAAAAGAGACGCTGAATACCTCAAGGAAGAGAGAAAGTTTAAGGATCCTCATGAAGGATTAAACAAAGTTCTGAGGTATGAAATGTCTTCTAAAAGGATTTGGTAATTTTATATGTATATATAAAGTTATTTACAGGAATACATAATGATTTCAACAATATAGTTATTTACAAGATCAAAAAAGTTGAAATCATTTTAGTTTAATTAAGTGATTAATCAAAGCCGTAGCTTGTGGTCTTACTCTTTTAAGTCTTGAAGCAAAAGCAAGACATCCAGTTAACAAAGCCAAAGCCCCTGCTTGATGAGCAGCAGCCAAAGGTATTGGAACTAAATAAATTAATGTGCTGATACCTAAAGTAGCTTGTAAGGTTACTAAACCAGCCATTGTTCTTAAGGCTCTCATAGCCGGGTTTGGAATGATAGATTTGAACCGACTTGCATATACATGGGCCCCTATTACTGAAAAGAAAGTAGAAATAGCTAAGGTCCTATGAACCAACTGAACAGTAGTTGGATTCTCTAATAAGTTTCTCCAGATTAAATCAGAATTATCCAGTTTTCTACTGAAAACGGGTGACATCAACTCATTGAAAGAAGGTAAATAATCATCACCCATATGAGGGAAAGTATTATAGATTAAACCAGCATCAAGTCCTGCCACCATACCTCCAGACATAGCCGTTAAAAATGTCAATCCTAATAAAGCCAAACTTAAACTTCTAATCCGATTTAATGAAGGAGAGTTTAATTGGGATACAAGTTTTTTAACGGATTCAGGGTTAGATTTGATGGTTTTAACTAAATTATTTTCATTAATAATCTCAAATCCAGTCCATAAAACTCCCAAATACATCAAAAAGGCAGCACATAAATGAGTAGTTAACCTATATTGAGATACAGTTGGTTTTGATTTTCTTTCTAATAATAAATCTTGATCTAAACCAGACTTCACCATCCACCAACCAATGAACCCTTGTAATCCTAATAATCCTGTTAATCCCACAACCCGTTTGCCCACATGAGCCGATAATTTTTTTGATTTCCAAAAATAAATGGCTGGTAGAATGAAAAACATCCCAATGGCTCTACCCATTAACCTATGGCCCCATTCCATACTATAGATAAACTTAAATTCTTCCAAAGTTATGTGGGAGTTTAATTGCTGGAACTCGGGGGAATCCTTATACTTTAAAAATTCATGTTCCCATTCACGTTCGTTTAGTGGAGGGATTGAACCCGTGATTGGTTTCCATTCTGTAATTGATAACCCTGATTCCGTTAATCGTGTTAATCCTCCCACCACAACAATACCAAAAATCAATGTCGATGTTCCAAATAACCAATAACCAACGTAATTTTTCGAAATTGGCGGATATTTCCCCTTACCACCAGTATTAACTGATAATATAGACTTGTTTAATTCATTAGACTTGGCTTCTATACTAGCAGTAGAAAATGATTTATTGAAAAATGTTTTGCTATTTAACATGGGGAATCTCTTTGCGCTTAATGGTCTACACGTGTTCATATGCAAAGCCTGAAATATCGACCTATTCTTCATGAAGAAGAATCTACTTCTTCCTATCATTGTGTAATTTATAACGTGATTTCAATAGAAAATTTTTCTCACTTTCATGATCGAGCTGTGCGCACTTTGTGGTTAAAAGAGGTTATCTTTTTTTTTTTTTTGCAACCTTTTATAGTTTTTGCAACCTTTTGGGACTTTTACCATTTCAATGAATGAAAGTAGTGAATTTGAAGATAATGAATTAGAGGTGGCTAATCTCTTAAAGATGTATAATCGGGATCGGAGTAATGAAGCCGTCAAACCTTTTGATGAGATTGACTTGATTGCCAACACGCTTTATATCTATTTGATGTTGATTTTCAGCTATATAGCATTAGGGGTGATACTGTATGGGATTCGGGAGTATTGTTTATCTTTTAGAGATAAAGGGGAATCTGTATTAGAGAAAGAAGTCGATAAGTTATGGAATTCTAATCAAAGTGACACCCACAATGAGGATAAGGATTTGGAAGATATGGGTTCGTATAATAGACAAGATGAGACAATAGCTGAGTCTATGCCCCTTGGGGTGAATAGAATTAATATTGAAGACAAAGATAGAAGTATTCTGATGACACCGGAAGAAAGAGAATCTCAATTATTACAAGATATTGAAGAATTCAAAAAGATTCAAGTGATTCATGATGAAATTAATAGTGGATGTACGTTTAAAGACATGAGCTCTTCAAAGCCAAACACATCAGGTAAAGTGGTTTATAAGTATGCCGAATTGTTTGAAATGGAGCCCAGTTCCCATTATGAATTGGAAGTTAAAAACGAAAACAAACTGGTCAGAGTGTCAGAGATATTACAGTACAGTTGTTCAATACCTCAGGTAGATATTGATGATGGATATCAGGTTAATAAACTAATTAGGGATATCAAGGGTGATATCCTTGACAACAAAGGAGTTGATATCACCACCAAAAGTGTCCAGTTATTTCGATTAATAACCTTGAGCCTGGCCATGGCTTTTCTAAATGGGTTTAATGAATTAATTGAGTTTTCCATTGATACGGGGATTCTTACCAATACAATAGAAGCCATGTTGAGTGATAACATGAAAATTCTTACCATAGAAATGGTGTTGAATTATTGTTGGAGTCATTGGAATTATGAAGAATGTATTACCAATAATAGACTCTATATTAGTGAACCAATCATCCAGAATAAAATCACCATAATCAGGATTCTTTTCAACTTGAAATTGGGGACCAGTAATATAGAAAACCTCAGCCCCAAGCTTCAAAAACTTACTGAGTTCAAACTTCAAGTAATGATTCGTCATATAATGAGGGAAATCTCCTGTAACCAGTACCTTGATATCATTCCTATGATCTACCAAGGGGTGGTTATCAATGATAATATCTATAATAGATCCATGTTTTATGATATATTGATGATACTAATCAAAGGTCATAGCCACTGCTGTATGACGGTCTACTTGGGAGAAAATTATAGTGAATTAAAGCTTTTAGTTCAACATGGTCTTTGGTACAAACAGGATAAAAAAATTATCACCAAAAGTAAAGAAATTCTCAATTATTTGAAAAATCAATATTCATGGATCGATTGGGATGGGGATATCAATAACGGTAAAAAATTTATTCCATTATCATCAGATATGTTTCCCTATGGTAAAAGAACCCTATTAACCGCCATAACCCCAGGTGATTCTTCCACAGTAACAACTTCAATAACCCCTTCATCAGGAGTATTGAGACCTCAAGGTTCCAGATGTGTCAACATGAATTATTCCCGAGACCTCGATTCTTCTTCCGATACCACTCACAATATTGGGAATTCTCCAGGAAAGTTATAGGAATGATTTTCTTTTTGCAATCCGAAGTAATATACGGCTTTTTGTGTAATTTCCGGCTATACTTCATTACCGAGGGACGTTTCCCGGTTGTAGGAGAACGAAGCAATTACCACCGTCAATGAATTGGCAATTTGTATTGATAAATTGATAAATAGCTTTGTTTAACTGGATGGATTTGAATGTAAATTAAAAAGAAAAAGAGTGAAAGAAAAAAGAGTAATCATTAATTAAACCTCAACGGTCTTAACTCAACTTCATAACTAATGAATATTTTTCACACACTTTTAAATGTGGAGAAGCCGAGGCCACCACTACAATTCGTAGTGCGTCTCGGTAATAATGTAGACGCCGTGGTAATTACTACCATTATTATTCTTTTCTGGAGCAAATTTACCGCGCCAGTCCGTCACAAATCCTTTGTCACATGAGCCTCTATTGTTAAGCACAGAACTTTTTCCACATGTAAATTTCTTATGAAATTACATTTATCAATAGACAATTTTGACCCCAATCAATTTTTTTTTTTTCTTTTCTCTTTTATATTCACTTCTTTATAATCATTGATTTGTTTTTTTTTTTTCTTTAAAAGATTAAACTTTAACCATGTCACTTGAAATAGCTACAGCTGCTGTATTAGGGTCTCAATTATTGGAAGCAAAGTACCATTTTAAAGATGATATTCTTTTAGGCCAAAAAATTCTTAAGGATGCTATTCCATTCTTAATTAATGTTAGAAGAGGAAGAGCTAATTTCTGGTACACTTTTGAAAAGAGTGCTCAAAAATACGCTAACAATACCATTATCAATTATCCTAAACCAAAGAAGAATCCCCCTCCAATTAAAGTCGATAGTAATGGCTATAAGATTTATGATGATCAATTTGAACTAGAAAGTTATACCTATAAGGAATTCCATGATATGGTGTTAAGATTCAGTTACATTTTGAAGAATGATTATGGTGTGACTTCAGATCAAACAATTGCCATTTCTTGTATGAACAAACCCTTGTTTATATTATTATGGTTATCTTTATGGAATATAGGGGCTTTACCAGCTTTATTAAACTTTAATACCAAAGATAGACCTTTGGTTCATTGTTTAAAGATTGCTGATGTTAGTCAAACTTTCATTGATCCTGATTGTGCCCAGCCAATGAAAGAAACTGAACCTCAAATCAAGTCTGAATTACCCCAGGTTAAATTACACTATTTAAATGAAACCGAATTATTCAAAGTTGTTCGTGACAAATCCAGACGGAAATATAGAGCTCCTGATCATACCAGAAGACCAAATGATCAGGATTATTCTCCTTCTTCTTTGATTTATACTTCTGGTACTACTGGTTTACCTAAGGCTGGTATTATGTCCTGGAGAAAAGCGTTTATGGCGGCTTCATTTTTTGGTTATATCATGAAGATTAAATCCAAATCCAATGTTTTGACGGCTATGCCTTTATACCATTCCACTGCTGCCATGTTGGCTGTATGTCCAGCCCTCTTAATTGGTGGTTGTGTATCGGTATCACAAAAGTTTTCTGCTACTACTTTCTGGACTCAAGCTAGAATGTGTAATGCTACTCACGTGCAATATGTGGGTGAAACTTGTCGTTATTTATTAAACACTAAATATCATCCCGATCAACAAAATCACAATGTTGAAATTGCTTATGGTAATGGATTAAGACCTGATATATGGAAAGAATTCAAATCTAGATTCAGTGTTAAGGCAGTTGGTGAATTTTATGCTGCTACTGAATCTCCAATTGCTTTAACTAATCTTCAATATGGTGATTTTGGTGTTGGTGCTTGTAGAAAATTTGGTTCTATTGTTAATTTTGTTTTATCATTAGAACAAACTTTAGTTAAAATGGATCCTGATGATCAAGAAGAAATCTGGCGTGATCCTAAAACTGGGTTATGTAAACAAGCTGATTTTAATGAACCCGGTGAATTATTAATGAAGATTTTGAATACTAATAATATCGAAGAAACTTTCCAAGGTTATTATGGTAATAAAGACGCAACCAGCAAGAAAATCATTAGAGATGTTTACAAAAAAGGTGATGGTTGGTTCAGATCGGGTGATTTATTAAAGATGGATCAAGATAAACTCTTTTACTTTGTTGATCGTTTAGGTGATACTTTCCGGTGGAAATCAGAAAATGTTTCTGCCTCTGAAGTTGAAAATGAATTAATGGGTTCTAAAACCGTTAAACAGAGTGTGGTTGTTGGTGTTCAAGTTCCTAATCATGAAGGAAGAGCTGGTTTAGCTGTCATTGAACCTCATGATGAATACTTGGAAAATACCCCTGAAATGTTGGACAAGATCTTTAAGCATGTTACTGTTTCATTACCTAAGTATGCTGTTCCATTATTTATAAAGGTTTCTAAAATTGAAGCTTCTCATAATAACAAGGTTCCTAAAAACCAATACAAGAAACAAGTTTTACCAAAAGGTTCTTCTGGGAAAGAAGTTGTTTATTGGTTAACTAAGAGTGGTTATAAAGAATTGACTAACGAAGAATGGGCTAAGGTATTAAATGGGGCTGCTAAATTATGAAGATCAAGAGTGAAAAATCAAGCTAAAAGGATAAAATGTGAAGAAAAAAGAGAAAAAAAAAAAAAGACATTGCACGTAAATGTATACTTTATCTGTAGAATTCATCATTAGTAGTAAAATACATATTTAAAGAAAGTTATCAACAGAAAAAGTTATCAAGAAAATAACTTAAATAGTCATTTATTGAACCTATAAATAGTTTTAAGCACTTTTTGGTTTGTCAGAAATGGCAACAACACCTGGTAATTCTTTACCTTCTAACAATTCCAAAGAAGCACCACCACCAGTAGAAACGTGAGATAATTTTTCAACAACATTGAATTTCTTAGCAACAGTAGCAGTATCACCACCACCAATGATAACAGTGTTACCGGATTCAGCAGAGGCAACAGCAGCATCTAACATAGCTTTAGTACCTTCAGCGAATTTGTCAAATTCAAAAACACCTGGTGGACCGTTCCAGACGACAGTTTTAGCTTTAGCAACAGTTTCAGCAAATAATTTTCTTGATTTTGGACCAGCATCTAATCCCATCCAGTTATCTGGGATACCTTCTTCTTGAGTGGCAGTAGAAGTGTTGGCATCTTTGTCAAATTTATCAGCAGTGACGAAATCAACTGGTAAAACAATTTCAACATTGTTCTTTTTAGCTTTAGCAACCAAGTTTTGAACATTCTTAGATCCAGCTTCATCAAATAAAGAATCACCAATAGCCATGTTATCTAAGATTTTTTTAAAGGTGAAAGCCATACCACCACCAACAATTAATAAATTAACTTTATCTAATAAATTGTCAATTAATTGGATTTTATCAGAAATTTTAGCACCCCCCAAAATAGCTAAGAAAGGTCTGGTTGGGTTTTCTAAAGCTTTAGCAAAATATTCCAATTCTTTAGCCATTAAGAAACCAGCAGCTTTTTGAGGTAATTCTAAACCAACCATAGAAGAATGAGCTCTGTGGGCAGTACCAAAAGCATCATTAACATAGACATCAGCTAAAGCAGTTAATTGAGATCTGAATTTAGCTACATCTTCTTTAGAAGCTTTAACTTTTTCACCATCAACTTTTTTACTACCTTCTTCTTCAATGTGGAATCTTAAGTTTTCTAATAAGTAAACAGCACCATCTTGACCTTTGTTAACTTCAGCTTCAATGTCTGGTCCAACACAATCATTTAAGAAAGTAACTGGTTTACCTAATAATGATGACAATTCATCCACAATTGGACTTAAAGAGTATTTATCAACTTTTTCACCATTTGGTCTACCTAAATGAGAAGCTAAAACAATGGCTTTTGGTCCTTGTTCCAATACATATTTAATAGTTGGTAATGCAGCAACAATACGTTGATTATTGGTGATTTTCTTACCATCTAATGGTACATTGAAATCAACTCTAATGAAGACTCTTTTATCTTTAACATCTAAATCTTTAACAGATAATTTGTTAGACAATGACATTCTGATTAATTTAATTCGATTCAATAAAGAAAAAATTATGAGGATTTAAAATTACTTGAGTGTCCTGATTCCTTTTTATACTTTTGTAGCAAAATATTTCGACTCGGGTCGTGTCAATGACTGACTGCAAGGTAATCAGTCAACTTTATTGTGAAATCGGACTTCTTCTCTCCGCTGCCGATGTCATATACTCTATTAGTGGTGTAGAGTTTACAGATTTAGAGGTATTAAATACAATTATAAAAACTACAAATGTTTCTTACATAGTTAAACATCAATAAATTATCATAAACTTTACCAATTTCCATCACTTAACCGTGCTACTTTTCATATGATCTGGACCAAAGGAACTTGGTTTACGCATTTCTCCGGGACATTTTTCAAATTTGTTTAAATTAAATTAAATTAAATTATTACCTGTGGACGATTTTGTGTAACATCATCGCATTTTTTGTTCCATAATTATCTGGAATATTCTAGATCTTAGTACAAGACACACTATATTAAACAAAGGAAATTTCTACAATTTTGCATTTAAAACTAAAAAAAAAAAAAATTATAGTTCAAAACAATTTTAGAAAACCATGGATAAGTTATTAAATTGGTCTATTGCTCAACAATCTGGTGATAAAGAAGCCATTGAAAAGATTGGTCAACCAGATGAAAAGTTGCTTAGCCAGTTATTTGGAGCTCCTGATGAACCAGCTCTTATGAGACAAGCAATTCAAGTTATTGAAAATCCTGAATCAACTCTTGAAGCTAAAGAAATAGCTTTTGATAATTTTGAGATGTTGATTGAAAATTTAGACAATGCTAATAATATTGAAAATTTAAAATTATGGCCATCTATAATTAATATTCTTGAATCTGATGAATCTTCTTTAAGAATAGGCTCGGCTTCAGTTATTGGTAGTGCTGTTCAAAACAATCCAAAATCTCAAGATGATTTTTATAATCATAATGGGTTATCTAAATTAATTGATGTATTGTCAAGTAAAGGTGATGATGATAATGAATTTAAAATGAAGGTTTTATTTTCTATTTCTTCTGTCATTAGAAATCATTCTAATTCTTTAAAACAATTTAATGATTTAAATGGTTGGGATATAATTGAGTTTGGTAATAATGAAAAATCAACCATTAGAAATTTATCAATTATTTCATCAATTTTATCAAATCAAAACCATTTTGATGATTTCATCAAATCTAATTTACATGAAAAGAAAATTGTTGATAAGTTATTGGATTCTTTAGATTCGTTCGAAACTAAACCAGAGAATAATCAAGTGGCTGATAAATCATTCAATGTTTTATCACAATTATTAGATTTGAAATTTGATTTCAATAATGATCATTTAAATAAATTATCACAAGTTGTGCCTAAGTTTGAAAAAGTTAAGGATCAATTAGATGACTATAATAAAGTTAATAGTGCATTATAATCAATGTTTCCTTGGCTATGATAATGACTTGATGATACATTAATATCTCCATTACATGTAATATAGATTAAATTAATTACCTACATTAAAATATAAATCATTGATTTTATTTATTATTTATTATTTCTTTTTATTTACTCTTCTAATCATTAATTATTTCGTTAGGATCATCTGATGTGAAAAAATTCTTCATAGCTTTCTCTGTAGACGGTGGTACAATAGTCTTTCCACTATCGTCCTTACCCAAATCTTTGCCTTTATTAAATCTGTCAAAAATACTTTGCAAAGATTGATAATAACCAAACAATCTTTCACTCTTGAGGGGGGTCATTAGTTTAAAATGATTCATGCTTTGAATAAATGTACTCTTATAATCTTTCCCGGATTTAACCACTCCTAGATTGGCGAGACTAGAATTTCGTTCGAATTTATCATATAATGCAAAAGCAATCGTGTAAGTGAATGATAATAACCAATCAATTCCATCATTATTATTCTTCACTGGTATAATATTAAGATTCAGTTCGAATTGGAGCTTATTTAGGAGATGTTCAATTTCCTTAGCCGTCAAATCTATTTCTATACCGGTATTTCTTTTACGGGATCTTTGGGAATTATCACCGGTCTCCTTATTTAAATTCTCTTTAACTGCATCAGTATACCGTTTATTTTCAGCATTCTTGGCTTTTGTTAAATAATTTTGATACCCTTCTACTAATATTATAATATTTCCCTCACAAGCGTCAATAGTATTGTTAATGAACCCATTTCTAATCTTGGATATTAATTCTTCAGCTTGATAATATAAAACCGTACAATTCTCCGTCGTTTCTTTCGGTTCACAAGGGATGAAAACATCTTTACGTTCATCATAGTTTGCCTTTACTTTACGTTTCCAATTTATAATTGGTAGTGGGTTTTCAATGGGTCTTATTTCTGTCTCTATAAATTGCTGTTTCATGTATTCTTTCTCAAACTGGTCATTGTATAATTCCTGACTAATTTGAAGAATCATTTCACTTAATAACTCATCTTTAGTTCTATGGGTCCGATTTGCATGCTTCAACTCTTTATCTGAATACTTGTAAGCAGGATCCGCTGAATTGTTAGATAAGTCCCGTAAAGGCGATGTGAACGCAGTATGTTTTCTTGCATCCTCAAACGTTTTAGCTCTATTCATAATTTCTGGATTTCTTATTGGAGATCTTGAATCTGGTCTTTCGACTTCGTCTTCAGGAAAGTTGAATTCTGATTCTATTATACTATCAGATATTTCTACCACTTTCGGAGACGAGTCTGGCATTCTTCTCTTATGGTCACGAATAGCAGGTCGATTACTTGGACTAGAATCATATCTCTGTGGTCTCAGTTCAGGAATAGATTTACCATACTTTCCCATCAAATTGGATAATGGACTCAGCGACAGTCCCTGACAGGAAGCAAATGATCTTTTCTCTCCTCTTCCTCTATCTTCTGAAGAAAGCCTAGGTTAACTGTTAGTAATTACTTATATCATCATACGCGTTTAATATTACATACACTTCAACTACATCATACTTCAGTGGTGAATGATTATTATTATTATTATTATTGTTACTATGACCAAATTCCTGATTATTTCTGTTTTGACTATCTCCCACTTCAACGTTCTTTTGGTTTCTATTGTCAAAATCTGTAGTCTCTTCTGTTAGATCAATAACATCCATAGTATTATATAGACGCAAAGGTTCGCACAGCATTTTGAATCAAATCGCTGAAATCATTTTGTTGATTATAATAATCAATACAATCCAATATGAATAGAAGGAGATCTTTAAGTGTCAGTTATAATGGATCTAAATCCAAGAATCTGGATAAGATGAGGGAATCAATTTTCCAACTTAAAGAGAATCTTAATTATATCAAGTATGAATGGCCTCAATGTTTACCGGAAGATGCCAATCCAATAGAAATGGCTATCCAGTTATTAGATGATACTTCAGTAGGTTTATCCCATAAGCTTCCAGACTTTAATGAGATTGGAGAAACAACAAGCGAATCTTTAAGACGAGTAGTCAATGAACATTATGAAACCTTTAATAATAGCATTGGATCTTATCATTTATTGTTATCTAGTTTCCAGCAAAGTCAAAATGATACTGACGATATTAAGGAAATGTTGGAATCCACTTCAAAAGACATTCATGATAAGTCTGATATTTTAAATGATTTAAACCAAACATCTTCTAGATATTCTGAAATGGTTGATATACTAGATGCTATTGATGAATTGAATTCAACACCTGATAAAGTCGATCAATTAGTTATTGATAAAAAATTACATCAAGTTTATGATGTTATAGCTAATAGCTATGCTATTGCCGAGAAGTATAAGTTATGGAATTTAGGTGCTATGGCTTCCATTAAGAATTATTTAGAAATCCAATCTAATAACTTATTCGATATGATTGTTGATGAATTACAGAATGAAATTTATTTAAAAAATATGTTATCTGGTCTGAGTGGTTTATCTTGGGAATCATTTACTAATTCTAGAAATCCAAAATTTTCATCTTTGAAAACTTTAATCATTAGACTGAATAATTTAGAACAGTATATTTATAATGCAGCCAATTTAGATATTCATGAAATTGCTGATTCTTTAGGGGAACCAGTCCATGAATTTCTTGATCAACAATTACCGAAATTAATGAAGAATTCAGTTGAGTCTAAAGATACTGATTATTCGGTGTTGATTGATTCATCATCAAAGTCAACTAATTCATATCATTATATTTATCAATTATTGAACACGGCATCAAAATTAAATCGTCTAGATCAATGTCTAGATATTTTGTCAACCTCCGATCAACAAGAAATACATGGTCTTATATTTAGGACTATTGAAGAAACTAAACTGAAGGATCTCTCAGAAACTCATAAATTAAAGAAACTTATTGACTATGAGGATATGGATCTTGATCATTTAGGTGGAAATACGTTAAGTGATCATTCAGTTAGAGTTTTAAGAGATTTATTTTCTCTGGTTTTCATTAAATGTTTGATAGTTTTACAAAAACAAAAGGTGGTTAGAGGAATTATAGATAAAATAGAGCAAGCCTCTAATATGAAACTGAATAATGATTTCTTTGATTTCCAAAGTAATTGGAATGTAATGAAGACCGAATTACAAGACTTGATTATAAGTTATATTGTTAAAGACAAAAACATTATTAAAAGTGGTAATAACTTAGCTAGTAATCAAGGATTAGCTCAAAGTTTGAAATCCAAACAATTATTTAAATTTGATAATGTTTCTCATGATAATAAGAATGAAAGTTTAGAAAACTTATTCCCAGATTTGCTAAATATTAATTCCAAAGATAATTTAACTACTGAAAATAATTCACCTTATATAAAAGGAGAATCATTACAATCTAATTTGGAAATATTAGTCCCTGTAAATATCTTCAATATGAGAATAATCTTGGAATTTTTCTTAATATTCATCTCAGGATCGAATAATTTATTTAATGACTTCAAATCCAGTAAGTCTCCTATGAATAAAAGTTCCATTACTTTCTTTCAGCAGTTTATGAAATTATCTTTTTTACCTAAATTAAGAGACAATTTTGATATCATATTTAGAGAGTTTGTTGGTGGTTCATATTTTAACAGTAAGGTTGAAAGCATTAATAATAATGGTAATGTTGAACCAGATGACATGAATAATGGTGGTTACTCTATTAATGGATTCATGACAGATTTAATCTCACTAGATAACTTGGATAATAGTGATTCCAAGAATTTCAGTAAAAAGAAAAAATCATTTATGATTTATAAAAATGCTTTTGAATTTAAGAAATTATTTTTAATTCTTTGTCACACATTGAATACATCCCTTACATATAGAAATGACTTGAGTGATTTGGTATTACAATTTTTAGTTAAGTTTGATCAAACTTATCAACAATTATATATCGAATTATTGGGTGATAACCATCTGCAATTAAATCAATGGGTAAAAATACCGGCATTATTAGATTTATCATCGGTATTACTTTCAAAATCCCCTCATGATCCCGATTTCAAGAAATTGGTTGATAAAGAACTCAGCATAATGTTACAAAATAATGATATTTTTAACATAAATAAGGATGACTTATTAGAAGATGATGTCGTGAATCATATTTGTTATTTATTACTTACTTCTGACTGGTTATTGAATTGGTTACCTCTGTTGAGAAAGCAATCAAATTATAATATTTTTGAAGAGGATATTTCCATTGTGGATAAATTGAAACATGATTGGAACTTTTTAGAAAATGGGAAAATTTCTTTCAACAATGAAAATAATAAAGATTTAGATAATAATGATATTTATTTGTCATTGAATTCTGAAAAGGCAAATGAATTTGATAATGTGTTATTTAATTTTGACAGATTGAAATTACAAAGTTTAATTGTATTAAGATATGATTTAAGATTAAAAGCTATATATTATATTGGGAAATCATTTAGTTCAGAAGAATTTTCCTTGGCTGCAGAACCTGGTGATAGTGATCAATTTATTTCTAAATTCAATAAAGAATTATTTTCTATTGAAAATAAATTGAATAATTTCTTACATGAAGATGATATCGAAAAGATATTTTTAGGATTAACTGATTTCCTTAATGATTTAATGATTAAAGGTTCCTTTTTGATCAGAAAGATTAATAATAATGGGATTAAGAAAATCCTTGTCAATATTTTTACTCTTCAACAAATGATAAAAATTTTAACAAAAAATAATAATTTAATTAATTTCCTGAAAGCTTCCGTTTACTTTGAATTATTTACTAAAAATGAAATTAAATTAGTTGAACAAATTAATGAAAGAAAATTAGACTATCTGGCACTGGAATTAAAAAATTTAATAAGACTTATTTACAGTGAAAAACTTGCTGATAAGAATGGATCATCATTCCAAATGTCTAAATATAATGACATAATCAATAAGATTGATAATGCTTATTAAAAGTTAGAAAATTCTTTTTATATCTTATCCCATATTATTTATGTGCTCACCTAAATAAAAGACTATACATGTAATTATTATTAATGATTAATATTAATGATGAATACTACTTATTCCTATTGGTTGTATTCCATAATGATGGGAAATCCTCTCAAAGATAAATCTCCCTACACTTAAACCACTTACAGCAGCAAAAAAATATACCAATGAAAATGACATTGCTGCCAACATTAAACAAAATGAAAATAATTCTGGAATAAAACACAATACCAATCTGATAACATTTCTTATTATATTTGCCGATAAAGAACTTGAAGGTGAAGGTCTATTTACATGAGTTACCTCTTCATCCGATGAATTTTTTTCTAAACCGACAACAGAATGTTGTTCAGCACCATAATCTGGATTATGCCATACTCTATGTTCAAGGAAATTACGTAAAAACTCAACCCCTTTGGTCAAAACCCCAATGAAAAAGAGAAGCACAAATAAACCAAATGCTTCTCCACCATTGGATGCCTTCAAGGTTTGGAATAATAAAGGGTATTCTTTATAATTGTTCGTAAAATGCATATTCATTGACATATCACCCATATTCATCCCCATTGAATCACCTCCCATATCCATAGAGTCTGTGTTCATAGACCCGTGGTCCATAGTCATAGATCCGTGGTCCATCGACATAGACCCATGGTCCATAGACATCATAGTTTCCATAGACTGGGTCATAGACGCCATAGTAGATTCCATAGTCATAGATACACTCCCCATATCCATACTTGAACTCATATCCATATTCATATTATAATATATTTACTATTTTTTTGAATCTCTGCAAGATTCATGCTTTATATACTTTTATTCAAATCAATATGAATTAGGAAGCCTAAATTGCTCACGAGCAAATAAATTTCCTTCGCGGAAATAGCCAATCGGCATTTGCGCCAACTTTTGCAACCATCAAGAATAAAAACTATTCATTATAGTAACAGGTTTTTAATTTAATAGCAAAAAAAAAATACCAAAAAAAAAAAAAAAAAAAAAAA
>JAJMEC010000023.1:15177-64674 GCA_030573955.1 Yamadazyma triangularis
TTCATGCTTTATATACTTTTATTCAAATCAATATGAATTAGGAAGCCTAAATTGCTCACGAGCAAATAAATTTCCTTCGCGGAAATAGCCAATCGGCATTTGCGCCAACTTTTGCAACCATCAAGAATAAAAACTATTCATTATAGTAACAGGTTTTTAATTTAATAGCAAAAAAAAAATACCAAAAAAAAAAAAAAAATAAAAATAAAAAAATAAAAAATAAAATAAAAGTAAAATTCCGTAAGAATTTACTGTACATAATATTATCTTCGTTCCATATAAGGACATCTATTTGCCTCAACTTTGGTCAAAACATGATTCTCTAACCACTCATTTCCAGTGAGTCTAATACCACATGCCTTACAAGTACCTATTAGGGGAAGCTTGTCGGTCAAATTATTAGCGGTTCTTCCTTTCTTTTCATCGAAATTAAAATGATAATGTAATAAGTGTTTTTTATAGTCGTAAGGTCGGTTAAAATTACCAGTCTTGTGACTACAACTCTCTTTGGGATAAACACATTGAAATCTACCGACATCATTATGAATTCTTATATGTCTCGATAAGTCTCTACTGATGTATTTCCCACAAATTGAGCAATGAGCACCTTTACTTGATTTCTTTTTCTTTTTATCAGCATTAGAACTAATAGAATTGACACTGGAAGTACTTTGATTGGATGTAGTTCTATGAACTTCATTCTTGATATCCAAATAATTAAGGGAGCTAGGATTACTACTAGTATGTCTATGACCACTAGCAATAGAACTAGGGTTATAATCATCATGTTCAAGATCAGATAATGGCGTCAATGGTTTATCCTTTTCTGGGGAATTACTATGAGAATGGGAATCTGAAGAATTACTTTGAGACTGAAATTGGGATTCAACCAATTTTTCATCATTAGCAGCATCATAAAGTCTGAAATTAAATCCACTTAAATCTACATTGTCATTTAAAGATAATTCATTTTCTGGCTCATTTTCAGTTTCATTATTAGAATTATGATTACTAGTATTGGAAGTATCACCACCGGGAGTATTTTTTTGCAAGTTGTCAAAACTGCTAGGAATTAAAAAGTCATCAAAATAATCATTATTATTACTTCCTGGAGGTTTCATTGATGGGGTTATGATTTCTTGTAAATTATCGAATTCATCAGTATTGGAAAATTTTAAGTCATTATCTAAAATATTTTGATCATCAAGACTTTGATTAGAATAATTATCAAATTTAAATAATGATTTATCATTAAGATTATTCAAATTAAGTCTAAAATTCGGCTTGGGGCGAATTTTATTGGTATTATGGAATTCAAATGAAGATTTAGGGGTTTGAAGATCTTCAACTGATTGATTATTATAGGAATATGCTTTATTTAAATTGGGCCTTATTTTATTCTTAGTCTTTAAGGGTATGGATGATGATGAACTTTGTCGTATAGATGAAGGTCTGGAATTATTAGTATTATTGACACTATTAGTTTTATTATGCATTAGATTTTCCTTTTTATTTCTTTGAGTTTGTTGAGTAGATAACTTTCTCTTTGTTGTAAAATCCCATGGATTAATTGAATCATATTCATTTTTAATTTTGGCATCACTTAAACTATCACTAGTTTTATGGACGTACCCCTCGTCTCCCGTGCCATATTTTTCCGCTCCCCCCAGATTATAAGCATGATCATTAATAACTCCGGGGTTATCGCCATATTGTTGACCTAGATCCTCATAAGACACCTGTTTAGAGATGTCATTATCATAAGGATATTCATTTGGCGTGATAAATTGATTCAACCCTCCCTCATATTCATTACCATAATATGAGGTAAAAAAATGTTGGTCATACAATTTATTGAACTCTTGATTATCCTCAAAGGGACGATCATCAAATTGATTCTGTTTATACGTGTTTTCCATTTTAACTTAGCTTCTAATTCATTCCACTAAGTTGATACAGTTTGTATGACCAAGTAGGCAAACCTTATGAACAATTTATTATAACTTGTGTAACTGTTTTTTCTACCGCAGGAAAGAAAAGAGCAATCCTCCACACAATATTGTTGGTGAGATTATTAACGATTTTGTTATACATATTTATTGTCGCAAAAATGTCGAAGAAACGCGACATTCTTACCACTCGGAACCGGAGATAAACCTTGGATTTGAAGTTCCGAAAACTGAAAAATATAATACTACTACTACTACTACTACTACTACTATTACTACTACTACTATTACTAACTATGAAAGTTGGTTTAATTGGAAGTACTGGATTATCAGGTAATGGAACATTACGTTATTTAAACGAAAGTAACTTTGTGAAGGAAATCGTTTCCATTAGTAGAAAAGAACCAAAAATAAATGGACCTAAGATTAAGGCGTTATTAGAAGCTGATAGTGTAAAATGGGGGGCGTTAGTGGAACCCAAATTTGATGCTTTTGTTAGTGCATTTGGATTAGATTACCCTAAAAGTAATAAGGCAACCTTTCATGATATCGAGTTCAATACCATTTTGAATGTAGCCAAAGCATGTTCTGATGCTGGAGTACCTAACTTTATAGCTTCCACTTCTTTTTCGGCTAACCCTCAGTCTATGTTTCAGATTACTAAAACCAAAGGATTGGAAGATGAAGCTCTTAAAGAGTTAAACTTTACTCGTATGGTGATACTTAAAACAGAAATCATTACTGGAGAAGAAAGACTGTCTCCCAAAAACTTTGCTACAAGATTACTTGCAAAGTATTTTGATGCGGTTAAAGGAACTCCATTATCATTTGGGTTAACCCCATTAAGTGGTGATGAGTATGGTAGGGCCACAGTGAACATTTTAGAAAAAATTAAAAATGACGATTTCCCTAAAGGGGTTTCTGTAATTAGTCAAAAAGAATTGGCTAGTTATCTTTGAATTAGAGATTTTATATATATATATATTATAAGGTTTAATTCGAAATTTTTTTGTGTATATTTTTCCATTGTTTAATTTAAGATATTTTTATACTATGAGAATAAAAGTTGCAAAAAATATACTGTATCACCACGAAAATTTAAAGGAAAAAAAAAAAAAGTTTAAGAATATAATATAAATCTATTTATCTATATATATATATTTCAAATTATTTTCAAAAAGAGTTATCACTAAAAAGAAAAAAAAAAAAAAAAAGCTTTAGAAGAACAAAAATCTCTGAACAAAAATCTCTTTGAACATCCATCAACGCAAGCAATTTGAAATATTTTTATTAATTTTTCATCTATAATTATTCTCTCATACATTTGCCACTTTGCGACTTACAATTTTAATCACTAACTAAAGATGAATATTGTTTTATTAGGTTCTACAGGAGCAACAGGAAGCTCCATCCTAAAGCATTTGGATCAACTTACTACAATTGGAAAGATAACTACAATTAGTAGAAACCCCCCAAAGACCCAATCAGATAAAATCAATAGTATTGTTGCTTCTGTGGAGAATTGGTATAAATCAGAGAATTATACTTCCAATGATACTGCTATTAGTGCTTTTGGTACCACAAAAGCTAATGCTGGTGGTATAGAGAAGTTTGAGGAGATTGATCGTGGTTATAATTATAAATTTGCCCAAGCAGCTAAAGAAAATGGGGTTAAGAATTTTATTTTGATTTCATCTATGGGAGCTAGTAGTAGTTCTTCTTTCCCTTATTTGAGAATTAAAGGTGACTTGGAACAAGATATAATTAAATTAGGATTTGATAAAACTGTGATTTTACGTCCTGGGTTTTTAATTACAAAGAGAGAAAATCATAAAACTTCCTTAGCAAGTATTTCCGCCAGTATTATTCAAACATTAAATCCTATTATTGGTCCCTTAGCCAAGGGAGTCGAGACTTCAAAATTAGGTCAATTGACTGCTTCTATTGCTGAAAATATTGACCAAGAACCCAAGGTTAGTTTTTATGAAGGTGGTGAAATTAGAAGTAAATGTTCTCACTTGTAATCTTGCTATTGTCAATTCAAAAAATTTAACTTTGGATCTTGGATCTTGGTGTCAATGTTGATTATTCACACTATTTAGTTTTGTTATGTTATATGTATGAACTTATGGTTTAAATTTTTTTTTTTTTTCTTTATTCGTTTACTTAAACAATTTTTTGTCATTGATTTAGAAACTACAAAAGTTATACATATAATTCTAACATTACGTATTTTGTAAATTACAGCTACCAAAAAGGGATTACAGATTCCATGGGTAACTTTTGGCAAGAAGATAAGAAATAGTGAAATAGTAAGATTTCGTTTATTATCATGGTTTTTCTATAAAACATAATTCTAAAAGGGGTATAGGAACGTTTCAATCATCATTACTCTCTATGTCTATAAGAGGACATAGTTTTTTTGGGTCTTTGGTTAAAACATGATTTTCTAACCAATCATTCGATAAAAATCGTTCACCACAAGCACAGACCCCCCAATAAAACCATTTATCACTTAGATTGTGAAACTTTTTGGCGTTGGGATTGTCAAATTTAAAGTGTCTATTAAGTAAATGTTTTTTAAAATCATAAGGTCTATTGAATTGACCAGATTTGTGATTGCAGCTGGATTTAGGAAATCGACAAGAAAACCTGGAATTTTCATGGTGAGTCCTTGTGTGTCTTAACATGTCTCTAGTAATCTTTTTACCACAGATTGAACAAATAGTTTTATCAACAAATCTTGATTCTACCATTGGTAATATCATATCTGTGTTAGAATTGACCATTGTAGTCAAATCAGGATAATTTCCCATTTGATTATGGGATGGAGGTGAACCATTATTGGAAGAAGAATATAAGCTAGCTTGGGTATCAGTATTATCAGATAAAGAATCTAGATGATAGTCTTCTAAAGAATCAGAAGTAGTTTGTCTTGGACCTAGTTGTGACTGAGGTGGTAATAATGGTTGTGCTGGGTGAATGACTGATGTTGAAGAATCCAAGATGAACCTATCATGGTTACTGTCATTAGGCAAGGGTGGATAATTATGACTAGGATAACCATTACCATAATAATCATTATTAGGATAATTGGGGCGAGTTAATTGTTGAACACTTTGGTGACCCAAAATCGAATCAATGGACGATTGAATATATGCATGAGATGCATTTATACCATTAGTATTAGAGACTGCACCAAACGGACTCAGGAATTGTTGAGATTGGGGACCATTAATGGCATTAATATCTTCAAATTCAGGTGACAAAAGTGGAACTTCACCGTATTCAAAATCATTTTTTACATTAATCAATTCCATTGTTGTTTAATGTTTATAAAAGGAAAGAAACCCTAATTAAGTAGGTAGATAGTTTAAAAGCTTGATGATATTTCGTTGTTTAAATACCAGTTGGCATTATCTATACTCAAGATGATGACGTAAGTATCACAACTAATAGTTTAATTTCGAATGGTATATCCATCAATATTTATATCACTAGAAACTTGTAACCCCAAGAATAACATGAACCTTTGAGGCAAATTTCACTTGCAATTTAAAGTTTAATTACATTTCCAAATCTTACCCTTTGATTATAATGGTAATTTTTTTTTTTTTTTTCTTTCTAAAATCCGAGAGTTGCTTATGGATACTAGATTTGAATGTGTCTACAGACAACAAGACCCTTACAACGTGTAACTTACAACATACAACGTCAACATCATTTAAATTCAAATTCAAAATCAAATAGTCAATGTTATATTATAAGACTTAAAGGCAGGAACATGAGATAGTAAATTCCGATTTGAAAAACATTCAAGAGTAGTCCCAAAGAGTAGTATTTTTTTTTCTTGTTTGGATCCCTGAAAAATATAGTTACATAACGATTATGTAACTCTTTTCTGGAGTTTTTTAAAAAATTCCGACAATTAGGGGAAATATTGAAGAAAAGTAAAACTGAACCCTTTGTTTAAGGGGTTAATTCCAGTGATGGATTTTAGATATATACTAGCAGATATAGTGATGAGAAGTATCAACGGTTATTATGGTAAGAATACTGATTGAAACCATTATTATTCATTGATTAACCCAAAGTAATTCCTTTCATAAACTCCCAAATATCCATTAATTTTCAGTGTCATATTTGACTGAGTCTTAGCATGTGGTTATGTTCTTCTGTTTCTAATTCTGGCGATCAGAAAGAGAATCGAGGTGTCTACATTCTCGCTTAGTTTAACGAATTATAAAAATAAACTCTCGAATATGCAAGGCTTCTTATGTCCGCCTTCATAGAATGTTCTCCTACAGCCCAAAATTAACTTTTTCGGAAGAGCAATTTCCTAAACGTCTGGCCAAAGCCCTAGAACAGTTATTATTTTTAAGTTTCATTTAAGAATCCATGATGTAAAGTCAGCAATCTCGATATCCATATTCCTTCAAAAGTTTATTAACAGTTTCATCAGATTTCTTTTGCTTCAAAATACCTCTCTTGCATTATCCAACAGAGGGTCTAGCCCGTGATAATTCATTGTGCATGTATCTAAAAAAAAAAAGAACAACAGACGCTCATAGATCCCTTCGGAATAAAATCACCAAGAGACTGTCCAATTACGATTATACACTATAACCACTCCTCTCTATTGAAAGTAATATGTGCTTTTACACATCCCCTTCTTTTTTTTTTTTTTTTTTTTTTTTTTTTTTTTTTTTTTTTTTTTTTTTTTTTTTTTTTTTTTTTTTTTTTTTTTTTTTTTTTTTTTTTTCTTGATTGTTATATCCGATGTGATACGGCAACACAAAACTTCTATGTGATATAATGTGATAAAACCTAAAGGACAGTGGGTTGGAACACTTGCTGTGAAAATTGGGCCTCGACGCGACATCTTCAATTATTATTTTGGTGATATTATTTGTTTCTGCGGAAGCCGGATATTAGCTCCAAAAGAAGCCAAAGTTTAAATTATACCGGTGTTATTTCTTTTTGATCATGGTTAGATAATTATTTTAATACTTAAAACCGAAGGGGATTTAGTTGGGAGTTATAGGATTCGCTATCAACAGTAAAGAAGAGATAATTATGGGGTCTGATAAATATCTACAATAACGATAAGCAATTGTGCAGAGAAACGAGAAACGAGAAACGGTGCTTTGAGTAGGGAAAGTAGTAGCGAATGAGAGAGAGAGAGAGAGAGAGAGAGGCCACCCTCAGGTCTCATATTTACTGAGACCCTGCGAATATTTGTGACCATCACTTCGATTGGAAATTGAGAAAAAAAAATTGAAAAATTACACAAAACCCACCCACACGCAAAAGTTTTCATCTCAAGAAAGAAAAAAAAAATTTTCACTTAATTATATTTAACTACTTCTCCTTTTAAATAACACATTTTAATAATGGGTGCTTACAAATACTTAGAAGAATTGCAAAGAAAAAAGCAATCTGATGTCTCAAGATTCTTATACAGAGTCAGATGTTGGGAATACAGACAAAAGAATGTTGTCCACAGAGCCTCTCAACCATCTAGACCAGACAAGGCTAGAAAGTTAGGTTACAAAGCTAAACAAGGTTTCGTTATCTTCCGTATTAGAGTCAGAAGAGGTGGTAGAAAGAAGCCAGCTCCAAAAGGTGCTACTTACGGTAAACCAACTAATGAAGGTGTTACCCAATTAAAGAACCAAAGATCTTTAAGAGGTATTGCTGAAGATAGAGTTGGTAGAAAGGCTTCTAACATGAGAGTCTTAAACTCTTACTGGGTTAACCAAGACTCCACTTACAAATACTTTGAAATTATCGCTGTTGACCCATCTCATAAGGCCGTCAGAAGAGACCCAAGATACAACTGGATTGTTAACCCAGTTCACAAACACAGAGAATCTAGAGGTTTGACTCAAGCCGGTAAGAAATCTAGAGGTATCAACAAAGGTCACTTATACAACAACACCCGTGCCGGTAAATTCCACACCTGGAAAAAACACAACACCTTATCTTTATGGAGATACAGAAAATAAGCTCATCGTTGATGTCCTTTGTAAATTTAATCTTCTTAAATATATAGTATTTTAAAATTTACATTTAATACTCCATATTTTGTTTTATTGTAGTTATATAAGCTTTAGCCTTGAATTGTTTGTGCTTGAATCTTAAGAATGGTGTTCGGGGTTTCTCTTGTCTTAAACAACTTCTCTAATAACTAATGTGATTATGATTTTATTATTCGCTTGAGTAAAATTGACTCTTTTTTTTTTTTCAGATTACTTCTCAGAAAAATTAATCAATTTTTTTTTGGTCTAGTTATAAATTACGTCCATTTTTGTTACAATTCTTTTACAAATAAAGTATTTATAAGAATGAGCTACACTAAGACTGCCATTTTATCAGTTTATGATAAAACCGGATTATTGGATTTGGCCAAAGGGTTAGTATCTGCTGATGTTAGAATCTTAGCTTCAGGGGGTACTGCCAGATTAATCAAAGATGCCGGATTCCCAGTCGAAGATGTTTCTACTATTACTCATGCCCCAGAAATGTTAGGAGGTAGAGTTAAAACTTTACATCCAGCTATCCATGGGGGGATTTTAGCCAGAGATTTAGAAACTGATGAAAAAGATTTATCTAATCAAGGAATCGAAAAAGTGGATTTTGTCGTGTGTAACTTATATCCATTTAAAGAAACTGTTTCTAAAGTTGCTGTTACTATTGATGAAGCTGTTGAAGAAGTTGACATTGGTGGTGTTACTTTGTTAAGAGCAGCTGCTAAGAATCATAAAAGAGTGACAATTTTATCTGATCCAAATGATTATGCCGGATTCTTAGAAGAATTAAAATCGGGTGAAATTTCTACTGATACTAGAAATAGATATGCCTTGAAGGCTTTTGAGCATACTGCTGATTATGATGTTGCTATTTCTGATTTCTTTAGAAAACAATATTCTGAAAATATCAGTCAATTACCTTTAAGATATGGAGCTAACCCTCATCAAAAACCGGCTCAAGCTTATGTACCTCAAGGTAAATTACCATTTAAAGTTTTAGGGGGTTCTCCAGGTTATATTAATTTATTAGATTGTTTAAATTCTTGGCCATTAGTCAAAGAATTATCTGCTTCTTTAAATTTACCTGCTGCTGCTTCATTTAAACATGTTTCACCAGCTGGTGCTGCTGTTGGTATGCCATTAAGTGATGTGGAAAAGAAAATCTACTTTGTTGAAGACATTGAAAACTTATCCCCATTAGCCAATGCTTATGCTAGAGCTAGAGGAGCTGATAGAATGTCATCTTTTGGTGATGTCATTGCCTTATCCAATATTGTCGATTTACCAACAGCTCAAATCATTTCTAAAGAAGTTAGTGATGCTGTTATTGCCCCAGGATTTAGTGATGAAGCTTTGGAAATTTTAAGAAAGAAAAAAGGTGGTAAATACTGTATTTTACAAATTGATCCAAACTTTAACCCTGAACCTTTGGAAACTAGACAAGTTTATGGTATCACTTTACAACAAAAGAGAAATGATGCTATTATCAAAGGATCATCTTTCAAAGAAATTGTTTCCAAGAATAAAGATTTAAATGAACAAGGTAAAATCGATTTAACCGTGGCCACCATTGCCTTAAAGTATACTCAATCTAATTCCGTTTGTTATGCTAAAAATGGTATGGTTATTGGTTTAGGTGCTGGTCAACAATCTAGAATTCACTGTACTAGATTAGCTGGTGATAAAGCCGATAACTGGTGGTTCAGACAACATCCAAGAGTTTTAGGATTTAAATGGGCTAAAGGAGTTAAGAGACCAGAAAAATCTAATGCTATTGATTTATACGTTTCTAACCAAATCCCAACTTCTGAACCAGAAAAATCAGAATATGAATCCAAATTTGCTGAAATCCCTACTCCTTTAACCGAAGAAGAAAGAACCGAATGGTTAAATAAAAACACCAATGTTGCTTTATCTTCTGACGCCTTCTTTCCTTTCCCTGATAACGTGTACAGAGCCGCCAGATCTGGGGTTAAATACATTGCTGCTCCTTCTGGTTCCGTCATGGATAAAGCCGTCTTTACCGCTGCTGATTCCTATGGTATTGTTTACGTTGAAAACCCAATCCGTTTATTCCATCATTAAGTTATTTATATATATGTATGAATCTTTCTATATATCTATAAAGTATATACATTAATTGCAACCTATGTGTTATAATCTGTGGAGTCCACAAATCTATTGTCTTTTAATTTTCTGGTAATTCATTATTGGAAGTCGTGGAATTCTTCTTTTCTTTTTTTTTTTTTTCACGCTCAAACAAGTCCAAACACGTCAATCTAAATTGTCTACGAGTGAAAGATATATCCTTTATTGAAGAATGGCGTCATCAGAATATACTTATGATGAACAAGGAGAAGTGTGGCCATATTTCATATTGGCAATTCTTTGTTTTATATTGATTCCTTTAACAATTAGATACTTTTATCGGTTATTTAGTGATGATAATCCATTGGTTCATAATAAAACAGTACCAGGATCAATAGTCGAAGATCATACCACATTAGATTTACCCAATAAAAGTCTTATGGGGAGTTACCATCGTAAGCAGACTTCTGATAAGATATTGAACAAAACCTTGATTGTTTTAATTGTTGGGTGGTCATTAGTTATTTATATAGGGTTGAATTTTACTCAAGCCGCTGATGTCCTGACATTATTTGATCCTTATGAAATTTTAGGTATTAGTTCTTCTTCCACGGAAAAACAAATCAAATCCCACTATAGAAAACTTACTTTAAAGTTCCATCCGGATAAGATTGCCAAAGATTTATCTACAGAAGCTAGAGATGAATTAGAACAAACGTATATCAGATTAAATAAGGCTTATAAGGCTTTAACTGATGATGTCACTAGAGAAAATTATTTAAAATTTGGTCATCCTGATGGTAGACAAGATGTAAGCCATGGTATTGCTTTACCTAAATTTTTAGTAGAAGGAAAATTTTCTCCATTCATGGTTATCTTTTATTTTGTCTTGATTGGTGGTTTATTACCAACCATTGTTGGTAGTTGGTGGAATAATGTCAAATCTCATACTTCTAAGGGATTACACGTTAACACTGCTAGTTTATTCACTAGAAAATTGGCTGATAGAAATCCTGCTAAAATTTATACTCCTTATGATATTTTAGACTTGGTTTGTTTATCTCATGAAATAACCCATGATTTTTCTCATTTGAAGTTAAATGAAATAAAAGAGTTGATTTCTAAGCATTTGACTAGAGATTTTTCTCATTTGAAATCCAATCCTAATTTAGAACATACAAAATTGGAGATTGTCTCTCTTTTACCAAAATTGATCCAAGGTTTCATCGATATAGCTGTTATATTTAGACATCATGATGTTCTTCTGGCTGCTTTGGATTTACAAAAAGCTGTTTTACAAGCTGTTAAACCTGTTGGTAAGTATCAAGATTTGTTACAATTACCATTTGTCGATGCTAATGTAGTGGAAAACCAACCCATTAAAAAATTAGGTAAACTATTCACTTTATCAAGAGATGAATTATCTAAAACTTTAGGTATCCAAGACCCCAAAAAACTCGATAAAGCCATGGAAGTGGCTGAAAAAATAGCTACTTTAAGAGTTATTGAATCAGAATTCAGAGTTCCTGGTGAAGAAGTTGTTACCCCACTGTCTAAAGCTCATTTAACCCTTAAATTTTTAGTTAAGTCTCCAAAGTTGAAATCATGTCCAGAAATTGATGAATCGAGATTGAAAGATGAAGAGACTTTAGAATTCTTAAAAGACCCATTTAAAATAAATACGGAGGGACCTCTATTACCTTATTCATATGCTCCATTTTTCCCTAACGCTGTTTTAAATAACTGGAAGGGATTCTTGATTAGTCAAAAAGATAATAAACTCGTTGAAAATAGTTCAATCATTGATTTATCCCATGCTGATATTAGTAATATTAACTTGAACCAACAACAATGGATCGATGGTAAAGAGGAAAATGTAATCATTAGTACTTTAAATATTCAACTACCTACTCCAACGCCAGCAGCCCCAGGAAACACTCATTATAGAGTTATTTTAAAGAATAATGCTTACTTTGGGGTTGATATTGATATACCTGTTACTCTTACAGTACAAAAACCACCAGCAAAACCAGTTAATAAAGAAAAGCTCATGAGCAAATTAAAGCCTTCAGAAGATTCCGATTCCGATTCCGATATTTCTGATCCCGAAGAAGATTCACTTGCAGGTGCTTTAGCAGCTTTAAGAGGACAACCAGTCAAGAAAACAGATGAACAAGAAAAGATAGAGGAAATTGATGAGGATGAAGAAGAAGAGGATGGTGATGATGAAAGTGTATTTACTGATATTAATACTGATACTGAGGATGAACAAGAATAATTTAGTTGATGATTAATGGTGTAACATATTAAAAGAACAAAGAACCTCCCCCATGAGAATCGAACATAAAAGAAGTCCATTAGAATAGTAATTATTTACTTTTCATTACACAGTCTATATATACTTTTTTCTTTTTATACTTCTTAACCAAAAATATATATAAAAAAAAAAAAAAAAAAATCTATTAAATCTTTTTAGAATAAATGAAAGCATCAGCATCACTCAATCCTTGATGTTTATAATAATCCTTTATTTCATCCACTTTTGTGAATCCTTGATGTTCATACCATTCAATGACACTTTTATTAGTTGTTTGAACATGAAGAACAATTTCATGGATGAATTTCTTCTTGGTCTCTTCGATTAAATAGTTTAATAATGATTTACCAATGCCCAAGTTCCCATAGGCTGGTAACACAGCCAATGATTCTATATACACGGCATCAGGAATCATTTTAGGAGCAATTTTCAAATTCTTAACTTCATCAAAACCCTTCAACCCACCAACTTTAGTGATAGCTTTACCTTTGATTAGACCAACTGGTAATTCAGTATAATACCCTAATTTAATGATCAGACTATCGTCCAACAACTTTTTATACCAGTCTTCAGAATAAGACACCGGCAAACACACTTCATTTATCTTTTTAAACACACCTATATTATTTACAGTGACATCATCTAAAGAGATGATGTTTCTTCCCATTGTAATGCT
Source organism: Yamadazyma triangularis (assembly GCA_030573955.1). NCBI lineage: Eukaryota > Fungi > Ascomycota > Pichiomycetes > Serinales > Debaryomycetaceae > Yamadazyma > Yamadazyma triangularis. The sequence continues at coordinate 28,240 of JAJMEC010000023.1, forward strand.
CTTTTGAGTATTGAAAAATACAATCGTTTGGTCACTTGAGATCTCCGCGATTTAATATATTTTCATATGCCTTCAGACAAAGTGTACAATTAAATCTTGAAATCTGTTGCCACTTTAATTTTGTATTTATCAATTGACTATGATAACCACAATTCTAATTGTATTAGTGATTTTGTACTTTATTAAGGATTTGTTCACCGACATTTCTACATCCAATCCATTGGAATCTAATTCTAATGAACCATCAGCGGTGGAAGGTAAATTTACCCCAAAGACATTGGCCAAATACAATGGGAGTGATCATCCTAAAATATTCATGGGAGTAAGAGGAAGAGTATTCGACGTAACCCAAGGAGCTTCATTTTATGGTCCAGGAGGTCCATATGAGAACTTTGCTGGTAGAGATGCTTCTAGAGGATTAGCTAAGAATACATTTGAATTGGAAGTAATTACTCCCTTGGATGATCCAATTGATGATCTTAAAAACTTAACTAGTGATGAAGTTGAATCATTAGACAATTGGGAAGAACATTTTGAAAATAAATATAAAGTTGTCGGGACTCTTCATAATGTTGTTGAAGATGATGAACTGGCTGCTAAATAGAAAAGGCACCTAAAAAAATCCCCTTTTCAAATTATTGGTTTTCTTATGCTTGCTACTTTTTGTTTTTAAATCAATGAATTGCTATTGAATTCTATATTATACAGCTCTAGTAGTTCAAGTGTTATATAGGTTATATATATATATATATATATATATATATTATTATGGTAGTGCCGTGACAAATACTACTATTTTCTCTCTGGTTCTCAATCAATGGTTGATTTTAATTTTTACTGTCAAAAGTTTTCAAAATAGTCATGAGTTATAGAGGACGTGGAAGGGGTGGTTTCCACAATAATAACCAACTGAATAGAAATAATAACGGCAATAACAATTTTAACCCACAAAATATTAATAATTTTGTTAATGCTAATGCAATACCTGTTGAAATAACAGGATGGAATGGAGCATCGATGGAAGACTGTATAAAATTCATATCTAGAAAATGTCGAATCATAGTATCAAATGCAGTTATAGATAATGCCACTGGAGTTCTTAAAGGATATGTAAAGAACAATAAAGAAGCTGATGACCTTTGTACTTGGTCAGGAGTGAAATTTGCTGGACAATCATTAAAAATTACAAAATCAATCCAACAAAATTCTTTTACTAATCAAATGGGGGGTTCAAGTGTAGGTAATGGGAATTCTACCATTGAAACCATATCGGAATTTTTAAAATCAAGATATCAAGCTGATATCAAATTATTAAATTTAACTGCAGTTCAACAAGATCCTACATTAATTTCAAAAGGGTTTTTTGCATCAATTTCCACTACATCTAAATTTTTCCCAGCATTAATGAAAGTTGCCAGTGAATTAAAATTAGATGTAGAAAGTATTGATTTATCTGGAAACAATTTGAATGATCTTAATACCATATCGGCTTTATCTCAATCATTCCCATTACTAAAAAATCTTTCCTTACTGAATAATAATTTTTCAAGATTAAAAGTTTTTGAAAGTTGGAGACATAAATTGAATTTCTTAAGAGAATTAATATTGGTGAATAATCCCCTTTTGAATAATATTACTAATATTAATGATGTAAATAATATCAAATTAGAATTAATGAAAACCTTCCCTAGATTAATTGTATTAAATGGTGAAGTATTAAGAAATGAAGAAATGTTAGGTTTCAATTTAACATTAAAATTTGATCATCCTCAACAAATGTTTTTCCAAGATGATGATATTCAAGGGTTATCAACTAATTTTGTTACCAATTTTTTCAAAATTTGGGATACTAATCGTCAAGAATTAATGGGACTATATCAAAATGAATCTCAATTTTCTATTCTGGTTGATTCGGCTCATCCTTATTTAATTAACACTCAGCATAGTACTCATAATAATTTTGGATCAAGTGGTCATACCGATTTTGGTTATTATATTCCTCATTCAAGAAATTTGACTAAGATTTCTGCTGCTAAATCAAGGATCAATAAGTTAGCCATTGGTCAAGAACAGATTTTCAAGTCATTTTCTCAATTACCAAAGACAAAACATGATTTAATAAATAAACCTAATGACTTCAGTATGGAAGCTGTTAGATTTCCTCAATTAAATGGGGTTTTAATAACTATACATGGATCATTTCAAGAATTGGCCCAACCTGATAACTTAGACGGGTTTAATTCTGGAGGAGCTGGTCCCAGAGGTAACAATAAGTTTTCAAATCATAAAAATAAACGGGTTCCTTTAAGTGATAAGAGTTTTGATAGAATATTTTTGGTTATTCCAAATGTCAATGGTGGTATGGTACTTGCTAGTGACAGCTTAATAATTAGAAATAATTCAGGATCTGAAGCCTGGAATGAAAATTCATCTATTATTCAATCTAGTAATGTTTCCCCAGCGCCGGTCCCAGCACCAGCACCAGCACCAACTCCAACACCAGCACCAGCCCCAGCCCCAGCACCTATGGTAGCTCCAGGAATGCCGAATGCACCCCAGACAGTACCAAATGCACCATCTGTGGCAGATTTACCAGACAATGTGAAATCAATGTTTAATACTATACAACAAGAGTTGCTTGTAAAGATACTATTAGAGACTAATTTGAACTTGCAGTATGGAGTCATGCTTTGTGAACAGAGTAATTGGGATTATCAACTGTGTATTTTAAACTTTAAAAATTCAGAGCCGTCTCTTCCCAGAGAGGCTTATGCATCGTAGAAAGAGAGAATAAAAAAAAAAGTAAAAAAAGAAAATGAATTATATAGGTGAATATCATCAATATATAGTGTTCAATATTTAAGTAGTTTCGCATCAAAACAATTTCTGATATACAAAGTTATGTTAATATGGCGTTTAACATTGCCATGGTAACTGATTTCTTCTATCCCCAAGCCGGAGGAGTAGAGTTCCACGTTTATCATTTGGCCCAGAAATTGATCGATTTGGGTCATTCTGTTGTAATAATAACTCACGATTATGGGAATCGAAGTGGAATACGAACACTAACTAATGGGTTGAAAGTTTATTATGTGCCATTCTTTGTCTTCTATAGAAGTTCTACATTTCCCACGGTATTCCTGTCATTTGCAATTTTAAGAAACATATTCATAAGGGAACAAATAAACATCATTCATGGACACGGGTCGTTATCAAGCTTATGTCATGAAGCTATATTCCATGGCCGGACTATGGGAATGAAAACTGTGTTCACCGATCATTCATTGTTTGGATTTGCTGACGTAGGGTCTATTTTGGGTAACAAGGCATTGAAGTTCACTCTAAGTGACGTTGGTCATGTCATTTGTGTTTCACATACTTGTAAAGAGAACACGGTTTTAAGAGCTTCTTTGAATCCTTTAAGTGTATCAGTTATACCTAATGCCGTGATATCAAAAGACTTTACGCCCCGGTCACTAGAAAAGCCAAAGCTTTCATTTTTCACCGACAATGACGTTAATATCAATGGTCATAATGACAATGATAATGGTGTCATCACTATAGTAGTTATTTCCAGGCTCTTTCCTAATAAAGGTGCTGATTTACTTACAGCTATTATTCCAAGAATTTGTCTTCAGGTTCCTAAAGCCCGATTTTTAATTGCTGGTGATGGTCCTAAGTTTTTGGATCTAGAACAAATGAGAGAGAAGTATTTCCTACAAGAAAGAGTAAAGCTTATTGGGGAAGTCAAGCATGAGCAGGTCCGTGACGTTATGGTACAAGGTAATATTTATTTACACCCATCTTTGACAGAGGCTTTTGGTACAGTTATTGTTGAAGCAGCATCTTGTGGTTTATTTGTAGTTACCACTAAAGTAGGTGGAATACCTGAGGTTTTGCCTAATCATATGATGAGCTTTGCTGATCCTGATGAAGATTCTCTTGTCCAAACTACATTACAAGCTATTTCCGATTTAAGATCAGGCAAGATAAGTACATCAAATTTCCATAATGATGTAGCCACAATGTATAGTTGGGATAACGTGGCTCTCAGAACGGAAAACATCTACAAATCATTAGACTTACTGAAATTAAATGAACCATTGACAATGAGGTTAAAAAAATATTATTGTTGTGGTGTTATTGCTGGTAAACTATATGTATTATGTGTTGTGGTGGATATTTTCCTTTTAATATTTCTTGAATATTTTTATCCTAAAGAACATATAGATTTAGCAAGTAAATGGCCCAAGAAGAAAAGAAAAACTTTAAAATCTATTTAAAATTATATTTCTTTTATATTAGCATTAATTCATTATACACGTTTATCAATATATATATATATATATGATGAAGAAAAAAAGAGAGAGAACATCAAAAGTTATGGAACGAATACCTGATCTCTTTCGTTTTGATATGAAGCTAAATGTTCATTTATGGATGCATATATTAATTTGGGATTATCAGATCTCTTTAACCTTTTCTCTTTAAATGATGTGATATCTAAAACATCACAGGATTTACTTATTGCTTGTAATTGAGATGAAATGGATTTCAAATTAGGTGGAGAACTTCTTGGTGGTTCAGTTACAACTATAGGATCATTAAGCCAGCCCAAATCATTCATTTCTGATTCTCCCTTCTGACCAATTATCTCTCTTAAGAAATTGTTTTCTTCTACTAAGCTAATACTGTCGACATAACTTCTTTCACTAGAAGTAGTGTTGAATCTGTCTCTCAAGTATTCTAATGAAAAATACTTTCCTGAACTTAGTATTTCCTCTACTTCCTTTTCTAAATTACTGTTCTTTACTCCTAAATTATTATGTTCAGATTGTAATTGTTCATACTGGGATTTAAGTTCATTAAAATCTAACAAAGACCTATCAATTTTGGACTTATGACTTAATGACATTGTCGACATGTTGTTTTCTAAAAGTTTCAAGGTCAACTCCAAATCCTTAATAATTTTTTCTTTAGATTCTATCAGGTCAGCCAAATCATGATTGCTTGTTGTCCTAGCTAAAGGGACTGTTTCTGCTTCTTCAATTTGAAGTTCAATCACCTCCTTTGCCAATTCAAACAGGTAATCATCATATAGCTTTTGAAGGTCTTGTAATAAATTTGCAAAGTCAGGATTTTGGAATTGTCCTTGAAGATCATGAACTTGAAATTCTAAATCAGTTGGTTGGATATACTTGAACAATTTAGTTTGAGTCTTAGCCTTAAAATTAATCGAGTATTTTGCCGTAATCATTTTGTTTTCTTTTAGAAGATTCAATCTATTTGATGTAGTTTCCCCTAATTCATGAAATTTAGATTTAAGCTCCAAAACAAAACTTTTTGTTTTCACCAAGTCTTCTGCATCTGAAGATACTGATAGGACAAAGTCCAAAAATATTTGGACAATTGATGCCTCCCAGTGACAGAAAAATAATCCAGTTTCATTATATAAAGCATCATTTTCCGAAGAAATAATCTTGTTTATTAATAAGTCCATAAAAGACTCGACCTTGTTCAATTCATAATTCTGTATAGTATCATTTTTTATCTCTTCCAGAAGTGATTCGAACACTGTAGTGATTCCCAGGAAAATGGGACTTAGTTCTATTGAATTATGGTGTTTATGAGTCGCTAGAACTACATTTAAGCTGGATGTTATAAATGTAATAGAAGCCACAAGTGTAGAAAGACGATACTTTGCTGTGAAACTCAGAACATTTTGGGAATATTTTAAAATCTTATCACGTATAGGGATTAATGAAGCAGCAGACAATCTAACATTTATGTATAAATCAGGTAAATCAAATTCCAGTACAAGCTGATAATAACAATCAAGTCTAGCATTTGAAATTGAAGTGAAAAACTCAAGAGAACTGTATTCATGCTGTTTTTGTTTAAGTTCTAATTGACAATTCGATAATAGCTTCTTCAATCTTATTAGTTCATCACCACTTAAAGATGAAGATTTATTTTCAAATTTAACAATTCTTTCTTTGAGCTCAATTATTTGAGATTTTAAAAGGTCATTTGTAGTGGTTTCCAGTTTTAATTTTTCCTGAAGTAAGTTTATCTCCTTACGAAGATCCTCTTCAACTTGACGATGGTGACTTTCAAGATCTTTATCTAAATCCTGAATTTGCATCAATTCATTTAGTTGATGACTAAGTTTTTCAATTTGGGTGTTTAATAATTCATTTTCATTTGTTACTCGATCAATAACAGCATCCAGATCATTGGTTGACTCAAGTCGATTCCTCAAACCTTCAATAGTTTTATCGGCTTGATCTAGTTTCATTGAAATTGATTCAAACTTTTCAGTCGATACTGTTCCCGTCTGAAGCATTGCTTCAAGATCTTTTATTTTCTGATCCATTTCTAATTCATTCTTTTGAGAAATACGTTTAAGATCTTCTAACACAACTTCTAACTTTTTGTTTTTAAATAAAAGATTTTGAATATCATGATTTTTATCTTCAATAGAAGCGGTTTCAATTTGTAAGTTAATCTCTCTTTCGATCTCTTTATTAATTTCTATTTCCTCATGAGCAGATTCAAGTTCCTTTGATGTTACATCATAACTATGCCTCAATTTGTTTAACTGCTCAAGAAGACTTTCATTTTCTTCTCTTTGATAATTACTATTAACAGTTTCCTGTTCAAGTGAAGATTCTAAACTACTATTTGTATCTTCAAGCAACTGGATCTTTTCATTCAATGATTCAATTTTAGATTTTTGCAATTTGATCTCCTTTATGGTGTCCTGAAGCTTCCCTTGAAGCCTATTAATGACATACTGGGGGTCATGTGAGTGCTCCGGAGACTTCATCGTACCTCTTTCACTAACCAAATTCGGAGGAACAAATATTCCATAGTTTTCTCCTTTACATTTAAAGTACTCCACACCATCTTTAGTACCATTGTTTTTACCTGCAGGAACATCAAGTTCTATACCAATCCATGTACCTTTAGCAAACTTTGTTGGACCAATAAAACGTATTATTCCATTTTTATCTCTGACACTTACTTCCTGACCAATGGCTAAATTCATATCATATTCTGTAATAGTGTAGTTACAGCTTTATTTTACGAATAAATAGAACGCGCTTTTCTCAGAAAAAAACATAATCACTTTTTAACTACAGTAACCAAAGTATCAAGTAAAAGTGACAATGTCCCTCCAAACTACAGGATCAGGGTCAGGAATAAGTGGCGGAGTTGGTGGCGGTCAAAAGCGGACACTAGGCAATCTAAAGATGGAGTTGTTGAATGAACAGAAACAAGAGATCAGAGAAGCGTTTTCTCTCTTTGATATGAATAATGATGGATGTCTTGATTACCATGAATTGAAAGTGGCGTTTAGAGCTTTAGGGTTCGACTTATCGAAAAGAGAGGTGTTGGATATTATCCATGAATATGATACTAATAATAGGAATTTAATTACTTATGAGAACTTCTTTCAAGCAGGTATGTACACTAACAGAGGCATTGAGTTACAGAAAAAAAGTAATTGTTACTAACATTATAGTGGGAGAAAAGATTGTCAACAGAGATCCTTTAGAAGAGATCAGAAGAGCATTCAGATTATTTGATGATGATGGAACAGGAAAGATCAATTTAAGAAACTTAAGAAGAGTAGCAAAAGAATTGGGAGAAAATTTAACTGATGATGAACTAAGAGCCATGATAGATGAATTCGATCTTGATGATGACGGAGAAAGTATGTATAGCAAAGTTTTAAGAGAAGAGAGTGGAAGCAATATCCATATGCATATCGACAAAGCTCTCACTTCTGTCTACAATATACTAACCATTTTTTCTAGTTAATGAGCAAGAATTTATAAACATTTGTACTGAATAATTAGAATTATTAGTCACCATTATAATGGTGTGTATTAGTAGGTTTTTTTTTTCTTCTTCTTCTTCTTATTAGTTGGTAAAGAAAATTGAACCATATACTTTAGATGTAATTTAGTATTATATATATATATATAGTTGGTGTACTTGACTGTGGCACGACCGCACTTTTGAACAAAAAAAAAAAAAAATGGTTTTAAAAATTTTTCAATACAAAATTAATCTGGTAAAGGTTTAGGAAACTATGTCTTGGAATACGGCAAGAAAGAGATTCCAAAGGGATTTCGATCACTTATCAAAGTCATTACGTGATTCATATGTAAAAGAAACCAACAAATATACCTTACCAACATTTGAATCTAAACAAGCCATTATACCTAAAAAAGACAGAAAAACCACTCTTGAACAAATAGGATTCACTTCTGGAGATCTTGCTTATATTGTCAAGGGAGAACACAAAGGAACCATTTCATCTATATTTCAATATTCTCCAGAATTGGATGCTGTTCTTGTATCGGATATAACCGAAAAGAAAGTGTTACCAAAACAACATTGGGTTAATCAACAAACCAGTCATTTATTAGATTATCCAAAATATATTCCTAGAAGTGATATAAGAATAGCTGCAAAGGATAGAGACGAAAAAGGTAATGTTAGTTATGTTGTTGCCGATGAAATCATTATGACTGACAAGTATTATGATGATAGATATAAGAAATGGTTACCAAAGAGATTTATTAAACATCATAAGAACATTGAAATACCATGGCCTCGTCCCCCTCAAGAACCTAAAGATGGTGAATTATCAACTGGTGAACAAGAAGTTTTCGAAAAGACTTTTGAATTACAGAGTTTTGCTATTCCACCATTTCCAAAAGCCGTTCTTGATCAATTAAGAAATCCTTATTCCAAATATAAAAGAAAGGTTCTTTCTGAGCTGCAAGCTAGAAGACTTAATGCTCCTGAAATGCCATTATCTAAGGAGCAACAAATTTACTTGGCCAAGAAAGCTAACGAATCTAAAAAATCACCACAACCATTATCTGAAGAGATTCAAGATTTTATTGGTCAAAAGATGGCTGATCATATCAACAAAATTGACAATCCTTTCTTATTAAAGCATCTCGAATCATTATCAAGTACTACCAATCCTGATTATGAAAAGACCATAGAAGAAATAAAGCAAGCCCAAAAGACATATGATAGTAATTGAATAGGAAAGTAAACTAACCATAAACTTCTTGTACATATATATATATATTTAGATGAATTATTAATATAATAATAAGAAAAGAAAAGAGGAAAATAAATAGAGCCTTTATTAAAATCTATTTAATTTCAGTTATAGAAAAAAAAAGTTCGTTAGAATACAATCATGATAGTAAGAACTACTATAACACAAGAATCATAACTTTTCATAGTCAATTCTACCTTCAAGTTTCTTCAGATCAGCTACTTTTCTTACAGCTTTCATGATATCATTTTGAATGATATAATCTCTTTCATCTCTAATGGCGAAAAATCCTGCTTCAGTTATGACATTTCTAAGATCAGCCCCATTAAATCCATCACTCATTCTAACAGCAGCTTCGAAATCAAATTCACCTTGTTTAGCTACTTTAGCAGTATGAATTTTAAAGATTTCTAATCTACCAGCTTCATTAGGTAAACTAATTTCAATTTTTCTATCTAATCTACCAGCTCTTAATAAAGCTGGATCAAGAGTATCAGGTCTATTAGTAGCCATAATAACTTTAGTTTGACCCAAAGTATCAAACCCATCCATCTGATTTAAAAGTTCCATTAAGGTTCTTTGAATTTCTCTATCAGCTGAAGTACCTTCAGAGAATCTTCTACCACCAATAGCATCAATTTCATCCATGAAAATTATACAAGGTTCATGTTCTTTAGCATAAGCAAACATTTCTCTGATTAATCTAGCGGATTCACCAATATATTTATCAACAATACCAGAAGCAGGAGAAAAGATAAAGTTAGCCCCTATAGTAGCAGCTACAGCTTTAGCTAATAAAGTCTTACCAGTACCAGGAGGACCATATAATAATACCCCCTTAGGAGAACTAATACCAACTCTAGTAAACAATTCGGGATTTTTTAAAGGTAATTCAATAACTTCTCTCAACTCTCTGATTTGTTCAGTTAAACCACCAATACCATTGAATGACATTTCACCAGGTTCAAATGTGGTCATATTATAAACTAAAGGATCAACCTCTCTTGGTAATATTCTCATGATGGTTAAAGTGGTCATATCCAAAGAAACTCTAACACCATTCTTTAAATTCTCTTGTTTAATTGTATTACGACATCCCACAATATAACGGGGTCCACTAGATGCTTTAACAATATATCTTTCATCATCAAGTTGTTTTAATACTTCACCAATTATTTGACCAACTGATTGTAATGCCTTGATGTCATTTTCGGTCTTTTCATAATCCTTATCCAAATCCCGTATACTCATTCTTAAATCTTTCAATCTAGCATCCCAATTCCTATGTTCAGTCAACTTATCTTTGAATTTGGATAATGCCTTCTCTCTTTCTGGATCTTGGGGTTGTTGTGATTCATTATTGTTATTACCACTTTCAGGGTTTTCTGAATTTAATGCTTGGAGCAAAGGATCGTTTTCTTCACCGCTCATTGTGGATTGTTTGCTTCAATGTTTACCGATAATATGTTTGAAACTAATGACTTCAATATCAGTTTAAGCAATGGAAGTGGCAAAACGATTTCCAAACTCAAACTGCGTTGGCCAGAGGGCGCGAGGTCGTGGACGGGACACTCAACCCAACCTTTGGTATTTGAGAAGAGATGATTTAATTCATATTGAACCAACATAGTTTGGATATAAAGATAAGGACATGGAGTTTCATGCTATAATATTATGTGGACCTGGAAGAAACTTATCACCATTTTCTAAGTTGAGAAGTTCAGGAAGTGATAAGGCACTTTTACCGGTAGCCAATGAACCCATGATTGAGAATGTGTTGAAATGGTGTGAAAAGGCTTTTTTCCCTAAGGTGACACTTATTTGTAATGAAGATAGTAAAGACAGTTTACAAAGGGCGATTGATGAATATAAGGTGAAAAGAGTTGAACAAGATAATAAAGCAAAGGAAGTGAATGGAGATTCTTCGGCTTATTCCAGTGATATAAGTATCATTGGTGGTGAGTATGAGAACAGTGGATCCATCATATTACAGTTGTATAAGTCATCTATGATTCAACCATATGAACACTTTGTTATTTTACCGTGTGATTTCATAACCAATTTACCGCCTCAAGTTTTGATCGAAGCCTATAGAAATAAAAGTGACAGTGACGTTGGCTTAATGGTTCATTATAGAAACAATTTAGACATTGAAGATAAAAAGCACAAAATATTCCCCATCACTTATTCTATGTATAGTGAACTTCCTGATGGTCAGTGTCAATTACTTGATATCTACTCCAAAGAAGATATTGATTTCCATAAGTCCCTAAAGGTTAGAACTCAAATGTGTTGGAAATATCCAAACTCCGTCATTAGTACTAAATTATTAAATAGTTCCATATTTTTTGGATCCAGTGAAATTTTTGAAATATTTAAACAAAATCCTTCTAAGTTCACTGATAGTTATTTTTCCAATAGATCCATGAACAAAGTTATTAGAGATTTAGGTAGAAGATCTTGGAGACATTCAAAACCATATGAAACCATTGGGTTTTTGATTTTACCTGAAAAGGCTACTTTCTTTAGAGTTAACAATACTCCAGTATTAATTGAGGCCAACCGTTATATAATACAACAACAAGCAACTGTGAAAGATGGTCAAAATTCTCTGGTTCCTAATAAAGATAAGAATTCCGCTAATGTAGGAATTGATTCATTAGTGGGAGCAAATTGTACATTAGGAGAGAAAACAAATGTTAAGAAAACAGTAATTGGTAAAAATTGTACTATAGGAAAAAGAGCAAAACTTACTGGGAATCTAATCATGGATAACGTCACTATAGAAGATGATGTACAACTCGAAAACTGCATTATAGGTTCAGGGGTAGTAGTTCACAATAAGCTGAAATTAATTAATTGTAATGTTGAATCGAGTCATCAAGTTATGTCCGGTAGCCAATTCAAAGGAGAAACTTTATTAAGTCTTTCATTGGAAGATCTTGTTGAGAACGATGGTGGTAATGATATAGATGAAAGTGTGTTAGAGTCAGAGTCAGAATCGGGGTCAGAATCTGATGATGAATCTGATGATGAAGAAAGTGAAATAGATGATCAAGAATATGGTGATAATTCGGATGGATTATTTGATTACTAGAGTGATAGCATAATAGTTAATTGTAAAAATACCTACGTATATATATATATATATATATATATAATAAAGTATAAATATAAATATATTGAGTTTAAGGTATAAATGCTTGTACTAAAGATTCGTTAAATGCAGTAAGTCATAATGAAGATTAAATTCTATCAAGCTTATCTGAAAGAATATCGGGTTTTCTCCTCTTCTTAGCAACAGGAGAGTCTTGTGTCTTTTTCTTCCTGATATCATTACATCCTTGAATCTCATCATCATTGGAATCATAATCAGGTTGAGATTCATGTTCATTACCAGATTGAAGACTTTCTTGTTTATGTTGAGTATTTCTCTTGGGTTTCTCTCCTTTGATTTTTAACCACTTAGACCGCTGTTTGGCACTTTGGTTTACTGAAGGAGGTGAAAGCCCCGGTTTAAACCCATGACGACTACTGAGTTCAGGTGACATTGAAAACTGGTAATCTTCAGGTATATGGAAATCTTCATGCAGTATTTGTTGTTTGTGGTTATTATGAGGAGTGGTGTTAGATTCAGTAGCAGAACCTGATTTATGACAGTTATTAATTTCGGCCTTTTTAGTTAACGCCCAGTTCTCAACATCCCCATCTTCGCTTATTACCAGCAATAAGTCATCAAGACATTGCATATAGCCACTATAATGAAGTAACCGGTTAGAATTGTTTCCCAACCGGTACAAAGTAGCCACTGATTTAGCTGCTTCAGCAAACTCCTTTTTCTGGTCGTCAGTTGGTTTATTATCTTCTAAGGATGAGTTATACAACGAAGCAACCGACTTGGCTGCTGTCTTAAATTCCCTAGCCAACTCCCTCTGGGATTCTTCCACCGACACTTGACTTATTGGCTTAGTTATAGGTAAGTCTGAAGACAAATTTGACAAGTCCATAGAAAAAACTGTACTTTCTAATAAGGTTAAAATATACTTATAGTGGTTAAAAACTTTTCCTCCTGATGAAGTACAAAGTGCGAAAAATGATAGCGTTGCGAATCCAGTTGGAGTTAAATTTTAACACGTTAATATGGTTAGATCTACATTGATATACAGATATGATGGTAAGTGAAGAGTCAGGAGAGAGTGATATATAGCTTTCTTGATTATTAGGATGAGGTTTCTTGAAGGTTTTTATTCTTTTGTTTTTTTTTATTTTTTTTTTTCAGCAGTTAAAGCTTCCAGAAACTCTTCTAATGTTATGATTATTTGACTAACATTTATAGCACTCCCATTATGTGGATCAGTAGACGATAATAATGACCCTTTATTAACAGAGCAAAAGAAAAAATGTAAGATATTAATTAGTCGGATAACTCCTAATTCCGAGCCTCAGGCCACGGTTGAGTCGGGGCAATTTAGCATTCATTATATTATTGTTAATTCTATTATTTATTTATGTATTTGTGATAAAACATATCCCAGAAAGTTGGCATTTTCCTATTTGACCGAAGTGTCCCATGAGTTTGAAAACTCTCATGGTCAAGCTGCTTTAAGTAGTAGTGCTAGACCTTATGGGTTTAGTTCATTTGATAATTTCTTATCGAAAACTAAAAAGATCTACCAAGATCAAAGAGCTCAATCAAATTTAGATAAATTGAATGATGATTTGGCCGATGTTAAAAAAGTTATGACCAAAAACATTGAAGACTTGTTGTATAGAGGTGATTCCTTAGATAAAATGAGTGATTTATCTTCAAGTCTAAGAAATGATTCTTTGAAATATAGAAAGAAAGCTCAACAGATCAACTTTGATGCTTTACTAAGACAGTACGCTCCTGTGGCTGGAATTAGTTTGTTCTTTGTGTTTTTGATTTGGTATATGTTTTTGAGATCATAACGCAAGAAGTCCTTTTCTATAATGTACGTATATAATAATATAATACTTTTGATTCGCACTTTGTAGATAACTATACCATGAACTCCACTGATACCGGCAAGCTAGAACCGTCTCAGTTGGCGTCCAAAAAGCCAAGCACTCGCGTTGTGACAGGGGAGACAATAAATTCCACCACAGTGCTGGGCTCAATGGATGATGAAGTGAATCAAAAGCCTAATAGAATTGATAACAGTGGTAGAGATAACAATACAGAGAATTTAGACGATTCATTAGTAGTTGATCCCGAGGAGGATGAAGACTTACAGCATATTCTAGATGGATTAATACGACATGAAGCTAATCATGTAAGATCAAACGAACCATTGTCTTATCTTGATATGGGTATGTTTCCTAAAAATAATGATGAAATAGATGAACACAAATACTTTGATGACCATATTAAGATATATAAAGGTGATGATATGAACCTATTCAATGCAAGACTAAAGCATTTTTTCATTTTTTCTTCAGCTGGAAAGCCTATATATTCATTAAATGGGACTGAAGATTCTATAATAGGTTATGGTGGTCTTATAACCACTATCATGTCTAGCTTTCAGTCCAATTATGATGAGGATATCAAGTCTATTGATTATGGAAATGATCTTAGGATCGTAGTTATGAATAAATATCCATTGGTGTTTGTCACAGTAACCCGAGTCAGTTACGAATTGATTTCCGACAAATGTATTGGTACTGGTCAGCAAAATGCTCCTTCGGTGTTGGTAAATCAACTAACTTTGTTATATAAATATATCTTGCTGATTTTATCTAAGCCCGTGATAACAAAATATTATAGTAACAGAATGAACTATGATTTGAGAAAAGTCTTGACTCCCTTAGACTATAGTAACTTTGATGCAATTGCAATGAAATGTACTTATGGACTTTCATTAGACTATAATGAATCAAATTATGAATTTGAGTTCTTCATGAGTGAGCTATTGGAGAATGCTCTTCCCTCTACCAAGATAAGATATACTGTCAGATCAAAGTTGAATAATATATTGTTGCAAATGAAAAATCTTAAAGATAAGGAAATTGGCAGTGAATTGAAACTGTTCTTTAACTTTAACGATAATAATAATACTACTGCTTTGGGTTATGATTTATTATTCTCCCTAACATCAATTAATTCTGATAAAATTATAGGTTATTTAAAACCTAAAAATCATGACTTGACCAATGGCGATTTAAAACTTTTATTATCCATAATAAATCAAAATGACAACAGCTTAAAGAAAGGTGAAGACTTATGGATCCCCATTTGCTTACCTGATTTCAATCCCAATGGATTTCTTTACTTATTTGTTAGAACAATTGATATTTCAAGGTTTTTAAGAATGGATGGTATTGATACCCATGATCAAACGATCAATATTATATTAGTATGCACTAATAAGAATAGTTTCTATAAAATGCAAGAAATTTGTCAATTTTTACTCGACAAAATCATAGAAGAAGATAGTTTTAGAAAAGACCTATATGAAGAAATGTGCAGCACCACTATATCCACCAAAATGTTTTCTGTGGACTCAATGATTCATTTTGTTTATAAAAATAAAAAGAATAATCAAATTATTTGTTCTGATTTAAATCATGTTGATATTAAATCATCAATGAACATTAATAGAAATCTTCAGTTGATCTATTATTATACAAATTTATATAATACAAAGTCCACCACAATCAAATCGTTAACAGATGATAATGATAAAAAAATATCCTATATTAAGTGGAATTTCGACAGTCCTGTTGTGGGATTAATGATAAGTGATAATAGTTATGAATTTTATTGTCTAAATCTTCCAGTTTCTGCTTCGAAATTGATTAATGATAGTTTGACAGTGATAAAATGGTGTCAAAAATACAACAAAAGGCTATTGTTGAATATAATTCTGTGGTGAAAGAGAAAAAGAAAAAAAAAAATCATTTCATTAATGTCTTTTCATTATTCTTTAAAGCGTCATGTAACTTATCCAAGTATAGTTTATGCAAATCTTCAAACTTTTTATATTCCTTCAGTTCTGCATCCGACTTGGTTTTAGCTTTGGTGAATTTTTGCTTGATATCATGTCTAATTGAATTAAGGGAGTTGGTGTTATTGCTTTTAAATTTTTCATAATGAGTTTTTAAAAGTTTAACATTTTCCGATTTGGTTTCAGTAGTAATTGGTGGTAGAGGAACCTTTAATATTTGCTTATTCATGGAATCTTCAGTAGGATTTAAATTAAGATTAGAATCTAAAATTGCATTCTTTAAACTTTGAACATTACTATTGTCAAAAACAGTAATGATTAAATTTCTTC
The DNA here is from genome assembly GCA_030573955.1 of Yamadazyma triangularis. Classification (NCBI taxonomy): domain Eukaryota; kingdom Fungi; phylum Ascomycota; class Pichiomycetes; order Serinales; family Debaryomycetaceae; genus Yamadazyma; species Yamadazyma triangularis. The sequence goes on from JAJMEC010000023.1 coordinate 44,629, forward strand.
CCTTGATTGAAGTTTGGGCCAATGAATTAAATCTTGTTGGTTTATTATCAATCTTTACTGATAAGTGATCGAAAATGTTAGGGTTAGTTTTACCCAATTTGATTTCATGAGCTTTTTTATTGAAATTATCTAATAATCCTTGGAATGCGGATTCTGTTTCTTTAAAGTTTATCGTGAATGGTGTTGATGATTCATTAGTATCATCATTAGATGATTTTGAGCCTTTTGATTCCTTACCACCTTTACCACCTTTCTTTTTATTCTTAGCAAGAATGAAATTGGTGGCATGAAATTGCCTTATGGTACAATGGACCCCATATTTTAATCCCTGGGTACCCAAAGTCGGATTGAACAATGGTTTATATGATAAATATCTAAACATTTGCAATCTATTAATCGAACAAAGAAAGTGAAAAAAAAAAAAAAAAATGAAATAAAAATAAAAATTTTTAAAGCAGAAAAGGGTGCGGTGATCTGAGATATGGAGTTTATATTAAAAATGCTATCTTACAGGTATAATTTGTCTAATAAATTGATTAAATTTTTGGCTTCCTTAGATACTTCGCCAGATTCAGTAGCTAAATGACGAAGTTGGAAATTGATTTTATTTAAAAAGATGTCATGAAATATTTTCTTTCTCACGGCTAAATCATTAGTTGAAATATTATCAATGTCGTTTAAAATATATGAAGATTTTGGTAATTCATTAATAAATAATTTTAATCCATTGAAAGGTTGTGGTACTGTGGGAAGTAAATACTTGTAAGTCAAGGGATGCCAACGGGAATTATCAACATTATCAACTTGTGGAGTTTCTGATAAGCTTATTGATAAGAAATGATTTAAAACAGTTAAATGATTGGAAATTTGTTTGGGGGACATCTGATTTGGAATTTTCTTGTTATCATCTAATGGCCAATTAAGTAAATTAAAAAAACATTTCAAGGTTTTAATAAAATACAATTTATTGATGATTTCAGGACATACATTCAACAATAATTGTAAGTATTTAGGAGCAAAATTCCGAACTTCTTTATTGATGTTGGTCATTGAAGAATGAATAAATAATACAAGACTTTTACTATGCAATTCTAATAATCCTGATTGTTTTTCTGAACATTTCGTAAGTAACGATAATAAGGCTGTTCTAACACCATTGGATTCATCAGCCATTAATGGAATTACTGACATAATGATTTGTTTGTACAAAGAAGGATTATTAGGCAAATGTTTTTCTATGTGTGATAACACTTCTTTTCTCGTGGTGGAAGAATGATGTTTTGTAAGTGATAAATAATGTTCTAAATCTTTATCAAGCTTTAACTGACTGGGTAAGTTAATAGTCTTGGATTTAAATGAAGTGTCTGTGGCATTACTGGCTTTAGGTGCTTTTTTTCCAACTTTTAACTTAGGCTTTACAAAGTCTTTCTTCTTTTCCTGCTTCTTTTTTTTAGATCCCATGATATATATGTAAGGAACGTATAGAATGTATATCTTCTTTTCAAAAGAGAAAAAAAAAAAAAAAAAACCTGAGCATCGCATTTTCACTAATATCATCGAATGAAAACCTCGCGTTGATTTAAAGTAATCGAGATAAACAAATAATGCTTCCCCAATGAACACAGATATTGACCGAAATCTACTGAGTTTATCTATTAATGAGTCAGCATATGCGACAGGGCATGATGACTATGATAATGATTTGATGGAGATTGATTCCGATGATACATTATCACCGAACAAATTAACACCGGTCCACAAGATCAAGAAGGTGGATCAAAGTACTCCTGAAGCCTATCAGGAAGACGGAAAGGAAGAATTTGATGATTCTGAACCTTTGAAAGCTGATGATGATATTAATGAACACGCTGCGGATATTACTATAGAACCAGAGAATACCAGTTTTGTTTCAGCATTGTCACAAACAGTGTTTCTGCCTACTAATATGGGGGCTAAACTAGCCATAAGAGATAGATTATTACTCCCATCGACTCAAGACCGGAATGATATTGATGGGGTCATAAATACAGATGATTATGCTGAGAATAATAATGATAATAATAATAATAATAATAACGATAATAATAATAATAACAATAATAAAAGCTTGGTCAGACACATTAACTCCTTTTCCAGTGTTAGTGATCCTAGTTTACTTTTCAGTAGTGATAATGATAAGACCCAAGAGAAATCACCCGAGTTTATATTCAATCCCATGAAAAATGATTATGATGAGAAGGATGAATTAGTGAATAACTCCATGAATCAATCGTATTTGTACAGGAAACAGTTCTTAGAGAGAGAAAATACCCCTACACCTTCTACGCCGACACCAATAAACTATAATAGTCAAAATTCAATGTCGGGAATGCATTCAATGGATAGTACAACCCAGGGATCGGTGCAAGTACATCATCATTATTATTATAACTACAGTCCCTATAGTGGGAATGATAGTAGTCATAATTTTAACACCACAGCCGTTGATAGTCTTCATCAAGATACATCGTTTTTAAGCCCTATCAATCAATTACAGACTCGATTCATTAATAATCTGCTTGAACTTAGCCGATTGAAATTACCCCCACCATGGAAAACAGAATCATTACCTCAAGATAAATTCCCCTACGTATTATCTACATATTTACAGTTAATAATCAATTTTGTTGTAAGTGGATATGGAATTTATTTGATTTATAACATCATTAAAACCATTAGAACTGATGTCAATAATAAATTATCCCAACACTCATCACATATAACTATTGAAATTGAAAATTGTCGCCGAAACTATTTTGATAACAATTGTTCCCCTGATTTGATTGTTCCTGCATTAGAAAAGCCGTGTGAGTATTGGTTAAAGTGTATGAATAGAAACCCTGATGAAGTAAGTAATAAATCGTCTATTAGTGCAGAAACATTGGGGGTATTGATCAATTCATTAATTGAACCATTAGGATTGAAATTCTTCTTAATCTTTTCTGGATTTATAATCTTAATTTTTCTTTGTAATTTCACCTTTGGTTTTATAAGAGCAAAAATATACTATGGGGAACATCTAAAGCATAAAAAACATCAATAACCTACATAGAAGAAATAAATAGTCATGGATCATGCAGATATTATAATAGGGTTAATAAACATTTTATTTTTATTAAGCTTTTTTTTTTTTTTTTTTTTTTTTTTTTTTTTTTTTTTTTTTTTTTTTTTTTTTTTTTTTTTTTTTTTTTTTTTTTTTTTTTTGTTTCGTTTTTCCTCTTCCCGTTATCTCCCCGAAAGAAATTAAAAATCATCGTTTTACTGAACATGAAAATCATCCAAGATGACCTAAAGTCTACATCCGAGGTCCAACATTATCAACCTTGAAAATATGTCAAACTAGTTTTTATTTTTTTTTTTCTTGGACTTTGGCTACTTGGTCGGGTTTATTACTATGTCAATTATTCCGGGCCTCGCTTTCCCAAATAGATACTATATTCAATAGCTGTAACTGCGTCCATCGTCTATAATTACCTCACTTACGGTGAAGACACAATTCTTCGCCGTTCAAAACCATCAGTAAATGCACCTCATTTAATTACTACAGTCTCTGTCTTGTACCTGAGTCCATAATAAAGTCCATCATAAATATCAACAATTTACTTCCGTCGGCTGTTAAAAGTATCTCCCCGACAGAATAAAATTGTGTGACAGCCGGTGGAGAATCTTCAGGTGAAACCCAAACAAAAAAAAAAAAAAAAAAAAAAAAAAAAAAAAAAAAAAAAAAAAAAAAAAAGTTATTTTCTCTTTATAGAAAAAAAAAATTCCTGTGATAAAAATTTTTTGTCAACTTTACCCTAAAAAAATGCCAAATATAAACCAGGCGATCTGTCTCTTTTCACTCTTTTAATTTTTTTCTGTAAATACATAAATTTGTTACTTCTATTTTTAAGTCTCGTTTCTCAGTCATTGACTTATTCAATTGTATATTTGGATACGTCGAATAACACATCCTTCAGTGAATGAGATAGCACTTATAAGAACTACGTTTAACCGCACTTAATTGGGTTAATATGGGACTTTTTAGTACAAATAAGGAAGAAGAGGCTAAGCTTCGAGAAATTGCCAACCAACAAAGAGATGAACTGAAATCGGATCATAGGTCTTTTACGGGATCATCGGCTTATGAGACTGCCGATGAAGATATGAGTGAAGATGGACGTCCATACTCTCAAGATTTATCATTACCATCAGCTCATATATCTGATGTCCATCATGATGCCGTGGATGATAATGAAGGTAACAATTTGAATAGTCACAATAACGATATTGACGAACTCAATTTTCATGACGAAAAACATGGAATTCCTAATGATAGCAATGATAACTTTGGTCGTGATTCTCATACCACGGCCACAAGCTCTCCGTCCATTAAGGGTGAAGCCGAGGGTAAAGATAATCAAGATTCAGCTACTTCTGATGACCAACCAACTCCTATTAATACCAAATCCTTAGACTGGGATGATGAAAAAGATCCTGGGAATCCTAAAAATTGGCCCAAATGGAAAAAATGGTATGTCACTTTTACCACTGCTTCCATATGCCTTTGTGTATCATTGGGGTCTTCATTGTTTGTTGCTGGTGTTTTTGAGTTATCCATGAAAATGAGAGCTTCTCAAGAGCTCTGTATTTCGGGGTTGACTTTTTATTTACTTGGTTTAGCCTTTGGGCCTGCCATTGCAGCTCCCCTCTCTGAAACTTTTGGAAGAAGTGTCACTTATGTCGGCAGTTTCCCCATTTCCATGTTATTTACTATGGGTGTTGGATTGTCGGATAAAATTTATCAAATATTGATTCTTCGGTTTTTCTCGGGACTTTTTGCTTCTCCAGCTTTAGCCGTAGCTGCTGGTTCCATTCAAGATATATGGGATCCTCATGAGCTTGGTCTTGCCATGGCATTATTCTGTTTGGCTCCATTTTTAGGTCCGGTTTTAGGTCCAATTGTTGGTGGGTTTGCTGCCGAACATAAGGGTTGGGAATGGACCATGTGGGTATCTTTAATGTTTAGTGGTGCCGTTTTACCCTTTGTCCTTCTCCTTCCAGAAACTTATAAACCAGTGGTTTTAACTAGAAGAGCTAAAAAGAGAGGAGTTCCTTTATACTCCATGCCTCTTTTATCTCTCTTAAAATTCACGCTTTTAGTGACGTTATTGAAACCAGTGCAAATGTTAATTGTGGAACCAATTGTATTGGTGTGGTCGTTTTATATTGCTGTTATTTTTGCTGTTTTATTTGGTTTCTTTGAAGCTTTCCCTATTATTTTCCAAGGACAATATGGTATGGGTTTAGGTGTTTCTGGATTACCATTTATTGCAGTGGGTATTGGCTTACTTTCTGGTGTGGTATTTTATATCATTTACAATAACAAAGTTCTTATTCCTTTAAATCCTGATGGTAGTAGAGGAATTAGAAATGAAAAGGGTCAACTTATTCCTGGTACTCCTAAAGATATATTATTTGTAGGGAAACTTGGTGCTCTTTGTTTACCAGTTTCTTTATTCTGGTTAGGTTGGACTGGGAGAAGTGATATTCATTGGCTTTGTCCAACTGCTGCTGGGATTTTGTTTGGTCTCGGTATGATTTTGATTTTCTTTTCTAATATTGCATATTTTACTATTTGTTTCCCACCATTATCATTGGCTTCTGCTTTAGGTGCAAATAATTTATTAAGATATATATTAGCATCAGTTTTCCCATTATTCACAAGTCAAATGTATGAAAATATTGGTATTGATTGGGGAAGTTCAGTGTTTGCATTTATTTCTGTTGCCTGTTTACCAATTCCTTGGTTGTTTGAATATTATGGTCCTAAATTGAGTAGTAGATCCAAATTTGGTTATGTTGCTCTAATGAGAGAAAAAGAAGCTGAAGAAGCAAAATTAAAACAAGCAAATGAAGAAGAAAAACGTAAACTAGAACGTGAGGAGTTCGAGCAAGATATGAGGGAAGAAAGAGTCGAGGAAGCTGTAGGTGTTGATCCACAAAGAAGTCAATTTTCTAGACATGATTCGAGATCAGTTGATCATCAAGTATAAAAAAAAACCAAACGATTAATGATTTCAGACAGAGGGGAAATAAAAAAATTATATAAAAAAAAGTGATTATTTAATATTTTTAATAAGTTAATAGTAAACTTTAAATTGGGTATAATATATTCTAATATTGTAATAGACGTCAAAATGTACATATAAAACTAAAAGTTTTCAGTTCAAATACGTTACAGCTCTTAAAAAAAAAAAAAAAAAAAAAATTAAGATCATTATATTCATTATGATTGTTTATGCAATTGTCTAATATTTTTAGACCATTGTTTAACTTCTTTATCAAATTTACCTGATTTTACCCCGGATAAGAAATTTTCTTGTAGTAATTCCCAAGGGGATTTACGAGATTCATCATCCTTAATTAAACATAGACTAACAAATGCACATAAATCTTCATCAAATTTGCTTTTGGTGATTGGATTAATTCTATGATATAAACTAGGAGGATCTTCATTAACAATTCGTTGTAGTAAATCCAAAATCCCTTCTGGACCATCACCCCCTAAAGATCCATTACCATTTTGGGAATCTTTAGAGGAGCTTTGATCGGTTAAATCAGACACTGTAGAAGCCTTATCATTCCAAATGGATTGACCAGAAGCCAATTCAATTAACATTAAACCAGTAGACCAAATATCTGATTTAATACCATAATTTAACCCTTGAATTCTTTCTGGGGACATGTAAGTTGAAGTACCAACAAAAGTATCGGCCATAGCCAAGGAATTTGTTAATTCTCTTGAAACACCAAAATCACATAATCTAAAATCACCTTTATGAGTCATTAATACATTAGATGGCTTAATGTCTCTATGAATAATCTTATGATTTTCATATAAATAAACTAACCCTGATAGTATTGAAAAAGATAATTTTTTCAACACAGCAAGAGGAAATTGTCTTGGGTTACAAAGGGATAATATTTTATCTAAGGAACCACAATTACAATATTCCATACAAATAACGATAGTATTATTATTGTTTAAAAATGCACCATAAAATTCTATAATGTAAGGCGATTGACACTCATGTAGAATTTTTAATTCCCTAATAATTTGATTTTGAATAATCAATTTAGATTCAATAGGGATAATTTTTTTAGCCATGATTTTTTGACTAGGAACATGCAATATTTTAGAAACGGTTCCTGAATTACCCGATCCTAAATTTTTCAAAGTGACTAAATCTTTATTGTTGAATTTAATGGAAGAAGTTGTGGAAAATACAGGAGAAGGATTCTCCTCATGAATGTTATTACCTCCATGATGATTCCCACTATTCTTTTCCAGGGGTGATGCAAGTGAAGATGAAGTAGATTTTGTGGGTGAAATAGAAGAAATCACGGTTTGTCTCTTCCTTACATATTGCTTATTATGAGGTTTATGATCATTATGTAGATCTAGATTGGAAAATTGATTTATTATATTATCTGTGGAACTTACTGAATCCGGATCTATGTTCCTATGACTTAAATTAATGGAATTATTACTACTCAAAGAACTCCTATTACTAGTGGATTGGGCAAAATTGGAATTCCCATTCAAATTTAATAAAGGTGCTGGTCTAATATTATTCCGTTTCTGTCTTAATGAATTAGCGTCAATCTTTAATGATGCTGGATCAGCATTAGATTCATTGGAATCATTATTTAATGATAATTGCTTAAAATTTTTTCGCCTTAATGATTTGGCTTGAAGAATCTCTGATTCTGATGATTCCGTTGATGATTCGTTTGATTCCGATGTTGATGGTGGGATTGGTGGTAATTCCTTTTCTTTGGAATTCACTGACCCACTGGAACTGTTGTTTAAATTCATCATCATCAGAAAAGAAAAATATTATATATATATTAATTCAAGATGAAATGAGCTCTCGGCTAATAGGGTCCAAAATTTGGTCAACAAAAATCCGCGTGTCTTTACAATTATACACCCACAGGGTCAAAAGTAGTAGTGAGAGTAAGGGAAAAGAAGAGACATTTCCGAACAGCCAAGTTTATTATATTACATTCTTCTAGTTTACATAAATCTATAAATTATAAATTACTTTACATTTGATTATGATATTGATTAATGGGTAATGGTAAATTTTGCTGTTGGTGTTGCTGTTGCTGTTGATGTTGTTGATGTTGTTGATGTTGTTGTGCTTGTTGTAAATTCTGTTGAGAATTTTGATAAGGAACTTGATACTGCATCTGATTTACAACAGGTATGTGGTTATGAACGGGGGATACTTTATTACCGTTACCCGATTGTGGATGATTCAAATGTTGAGCTGAAGGAGATGTTTGAACATGATGTTGACCGTCACCTCCTGGAACTCCCATAGGCATTTGATTTGAGATTGGCATTTGTCCTAAATGCATCTGAGTAGCCATTTGCCCTGGTATTTGGCCATGAATTTGACGAGACATTTGCCCTGGAATTTGACCTGCCATTTGTCCAGGGATTTGACCAGGGATTTGTCCCGGCATTTGACCCGGTATTTGTGGTATTTGACCTGGAATTTGATATTGACCCGCCATTTGTCCAGAAATTTGTTGCTGACCTGGATGCTGCATGGCTTGCATTGGTTGGCCTTGAGCTTGGGCTTGGGCTTGGGCTTGTTGTAATTGAAAGCTTTTAAATTGTAAATCATTATATGGATAATTTTGAGGATGTCCAGCATGAAGAGGTATTTGTTGTTGTTGTTGTTGTTGTTGTTGCTGTTGTTGTTGAGGAACAGGGACTTGAGGTTGCAATGCTTGACTGATTTGGGCTTGAACTTGAGATTGAGATTGAGCAGGATTATATTGATTAAAGGGTAAATTGAATTGATTCATCAAATTAGGGTCACCCATAAGTTGATCATTCTCCATCAAGTTTATAGCAGAACTTGAAGATTTTCTCTTTTTAGATCTGCATGCCCTGCAAACCTTATGTTTACCAACTTCTTCCTCTGGTAAAGGTTTAGCGCATCGGTTACAATTACCTAACCTTTCCAAATTATTCCGTCTAATTTTATCATTTTCTCGACATCGTTTACAAACCTTAAAACTTTTAGTTTTCGGTCTTCCGTCAGTATCAGTACCTTCACTACCATCTTCATTTGGTAAAATTGATGTATCTAAAGGCCCAGAACAATGAACACATCTACCTTGTTTAGCTCTATTGGCTTTTCTGTATCGTAAATTTTGTCGGCAAGTAGCACATAGCACATATTTTTGTAATTCTATAGGAATATCATTACCACATCTTCTACAGACACCAACTTTTTCTTTAGTCTTCTTTTGCCATCTTCTACTTCTTTGTCTTTGTAATTCACGACAATGCTGACACAATTTAAATACTTTAGGATTAGCTGACTTTTCTTGTTCTTCCTTTGAAATTACTACTTGTTGATCAAAATCTTTCTTACATCTTGAACACGAAGACCTTAAAAGCTGAGCATCTTGAGGTGTAGGACTCACATCAGGTTTTTCCTTACCATTAACCATTTGTTGTTGAACATGTAAAGGAGGAATAGGTTCTAATAACCCACTATCAGGATCATCACTAACACTTCTCTTGGACCCTGGAGACATAACATCTTCTTTCTTAAAGTCTAGTTCTTGATTCATTGGAGAATGATTTAGTGAAGGATCCAACTGATGATTCACCGATAAAAATGACTGATCCATGATTTAAGTCACTATGTCGGTCTATTATCTAGGATTTAAATATATATAAAAAAAAAAAAAAAACAAAATAATAATAATACTAAATTATTATTATAATGGGAAGAATAATCACTGTGCTTGTAAATACAACTTAGAAAACAAAGTTTTTTTTCTGCTCCATAAACTATTGTATATAGCAATATTAATGATTGATTATGGTTTTTGATAAAAAAAATCAAATGGGTAACTTAGTCTCTAAGCGATTCCACAATGTTGGACCAAAAATTATAAACTGGAAAACAAATTATGTATAAAAATTGAAGGATTGGATGCCGTTTCGATTGCTGCTACAGCGAAAAACAAATTTAGTCTCAAATATTTCACACCTTTTACGTTTTCTTTATTTTCTTCTGCTACTAAGCGTTTACTCTATAGTGCATTAAAATAATTGAGAGTGTCGACCAGAAACAAATTGCAGCTTCCTAGAGACTTTTGATCTATATTTATAAGATGGAAAAGTTCAACAACAAAGAATAGCAATTGGAGGCAGCGACAGAAACGGAAAAAAAAAAAAAAAAAAAAACACCTACAGGAGAAATTGTTTCACCTACGTGAATTAGGCACTGTTGTATGACAAATAAAAATATGCAACAGTTATGAATCATTGAAACTTTAAACCGATATCTACATAAGGAATATAGTGGCACAGTTGTTGAAAAGCCGAGATGCATAGTGAACCCTCTATGACTTCCATATATTGATTCATTAGCATTCAAGGACGGAATCTACCATAAAACTATCGAGCAAGCTAATACCAAAGCAAATCCCATAGTCGAGGCTTAGACTCAATAGCCTCCAATATAGACGCTACCTCGGTTAACTTTGCTACTACGTGTTTTGTTTTTGCTGTCCACTAGCCTGCTAGTGACGGACACTACCCTCCAGGGCTCTTGATATTGGCTATAAAAGTTACCTTTTTTGGTCCTCTGTTATAAATAGATCCATTGTTCTCAAGTTTTGTACCTGAAAAGTTCCTTGTCCTCCAGACATTCTGAGATTTTGTACAGCAATTTCGTCATCAAGAAGTCAACTAAAGGGATCATCGACACATGCAAATATATGCTGGACCACCAAGCTTGCTACGAAACCTGTCGAGCAAAATAATGGCTGCTTTGTTATTTTTAGATCCACAGGCTTTTTTCATTGTGGTCCAGCTTTGGGTTTCAATTATAGTTAAGACGTGTAATATGTCAGGACCATGACCACAAACCCGTGCAGGTTTTTAGGCATTGACCATTAGGAACACTTTTTTGTTCAGGGAAGCAGGTACAGAATATAGTTTTTCCTTTCCATCACCCTCGAACTTAGTTTGACACAAGTGGTACCTTAAACTATTTGAACATGAGCCTCTAGATCACTGCCACTGACTCTCGTTTACTCTAATATTCTGTACCTTGCTCAAAATGTCTTTGTGATTTCTCATTAGATTGCGATAACAATCCGATGAATTAGTCCTCGAGAATTCCTCCATATACTCCCACTTCATTCCCTACTTTGAAACTATTACTACGAGTTTAATCTACAATTGCCGAGCAATTAATCCGACATTCTATATGAGATTGCTAAAGGCGATGTGAAGAGCATTTGACCAAAAATAGGTAGTCACTGCGTAACATAGCCTGGAGTATTTGAGGTCCGTTTTTTACAGTTGTTATGACATTTTTTTTTTTTTTTTGACAATCGTAATGTTATCCCTTCCAAAACAGGATATAAAAGGCTGTTCTCACATGAGGTTTCTTTTCGGTGTAGGCGATGCAACTGAATCATTATCGCATAAAATAATTATTTTGATCCAAAAAATAATAGCCGTGTGTGTGTCCTCCATTATCATGGTGGGGTGGGAGGGGGTGAGGTTCTATTCTGTCATTTTCTTTCGTTCCTGTATGGGTATCAATTATGTATTTCTAAGCCATTTTTGCAATTCACTCATCCTATATAGTCCAAATCCAATTAAAAGTAACCCTCCTACCTTTACTGACCTTTGCCATATAATTGGGGATTTATTAACATCTATTTTACCTCCTTCCATAAATATTCTGTTAGAATTTAAGTAGCATCCTAACCCAATACTAGTGAGCGATTGTATAGTTAAACATGGCAAACAGTCACTACCATCATCAATAGGCACATCAATATCACGGCTCTCTCTTCCAGTGAAAATTGATAATATATTACTTTTAACCATGGTAAAAAGAAAAAAAAAATATATTGCTTATGATATTTCCTTTGCTACTTCTTTCTTTTACACCACAACTCGAAAATTTTCTAGTTCTATTGTAATTTTTAAAATGCGAAATTGCTTTTAAACCATCATCAAATTCACTTGCCATCAACAATGTTTCGTCTGAATGCTATTAAGACAACAAAGACAGGAATTGGCTCCTTTCATTCACTTCGGAATGTCCTGAAACCTTCAATATTTCATAAATCCCCAAGATTTAATAATTCATTGAATTATGGAAGTCGTAGATCCTTATCGTACAATTATAATCATCCATATAGACCTTCTGGATTTAGAAGAAGTTTAGCCACTATGACCACTTTATCTGCTGCTTTAGGTCTTCTTTATTATTTGTACTGGCCTACACATACATTTCCATCATCAGTGGCTAAAATTTTACGTAAAGGACTTTGGGCTGAAAGTGATAAAGGAGAATATGATTATCAATTGGCCTTAAAACATTATATTGAAGCCTTACACGAATGTAAACATCTTGGTATGGACCCATTGGATGATGAGTATACTGGAATCCAATTAAAGATTGCTGAAATGTATGAGAGACTTAATATGCTTGATAACGCTAATTTTGTTTATAATGAGATAGCTTCATTATACTTGAAGGTATTAACTGAAGATAAAAAATTGTCTATTGAAAAGAAACATCATTTCATTCAAAAGGATCTTAGGATTGCCATTAAGTTAGTTGAATTGAATAAAATGAATCCAACCCTTTCCAAAGCCATTTTATTTACCCATTCAATCATTGCCACTACTGAAATTGAAGCTCAATTAGGCGTTCCTTTAGCTAGTGTCAATGAAACTTCCCAACCTGAAGCAACTTTCACTTTACCATTTATGGATGAGTATATCAATTTAATCAATTTATTGATAGCTATCAATATTTCTTTAGGTGATCTTTCCATTTCTACCGATTTGAATATTAAATTAAATAAGTTAATGATTATTTCGAAATCGGATCCTAAAAAGATTTTATTGAGTCAATGTAACTTAGGATCTTTATTATATTTACAGTCAGAACAATTTGAATTAGGTTTACATAAACTAGCCAAAAAGTATGATGATGATTTAGGATCTGTCGACTATAAGACTATGAAAACTGAAACTTTTACTGAACCCGATCAACGCACTTTTAAAACTAGTTTGTCTAGTAGAGACAAATGTATTCAATTAGCTATGGAATCCTATGAAGGTGTGGTGAAAATAGCTAACACATTGACGCATGCGCCAAATTCTGATATTGATTCGGAACAAATTGATAAAATAAATGAAATTGTTGCTCTTTCTATATACTCCTTGGGTGTCATTAATTTGCATTTGAGAGACTTTGATAAAGCTGAACGTTTATTGAGAGAATCAAGGGTCAAATCTAAATCTTGTAATTATGATGAATTAATCTCAGAAATTGAACGAGAATTGAAAAAGTTATTCAATGAAAAATCCATGAAACCTAATTGATTGTTTAACTAACCTTTTTGTAAATAGTTGAAATAAAATCGGTTATGATTGCTGTATCTGCTTTTAATGAACACAATCGATAATGCATATCAAACCGTACATAATATCTGACTATATAGGTCAATATAACTTCCAGGTATTTAGCCATATATATATATATATAATGACACGTTACTAAGGAACTCTTAATGTTTTTGATAGAAATTACCTAATTTTCTTCAAGGGAAACACGACCAAAAAAAAAAAAAAAATAAAATAAAATAAAATAAAATAAAAACTTTGCTACACATAATTATTTATATAACATATTCAATAGTATCTATATTTTCAATCATTAAACCTGAACCATATATTATGTTCCAAGCTATAAACCTTCCTGCGTAACTGCTTTATAAGGATGGTGCGGTGGCTCAACTGGCAGAGCTTCAGACTCCAGATCTGAGGGTTGCAGGTTCAAGTCCTGTCCGTGCCAATTCCTTTCTTTTTTTTCTATTTTGGAGAAATATTTTTTTTATTTGTTATTATTATTATTATTATTACAAAGCTCAAATATGACAAACTGACATTATAAAATCACAGTAATTCATATAATTGTATTTATTTTAGTTATATACTTGAATTTTTTTTTTTTTTTTTTCCTCTTAATCTATCTACTGTATTTAGTGCTGATGGTTCGCTTAATCATCAATATCAAACAATCTGGCATCAGCTTCAACATTTCTTGATTCATCTTCATGAATACTATCATTTCTGTTGTCTTCAAAATTTGATTGGAAGTTTTCGCCTCCTTCTTCTAATTCTTCTTCATAATTGTCATGGAAATTTCCAAATAATTCTTCCTCTTCTTCGTCTATATTAGGTACCAGTACATAATTCCTTCTACCGGCTCTTCCTTTGAATATTATCGATGTTAACTTATTAATCATAGCTTTATCAATCTTTTGTAAAGTCTTGGCCGTTGCTACTACTGTTGCAGCTGCAAAAATACCTCCTTTAACTATTTTATTTACTACCTTATCTACCTGGTTATTTTCAATAGGGTGGAAATCAAAGTCATCATCATCTAATCTAATTTGTCCAAATTGTTTAAATCCACCATTACGACGAATTCCTCTATCATATACAAACCAAGTAGCCAGGAAAAATATTATCAATGGAACCCCAATAATAAGTAGTAATAAACCACCTCCGATTTCTCTCCCGTAATACTTATTGAACTCGGATTCTTTACCTGGACATGGTTTAGCATCAAAGGAGTCAAATTGTTTCCCACCAACACATGTTGATAAGGGAATTCTTCTATATCCAGTGGGTTCAAAATATTGAAATACATCATTCTTACACATATCTTTTTGATGATCTGATGGAGATAATCCTTTAACCAATTTACATGTCTCATCAAAGTCTCTATAATAATTATAATCACATTCATAATCTTTTCTAGTACATGAACAATTTCTTGTTATTTTAAATCCATCAGCCAATGGAGCTGCCCCAATAAAACAATCATCATGACCGCCAGCTCTTCTTAAATATTTAGCTTCATGTCCGAATAAACAATTATCAACTGCTTTTGGATGTTTTGGAGACCAATATTCAAAATCATCATTATCTGGATTGTCTAAATCTAATTGACATTGTCTAGAATGAATATCAGTGAAATCAATAGAAAAGGCATTCGTCTTTTCGGAGTCAGGACTATGGCCAAATATTAAAAATTTTCTTGAATTATCAGAAGGTACAGTAGCTATATCCATAACTTGTATCTCCTTTTCAGAAAATTCATAATCCTTCCATGAATTACCTTCATCTAAAGAATAACTTAATTTCTTAGTGGCTTTTCCTGACTCAACTATTACTAATATTGATCCTCTATCACCATATTCCCACATATGAGTACCTTTTCTAATTTCTCTCCAGGTTATACCTCCATCATTCGATAAGAAAGTTGACCCATCTTCCATTTTACCTAAGGATGGTCCAACATTACCAATACCCATCATCAAACCCACAGCAGAAGATGACGAATATGTATCACGATAATCAGCCCGTTCTGTGAACCCATGTAAATTAAGTGAACAATCTTCTAAGGATTTTCCATTACACTTATAACTCTTACCTTTAGCATCTACACTTGGAGGAACCAAATAATTCCATTCACCACCATCATTATGACTAATTTGTGTCTTCAACTTTTTATCCTTATCAGTATCAAAATTTTTCACAGTATTGGCAATTATTAATCCTTCAATACCATCGATTCTATCATAATCAACATACCCCACACTATTTCTATTGACATGGTCCAATGATAATACATAAGATGTCCCGTTAGAATTGGATTTCAAAATAGCTCCATACTCATGATCTTCTTGATTCTTGGTAGTAATGTGCATGAAAATTGCCTTTGATTGGGCATCTAAGATTGTATATGCTTGTTGAGCATCAACATGCAAATCATGAGGGAAGTCAGCATCAGCAAAAGTGGAACCATCTACCGTTACCAATGCTTTCAATGACAGATCATCTTTGTTTAACCTTGCAACAACAACAAAATTACCAATAAGAGCATAACCGGCTATATCTTCATAGAGTTTATCTTCTTTTTCAAAATAATTAGGAGAAGATACTAAATTGACCGTTTTAGACTTTTGATCAACAACTTCACAATAAATCAAATTATCAGAAGTAGTTAAATATGGGGAAACAAAGTCACAAACTCTAACATTTTCTCTCAATTTTTCAAAACTATCACCACCATTCTTAGTAATGTAGGCTACAAGTTTACAATCTGAGCTAAACGGATCACTACATCCTTCACTAGCATACCAAATAAATTGGTTAACATCATCTTTGTTGAAACTAATCAATTTTCTTGCTTGTTCACTTGGTGTAGATGGTGCCTTATATTTGACATAAGAATTACCGGCATCAACTGATACAAAAATATCTTCGGAGTCAGTTAGTAATACTATTTGACCTGGAATCAATCCAGTGTAGTAAGCAGTGATCTCCTCATACACGGGAATCTTTACAAATTCAATCCCACCATCCCTGGAAGCATAAGCTCTATTGTCAGATGTTTGAACGATGATGTTTTCACCGGTATAATCTTCTCCCTGATCAATATAACTATATTGACGAAGTTTCCCTTCAAATTCAAACACACTTGAATGGATAAGTTCATTATTTGCATCTCCTTTGTTAGTATAATCACTACATTTGAGTTTATGTTCTGTGACAAATTGTTTAGTATCTTTCTTCCCCATTTCACAGTTATTTCCTGCTATCAAAACTTTATCAGGTAATTTAATCTCTTTAACTTTCTGACTTTTGCACATTTTTGAAATGATTTTAGAATCAGGCACACAAGCATCTTCCAGAGATTTAAAACCAGGAGCACATTCAAAATCGATTTGTTTACACTCACATGGTTCATCATAAATTTTAACATCTTCAAATAGTTTATTAACAAAACATTTAGATTCTTGTTTTCTTCTTTTGAACTTTTCACGATGTCCATACATACATATCGGTTTCTTATCATCTGTTACTCTAGCATAGACATCTTCAAAATCTTTATCACCACATGTTTTACCACCGAAAGCATCCGAAAAGTCAAAAGCATACAAATATTCTGATGACTCAAAGTCATTAGAACTGGATAAATGATTTTCTAAACCTGAAAGTAAAAAGTTGGTAGAAGTTCCATCAATTGTGGTAGTCAATAACAATGGATAAAATGGTTTTTCCAAGTCAACTGTCTGCCAGGATTTACCTTGATCAAGCGAATAATGAATACTTTTAGTTGGTGTTTTATCCTTACCATAATAAGGAACGGCAATAATGACATTTCCTTGATCTCCAAAAGAGAATAAACAAGGTTCTTCTAATGTCAAAGACCATGTTGCACCACCATCTCTGGAAATGTAGGTGTTCATATTGGAAATCTTTTTAGTCAACCGTTTACCCTTTGATCCCACACCAAGAAGAATACCAGGGGTTGGGCCAGTAACAAAATTTCCTTCGCCATCTCTTTCAGAAGGTGAT
Source organism: Yamadazyma triangularis (assembly GCA_030573955.1). Taxonomy (NCBI): domain Eukaryota; kingdom Fungi; phylum Ascomycota; class Pichiomycetes; order Serinales; family Debaryomycetaceae; genus Yamadazyma; species Yamadazyma triangularis. The sequence continues at coordinate 62,156 of JAJMEC010000023.1, forward strand.
AATAAATGTAAAGAACAACCTTTATCAAATGGACAGTCGTCATCATCAACAATTTTCAAATTTTCCCAATTTCTTCCATCATCAAAGGAGATTTGTGAAACAACATTTTTATTATATCCACCACCGATTAATAAATCCAACAATGAATGATGACCATCGTTATCTTCATCACTTTTCTCTTCATTGACAACATTAGCAAGCCAAACACCATCTATGGTTTGGGCTTTCTTGATAGCATCACCTTGAACACGATCAATTACTTTGTGAAACTTCAATCCAGAAGAGTCAGAAGCATAAACGGTTGATAATGAGACTTGATGAAGAGGATTTGTATAACCACTAACGGAAACAAATAATGACAGAGGAGATGAATCCAAAAATGTCATTATACCGTAAGCCACTTCAATCTGTAAATCGGCAGCATCAAAAGTTTTACCATCTTTAGATATCAAAAGAGTGACTTTAGATTTAGCACTAAATTTATCATTTTGAACTACCGCCATAATAAAAGTTTGTTCAACTCTGATATCAATAATCTTTCCCGATTTAGAAAATTCATGATTCAAGTCTTTAGAAGATTTAAAAAAATCATCAGACATAACCAAATAAGATTCAAGAACATGACCAAAAGAATTGGTTTTATCCTTAGCACAATAAATTGTTTCATCTTTCCCTTGATCGAATAATTCATTTGATTTTGCAAACTTACACACTGGTGAGTCAATATTCAACTTTGTGGGATTTGACTTAAACCCATCTTTAGTATAGTAAAAATTTCGTTTACAGTTGCTGGAAAAGATCTCATTTTCAGGACAAGAGTAAAAATCAAACATCATATAATTTGGATTTTTGTAATTGAATGATACTCTTGGATAAGAATCGAGTTCTTTTTTATCGTCCTTATCATTCAACACATTAAACGATTGCCATGACTTACCCTTATCATTGGTGAAATATTGCTTGGATCCAACAGTAAAGGCAAACGCCCTATTCTTATTAAATTTATCAAATTGTAATTCAACAATTGTATCTTTTTCAGTATCTTTGACTTTATCCCATTTAGCACCATTATCAAATGATACATATAATTTATCCTTCCTCAAGGCTAATACATTGGAAGAGTCGTCGAAATAAGCAATATCCTGTGACACGGAATCTGGTTCATTTAAAGTGATTTTTGGCTTAAATTCCTTTGCAGAAGCATGGACCATCAACGCCGTAGCGAAAATGAATATGATTAGCTTATCAATGAATTTCATTTATTGGCCGAAAGAAACATAAAAATAATATCTCAAATACGTCAATTTCTTTCCTTCACTAAAATAGAATGCTTAATTTATGATGATCAATCAAACTTCCTTCTTCAATTGCTTTCAATGATCAATCACTAGATAGTTTTTAACCAACAAAAAAAAAAAAGAATGCGCTGGTGGCTTTTCAAAGTGGATCGCGATAACCTTGACGCCAGGGTTTTTAGGTGAGAGAAAGAACAATAGAAATACAATTCATCATACATCATAAACTTCAAGTTTTTGTTTGATCCCTCAGTTATTATATTAATATTTACAATCATCTTATCTTTATATCTAACAAATATTTACAACTCGCCTCATCATAAACAGTAACGGCAATGCCACTATGTATTAATTCGTGTCTTCGTTTACCCTTATAAAGCAATTGATATGATGGCCACCACCATAATAAGTATCCAAGTTAAAAGTATGAGATGAAAAGCTGTTGATGAATAGTGGTTTATCTTCATTCATGATTTTAAGGTTGGCTTTAAGTCCTTGATAGGATTCAAGTTCATAAGGGAATGATTGACCAATTAGTCCATGAAATTTACCTAAACTGGCATTAATTATAGCTACCCATGTATTCTCATCCAAGGTTATATCTACGTCATTTTTCTCCAAATAAGTAGGATCCAAGGCTCTAAATTGTTAGTGTCTATGTTGTGGGTGTTACACGTGTTACATGTGTTACACAGAATTTTTTTTTACATACAATTCAAGTGGTAATGTCACCCAATGGGGTTCATCTGATACCATTAGAAATAGATAAAAGAGGAAAAAATCGCACAGAGAGTTTTTTTTTTTTTTTTTGTTCCTGTCTCTCTCTCAAAGAAATTATTTATTTTATTGCTTTGGCAATTGTATTTGAATGTTGTAACTATCGCATGATGAATTTAAAGTACTTTCGTCATCGTTAGTATTTTCCTGTTCATTAATATTATTAGTGAGGCAGGAATTATAAGTACTTTCATTGTTCCCAATTATGTTTGAATTGATCTCATTTGGAACTTGATTTGACGTATTTGTTGCGAAAAATGTAGAAACAGATGAATTATGATTCCCAGATTCTATTTCTTTCTCTTTCATTGATTCAAAATAACCATTCTTTGTAGCATTTACTTTAGGATGATTTTGTTTTTTAGATTGTATTCTTTTAGATTGTACTGGGGGGATATTTTCTTGGAAAACCATTGGATCAACCAGAGAGATCCTAATAACACCTTG
>JAJMEC010000023.1:64774-117362 GCA_030573955.1 Yamadazyma triangularis
GAATAGGTGCAAAAAAAAAAAAAAAAAAAAGGCTCTCAACCTTTTCCAATATGAACTTATGCATCTTGCATTAGTGTTTGTGGTTGCAATTTTATTTCTGCTCCTGCTTCTACTCGTTTGCTGTCTAATTACTTACTAAAATTTACTATATGTATTATACATCTATTCATTTACTATTGACTTGATGACAATAATTTGTTTTATTATTTCATTTAAACCAAAAGACTCAATTGAATCAGGTTCATAATGCAATTTCTTTTCACTTACTAAAATATCCCGTTTAATCATATTATTGATCAAAAAATTAAAATGGTTTAGTAAATTAGCTCCTTCAATTTTACTTGGTTTAAAATTTGGTCCCATTGACAATAATAAGGTGGAAACTAATTGGAAAATAGGAACAAACACTTCAAATAAACTTAAATCATCATCTGAACTGTCTAATGATAAATTGAACTTATTTATCTTATCAACATTTAAGGTGACCCCCAAGTCAGGATCAACTAATAAAATATTTAATTTCTTTATAATTGAAAACAATTCACTCTGAATTAGATATGATGCCCCAACTTTAATTTGTCCAATCCTCATTAGTAAATTAATAATGGATTTGAATGTAGTTATTTCATACAAAACAATTGACATATCAATATCACTATTGATTAAAATTTCATCAATTCTTTTAACCGATCTAATAATTAACAATAATGAATTATTCTTAATCATTTTATCCAAAATGAATTTTTGTTGATTAGAACTATCATTAGCTGAAAGATGAATCAATGATTCCAATAATATTAAAGCTGTGATTTTAATTGATCCTTCAGATAAAATTGAATCATTACAAATAGTATCAATAAATTTAAAGTCAATTCTTTTGATAATTCCAATCAATTGATTTTGTAACCGGTCATTTCTAAATGATTTCTGTAAAAATTTGTTTAAAATAATGTATAAATCTGATCTTAATTCAATGGTGTTATTGACACTTAAAATCCCTTTAACACAAGTTGAAAATAAAGATGATAATCTCTCGATGAACAAATCATCCTTTTCGGATTGGTTAAGTAAAAGAACACATAAAGAGATTAATTCTTCACTAAATTGAATATCTGATTCAAAGTAATCATTAACTTTTGGAAGAATACTTGATAAAATCTCTAAAATAAAATTTTGGTATTTATCCTTTGTTAGATTACCATCATTAATAATGACTTCAATTAACTGACACCAGGAATGTAAATATTCTAACTGAAATTGTTTCAATTCATTAGAAAGGATATTATTCTTTAATAGACTCTTCAACTCTTCATTTTCATTATTTTCAAATATACCAAACATTTTCAAATCCTCAACTATTTGAAAGTTCAATTTATCTTGTTTAACTTCTTTAAAAAGTAAATTTAAATTTAAATTATTGAATTTATCCGAAAACTGTCCCGTAAACTTGAAATTAAGAACATCTAAAAAGCTAAGTATTTTATGGGATCCAGTTAAAAATTTGTCACCATTTAATAAGGAATCAAGGTATTGATCCTTTTTGTAAATAGAAAATTGTTGGGACAAACTATGAAATTCGATAGTCAAGTATTGTAATATTAAAATTCTTTGCTTGAAAAAATCAAAGAATGTCTCAAATGATACAGACGAATTGGCGAAAGAATTCTCAATATTCAAATTTTCATTGAATTTTTCTTTACTCCATACGGTTTGTAAGTCAATCTTTGGTTGATTATTAATTAATTGTTCAAAGATATTAGCTGGATAATTTCTTAGATAATCTAATGTGATTACTGAAGATAATTCAAATTTGCTCAAATTAACAAGAATATTTAGGATAAAGGGTAATATACTAGCAGCTTCCAGGTTTATAATATTAATACCATTATTGAAATCAATAGTGTTAATAGCCTCTAAACTTATTACTAGCAAATCAACTAAATCCTTCAAAAGATTTTCATCATTTTTATTTAAAATCAAGTAGTTTCCTTTAATCTCATAACCTAATAAGTAATGTGAAACACATGGTTCATTATTGGAATTATTTAAATCATTGATAATAAATTTTAATAAATCACTTTTAATTTTCAAAGAATTACAGTTATTAAATTGATTAATGAATGAATATTTTAATTTATTTGATTCTTGACTAGTTTCATAAATAGTCAACAATCTATTCTTGATTAATAAATTATTGTCATCTCTTTGTGTGTAGAAATACCTTGACATTTCAGAAAGTAAATCAATTGCCAATTCAGACATTCGATGACCATCGTTTTCAATTAATAATCCAATCTTTATCACAACAGGTATGTTAAATAACAAGATTTCATAAATATTCCCACCATTAAAGTTTCTCGGATAATAAATCTTATCATAAATCGCTTTGGATTGACCCAAAACAGTTAAGCTTGTATTTGTTCCAGTTTTTGCTTTGTTTTCTTTCATATCACCATTAACTATAGGTAAAACATTTTTGTAAACGTCTTGAACTAACATCATTTTCTTAATAATAGTTAATGAGTCTGATAATAATGATCCATCTTCATCACTATTCTCATTAAGTATAATTCCAAATAATGTCAGATAGGATTTTGAATCAAACAAGTAATTTATAATTGCAATAGAATGATGAAGTTTAATGAATAAGTCAAAATGACCATCATTGACAAAATTATTTAAATCAACAGGATTTCTAAACATTTCTGGCACTAAGTCATTAAATAAATGCCAATCTACATCCTCTAAGGAATTAATTATTATCTCAACAACGTCAGCTTGTAAACTTTTCTTTGCAGACTCTTCTTCAATTTTAGTTGAATTTTGAAATACTTCCAATAACAAATATTCCATATAAGGCCAAATACCTATACTATTGTTGAGTCTATACCCATATCCAAGATCATTTGGATAAGGTAACTTAAGTTTAGATGAAAAAGGATGTTTTAACAAACTCTTTAATAAACCAGTAAAATTTTTAACTAGTGATAAACTGGTTAAATTGATACTGAATGCATTTTTCACACTAACGTGAACTTTATTGATTAATTTGGTTGACTGTTGACTACTAGAATCGTTAAAAATTGAAGTCGTGGTAGTATTATCCAAATCATCATTAATTAACTTATGATACATCCATTTATCTAAGATTTCCCAAATCTTGTATCTGAGATCTTCGCCACGAGAGAAGCTTTCCAAAAGGTTTAACATCGAGTTTATTAATACAACTCTATTGGCCTCATTAACAGAAATTATGGGTAAATCATTAGATTTTATGGAAAGTTGAGCATTCATGAGTAAATTGTCAAATTTCAAAAATCCGACAATAATTGGTTTAAATCTATTGAATAGATTATTCCGTATGTCATTTGATCTTTCATCGTTACTTAAATTAGAAACAATTGAAGATATTAACAAAAGAAATCCTGAAATAAATACAATGGAATCATCAGCTAAAACGATCTCAATTTTGTCAGCATCAGAATCACCACTATTAATAGTGTTACTGAAGAGAATTTCTTGACGTTTTTGTTTATGTTGAAGACGATCATTCAAATCAGTCTCCAAATTATCATTCAAAGCTGTCAAGTAATAATTCAAAGAATCGATTATGGAATCAATAGATATCTTTGAATAATCATTTTTTTTCAAGTTTGCATTATTATTAACTAAACTTTCCCAAACTTTTTTAGTAGCATTACCACCACTAGAAGTAAGAGAACCCAATAATAAACAAAAAGTAGCAGTAATCAAAGGTGAAGTATTGTTACTTAATCCCCACATTATAAATCCAAGTAAATCATTATGGAATTCATCATCATCCCAAATTAAGGAACATAACTCGGGTCTATCACTGTAAGTATAAACACATGATAAATAAAACCTCTCCAATTCTGCTCTAGAAGCTATTTCATCCAAATCTAAACTTGGATATTCATCATTGGAATATTGTTTATCAAGTTGTCTTTCCCTAGATCTACTTTCTTCCACATCTTTTATATGTCTTCTATTTATAGATGATAATAAGAAATCCTCTTCATTATCTCTCAATTGGGTTAATACTATAGCCACATTATGTATAAAGTTCATGAAAAAAATGTGGAAATATTGTGGTAATAATTCTTGACAATAAATATCTGATACCTTATAATTATCTAAATTAAATAATGGAGCAGTTGAAACGGTTGATTCTATAGTTGGGATGAACTTGATTGGAGATAAATTGGGTAAATTTTTTTGTAATAAAAATTTAAAATCACACAAGTTATTTAATTCGAATTTTTTAAAAGTACTGAAAGTAGTGGTTTCAGATGTCAATCTTAATAAAGATTCTAAAACTCCATAATTTAAACATATTTCAATATATTTTAAAATACCTTGAGTAAAATCAATTTTTTCAAACCGTTTATTCTGTTTACACCACGGAACAAAATTGACCAAAAAGATAAAATACACAAGGATTTCAAATATATTTAAATTTGAACCTGATAAATCAAAGACATCATTCAGGATTTCTAGCTTGTCATAATCAGATGATAAAATTGTGGTTATCAGTTTATGAAAATTGAAAACTTCTGATTCAGATAAACTTTCTAAGTTATTAATAATATGCAATAAGGAAGGTAAGTAATGGACAACTAACAAATCACTATCATCCAAAGTTTTTACATGATTCATGATAGTTTTGAATGCCTCGAAGTTGCCAAAATATTGAACGTAATTTTCACTACTACTTAAATTGAAAATGATTAAGCCTAATAGTTCATGACAACTAAATAAACCGGACTTTGTAAAATTAATGGAATTCATAGTTGATTCATTTAAAAGATCGGTAACTTTATACTTATTGATTAAATCATTGAGATTGGTTAAAATTTTAAAGATCTTATTAAAAGATTGAATCAAATTGGATTGAAATTTAGAATAATCTGTAACCACAAGATCAAGTGAATTGGAGGTTATTAAATGACCTAATATATTCAAAATATATTCGAATCTTTTCAAAAATGAACTTCTACCATTATCCAAGAAATCCAAACCATTGTTAGTATTACTATTAGCATGATATAGTAATTCGGCCGTGGCTAGTTCATTCAAATCTAGCTCATTAGATAACTTCATACTCGACTCAATGAAGTGTTCATTAAGACGGAATTTATCACCATTACTAAATTCAATCAATGATTTATTATCGAGTAATTTGTTCTTGGAAGCTTCACTTTTCTCTGGTGTAAGTAATATTTGATTCAAGTCATGAGAAATGGTCTTTAAAATATGCTCATCCACTTGATCCTGATACTTTATTGAGTCATAGCATTCAAGAAAAATATCATTGGACCAATTAAACGACATTATTATGTTTTAACCCAAACAGTTGTTTCTATACCTGAAGACGATGTGTTTTTTTATTTGAGATGAAAAATAGAAAGCTGGACGCAGACACGACCAGCTGAAAAGTATAAGAAATCAATGATTTTTATATTGAGAGAGAGAGAGAGATAGAGAGACATTGGTAATAAAATTTTAACTTCAAATGTATTATTAAATTAAAGTATATAAATATGGTTATACAACTGGTCCAGCAGCTTTAACTTCAGCAGTAGCTTGATCAGAGTATTTATTGAAATTTTCAACAAATTTACCAGCTAAAGAATCAATTTCCTTCTTGAAGGAAGCTTCACCTTCAGTCCAGGCCTTAGTTGGGTTCAAGATTTCATCAGGCACTTGAGGACAAGATTTTGGAACTTTTAAGTTGAAAGTGTCAAAGTTTTCATATTCAACCTTACTTAATTCACCAGAGTGGATAGCATCCAAGATAGCTCTAGTATATTTCAAAGAGCATCTCTTACCACCTCTAGCAGCAGAAGCACCGACCCAACCAGTGTTCAATAACCAAGCATTAGCATTATATTTACTAATCTTATCAGATAATTGTTGGGCGTATTTCATTGGGTGTAATACTAAAAATGGTTGTCCAAAACATGCAGAAAAGGTAGCTTGAGGTTCAGTAACACCTTCTTCAGTACCAGCCATCTTGGAAGTGTAACCACTAATGAAATGGTACATAACTTGAGCATTGCTTAATTTAGATACTGGGGGTAATACACCGGAAGCATCACAAGTCAACAACACAATATTAGTTGGATGTTGATCAGCTAAACAAGGAATTTTAGCCGATGGGATGAAATCAATTGGGTATGCACATCTAGTGTTTTCAGTAATTGAAGGATCACTATAATCCACTAATTTGGTATCAGGATTGTAAGCAACATTTTCCAAAATAGCACCAAATTTAATTGAGTTGAAAATTTCTGGTTCTTTTTCAGCTGATAAATCTAAACATTTGGCATAACAACCACCTTCAATGTTGAAAACACCATGATCAGACCAACAATGTTCATCATCACCAATCAATTTTCTGTTTGGATCAGCAGAAAGAGTGGTTTTACCAGTACCAGATAAACCAAAGAATAAAGTAACATCACCTTTATCATTACCTTGGTTAGCTGAAGAATGCAAGGTTAATACTTGATGTCTAATTGGCATTAAGTAAAACATTACGGTGAAAATACCTTTCTTCATTTCACCAGCATATTCAGTACCTAAAATGACCATTTCCATATCTTTAAAGTTGATTTCAACTGAAGTTGATGAAGTCATACCTTTAGTATGAACATTAGCTGGGAATTGACCAGCATTATAGATGGTAAAATCAGGTTCACCAAAGTTTTTCAATTCTTCTTCACTTGGTCTGATTAACATATTGGTCATAAATAAAGCATGATAAGCTCTAGCACAAATAATTCTGACCTTAATTCTGTATCTTGGATCCCAACCAGCATAAGCATCAACAACAAATAATTTTTCTCTAGTTCTTAAGTAATCTAAAGCTCTGGATCTAGAGATTTTCCAAGTTAATTCATCAACTTGTTTGTTAACTGGACCCCACCAGATATTTTGACTTGAAGAATCTTCATCAACAATTCTTTTATCTTGAGGAGATCTACCAGTTTTCTTACCTGAATAAGCCATTAAAGCTCCAGTGGAAGAAATAGTAGTACCTCTTTCTAATAACCCATCTTCATATAAAGTTGGTGGTGGAGCGTTATGACGAATAGTGATTTCACTACTTAAGGACAATTGAGTTACAACTGGATCTTGGGTTGAACTAATAGTTGGATGACCTTGAAAATTTATACTTGATTCTACAGCAGTTGGAGGAATCATATTGAATAGATGTTTTAATTAATATAAAATAATAAATAAGTAAATATGAATGTAATTATATCAAATTAAATTTCTGGTAGCAATTTACGGGGATTTGGTACTCCTTTTATACTTTTCTTTATTGCCAATAATGATCACCCGGCCATTCGGAAGAATGGAAGTCTAACATGTATAAACCTTTGCAGTGGATTTGGAGTTTGCTCCTGCATGTAGTTCATTTGCTAATGTGATTGTGACAGGAATCTGGGGAAAAAGCCTTATAGGAAAAACTAGGAACGAGTGTTCCGGGATTTTCCTACGAGGTCGTGTACTACCACAGAAGGGCTATATATACAGGTATACAGGTATTGGTGGGTAAATGGGGTATGAAATGGTGATAAGGACATTGACCAGTGCCATTGAATGATGGCCTAAGTAGGTGACATGGGTTCTTCAAAGGTTTCTTCACAAATACGAACATGTTATTGAAGACTTCAATAACACATCCAATAGAAATAGTGGTATTTCATGACGTAACCCAGCGGCATTGCTTTTCTTTTGCTCGGATGAATGGATGCGACATGTGATACGGGGCTGAATCCTCAGCTTCAAATAGGCCAATATCCCGGAGATATAGGGTAACACTAGTTTGACTCGGAGGGGTTCGGAGTCTAACGTTCATCGTATACTTTTTAGTAGATATCTACAATTGGCGGTTATTTCTGTAATTGGCGGTTATTTCTGTAATTGGCGATTATTTCTATAATTGATTTCATTTATTTTCTAAATCTAGATCTATCAATAGTTTATACGTTTTCTTTAGTGTTAGTGTCAGGTTTAATAATCTCAGTTTCTTTATTTAACATTTCTCCATTCATATCATCATCTTCAGCATTAGTATGATTTTCAATCATAAAGAAAACTAAAGGTACGGCTATCAATAAGGAACCACCAGTTAAAGCCCAACAACTGGCAAACATATTCATATAAGGAATTTTATAGTAATCAAGTCTCCAACAAATAGCAGCCCCAGCTGATTGAATGGATTTATAAATGGCACTATAGATGGCGAGTTTTTTAGGATTGTTGGTTATTGACCCTAATAAATAATAAATGAAAGTTTGAAACACAGCATCATAAACCCCATAGAAGAAATAAAGAAACATGGGACCAATATAAGTAGTACCATCTTTAAAATCTATAGGTTTTGTAATAGTAACTGAATCTCTATCATATTGTAATTGAAAATCTAAACCACCACCCCAAATGACCATAGTTAATACAAAGACAATTAACCAACCGACTTTGGCTCTAGTTTTTCTATTCATAATTTTCCAATCTAATATAGATCCAAGTATTGAAGCCCCTACCATTTGAGTTAACCAATAAATTAAAGAATTTAAGGAGCGGGTTCTTATATTAAATTTAGCAGCATTAACATTGTTAAATTGATAAGTATAAAACCAATTGGATGCAAAAAATAATGGGAATAAAAGATAGATTTTTGGTTCATTTAATAATAATTTAGCCATGGAAATTAATTCTGTTTTCCAATGAGGATACTGTTGTTGAATAACTTTTTCACCTCCAACTTCATCCTTCCACACATTATGTCCTGGTAATATACATAAGGCAAATATAATACCTGATCCCATTAAAGCTATGAATACGGCAAAGGTAGTAGTGGTGGCATTACTTTCACTATTCTTTAAGTTATTACCTAAAGAAATAGCTGATCCAATAACAGCACCAAGATTAAATATGGACCAGAAAACCATAATGGATCTTCCCTTTTTAGCTTCTGGTGGATAACTCATAATAATACTTCCTTGAGCCGCCCATAATGATCCGGCGCAGGCTCCTAAGTAAGCCCCAGCGAAGATAACAAACACTTCAGCCCCTTTAGTATCAGGGTACATTGAAAAATATAACAAACTCCCCGAATATAAACAATATCCTGTACCACCAAATACCAAACAAGATTTCGTACCAATAACATTACAAAGCCATCCAGCAAAGAACCCCCAAACACAAAACACACTATAAAGTGCAGTTTGAGAATTATTAGCCACTTCCAATGTAATCCCATTACCACCTAATCCCGTTAATGCGTTATACATTCCTGATGTCATAAAACAAATAAATGATAAAATTATCACTTGAACCATGGACTGGGAATATGCTGGTAAAAACGGTATTATTTTTTGATCGTACCATCTTAATGGTGACACTGTCTTGCTTGAGCTCAATGATACCTCAGATGTCATATTAAATGTATATATACAAAAGCTTACTTGAGCAGATTTCTCTACTTATATAGATATTACATCCCCACATTATAAATCAATGTAACATGGTAGTAATATCGGGGTTTTAATTTTTTTTTTTTTTTTTTTTTTTTTTTTTTTTTTTTTTTTTTTTTTTTTTTTTTTTTTTTTTTTTTTTTTTTTTTTTTTTTTTTTTTTTTTTTTTTTTTTCTTCACAATTTTTTCTTTTCTTTACTTCTTCTCCAAACAAAAAAAAATTGTAACCTAAAATGTTGCAAAATTTTTCAATGCAAGAAATCATCGCATTCCCTATAGGGAAGGTTGTCCCAAATGAACCGGAAGAGAAGTTTTTTTATTGGACATTGCCCCATTTTTCCCCTCGTTTCAGCCAATGACGTGTTTTAACAACGGTGATAAATCTCTCTATGTAACACCGTTTGAGGTTACATTATTATCCTTTGTAGACCCCCACCCGGACTATTATTCGGTGACTGTAATATTCGGTGACTGGGTTCTAGCTCCCAACTGTTAAATTACATCTATACAGGTTATAGTTACAAATTCAAGACTCAAAGTCTCGGTTACTCTTCTTTTCATAATAATCATAATAGTATTTCCACTCTTGGAAGCCAATGTCTTTAATACCATTCATATTTCCTGATTGGTCTTCATTAACACCAACCATTAAACATTTGTTTAAATCTTCATTGAAGCTGGACTTTAACAAGGTTATACCACTACAGATTAACCCATATTTGAAGATTTCTGTCAAGTTTGAATAGGAAGAGTCAATTACTGGAGCAACAATACCTCCGATTAACTCTTCATTGTCCGATCGATTTGATACTGGAGAATCTTTAGCCGATGATACTTCAAATAAACTAGCTTCATCAATGTATGGGAAAAATTTGGCTAATTGTGATTTGTTGGTGAATAAAATAATACTACCAATAACATTTTGATGGGTTGGTTCTAATGCAATTATGATTTTCACTCCATTTGATGAGTCTAAATGTTTAATGGCTTCTAAATAGATTTCTCTAATGTTTTCTTTTTCTTCTTTAACCATTTGTTTTCTTGATATACTATCTTTCTTTGTACCAGATTTACCATCTACATTACTGTTATTATCATTATGATCTTCTTCCTCTTCTTCTTCTTCTTCTTCTTCTTCTTCATCTCCTTGCTCATTATCTTCTTCATCGTCTTCGTCGTCTTCCTCCTCATCATCATCATCACTTTTAGGTTTTAACTTACCCCTTTTGGTCTTCCCAAGAAGATTCATTAACTTCTCAGGATCAGTACAAAGATCAAACCTAATACCAACAATCATCAATTCTTTAAATATCTTTTTAGGTACCAGCCAAGTTTTTAAATCTTTCAAAAGCATAATATGTTTTTTTCTTAATTTATTAACTGATACATTCCAACCAAAATTTTCCATAAATGTTAGCACTTTAGAATTTGCATTGGATCCAACAAGATTAGAATTCCCTGGTAATACTATCAGTGGGAAGGATGAACCCAATGTTAATGAATTACAACTCTTTTCCTTTATTAAATATCTCATAGCCCTGACATGTAAATTTTTACCAATACTTTGCAACCGTTTAGTTTTATCCACCAAGATATACAATATACTACCAATTTTATTAAAATTGGGGTCTGAAGGCTCTCTCATAACCCCTCCATCAAGGGGGAAATTAAGTGAATCATTAACCCAAGTAATTATTATACCATATAATATATTTAATGATGAATTCCGAACAACAAATTGCTTTTGTGAAGTGTCAGACAATAATAAATATAATTTTTCAAAGAATTTATCATCTTGATAGTTTATAAAAGCAGCCCTACCATAAGAATTATATGCTACATCACTTGCTTCAGTTCCTTCATCATTATTGTTCTTGATCAATGTAACCAAACTTGCCCAATCTCTCTTCATATCAAATTCATCAACTAACCATCTTCTTCTAGGTATAGAGTTCTTTCGAGATATAGCCTTAGGATCATTATTATGAGAATCAGTCAACCGTCTCTTCTTCAATCTCGATACGTATTTCTTTTCACCAGGAATACATCCATCTGGTACATAATCTCCCATTAATACATCAACCAAATGTCTCAATACATTGTCAGTGTAGTCATAACAACAAAGATAAGCACTTCCAATACTTTTATTGTAAAAGAAATCATATGGAGATGAAGTAGCCACCAATACTAATGGTTTACTTAGTTGAGAATAGGTTTGTCCAGAACTATTAAATGATGAAGGACTAGCTCCACAAAGAATTGACACATATTTCACAATACCAATTTGATACATATTTCTTGATGCTTCTGAAGTCAATACAATTACTACTTTGGAATTTTCAATCAAAGTTTCATGTAATGAAGTAAGACCATTGGCAGTATAAGTAGTATGTAATACTTGATAAGGATTTTCTAGTTCTTTATTTAGATGATGATCCGAAAGCATATTACCAAATCTTTGGAAAACTTCTTCTCCATTATATAATTTAGAATCTGAATTATCATTAGTTCCAGTAATTGGATTAAGTAAAGGGGTTAATAATAAAATATTATTAGTTTTATCAGTTTTACCATTTTTGTTTCTTTTGCTTGACCCTAAGAATTTTGAAAGTGGTAAAACATCAGGATAATCTCTAACCAAAGTAACTGATTTTCTATAAGCCATATCAGAAATTTTCTGATGTTTCTCCCATAACTCAGGATTTTTATCTCTAAAAAGTTCAATTTTATCTTCTTTAGCAGAAGTTTCACCTCTGGGGAATAGTTCTTGCCAAGTAGGTAATTTTTTTTGAAGAACTTCAATTCTTCGTAAAGAAGTATTAACACTTTCTTCATCCAAATTACCATTAGCTAAGGCTTTTTCCATTGAATCCACAGCTTCATCTTGTAATTTAGGATCATGACAGACCAATATTAAATCACATCCAGCGTATAATGCTAATATAACCCCTTGACCCAAACCTACAGAATGATGTAATGCATCCATTTCAAGACATTCACTAATAACAACACCATTAAAGTTCAATTCTGTCCTTAGTAACTGATTAACAACAACTGGAGATAAACATGCGTGGACTTCATCAGGACTTATAGTAGGAACACCACAACCAGCAGCACTTATACCATCCAAAGAATTTGCTTTTATTAATTCACCAAATGGTACAGCATTGAAATGTCTTACTTGATCTAATGAATCGGGTAACATTGGTAACTCAAGTAAAGAGTCTACACTAGCATTACCTATTCCCGGAAAATGTTTACCAAAACAAAAAAGACCACCATCTTGAAATCCTTTAGCACAAGCTTTACCATTTTTAATGACTTCCTCTACAGTAGTACCAAAACTACGAACTCCTACTAATTGATGAGATAATTTGGTAACCACATCCAATACAGGACCAAAGATTATCAGAAACCCAATGGTTTTCAATTCAACAGCTAAAGCTTTCAGAACTTGATATACTAAATCAATATCACCAGAAGCCGATAACGCCATTGCCCCAGGAAATTGCGTTAAAAAATCAGCATCAAACAATGCATTCATCATTCCTCCTTCTTCATCTATAGCAAACATCAATGGATACTTATAATGAGCTTCAGAAAAGGCGATATATTGTAAATCTCTTATCAATTTTGTCATTTGTTTAACTGACACTGCATTCTTCTTGGATACAATCATCGTAGATATCTTATGTTTTACAATCAAATTATAAGCCTGTGACGTCACTCCCGTGCCTTGAAATCCACCGCATAATAACTTCCCAACGTTACTCTTCTTGGGGTTTTGTTGTGACATATTTGGGCTCCCGTGGGGTTTCTTTAGTTTTTTCTTTTCCATTTACTGAGGGTCATTGGATATTATTACACAAAAGTCAGGATGCAAATTGGATTGGAAATATGACATAATAGAAGCAGTCAAGGATGATGGAAATGTAAAGGAAGAAAAGCTGGTGATATTTTCCGTGGTATGGGAAAAGATGACCAAAATCTTGTACAAAAAAAAATAAGTCAATTTGTGAACATTAAACACTAATATCTACATGTTTTCGTGAATTTGCAACTCATTAGCGTTAGAATCGAGAACTTATGATTGGTTTAGATTATAATTGACTTTTTAAAGTTGTTATTGATTTCGTCGTTTGTTTAATTATAATTTGTCGTTATTAACATCTACCAAGATATATTCTTCTTCCCCTTTTGAATGTCTATCAGGGTTATGTTAACACACTAAAGTACTATCATCTCTCCGCATTTTATGATATCGCGATTTCATGATCCCTAAATAATTCACTTAAACAATCATGCCATTTATAAGTATGTGACGTATCGCCTTATTTTGAAAGACTTTGTACTAACAATTTATAGTTCCAGCATCCATGAAAGCCGCAGTCACGATTGGTGCACTTGCTGGAGGAACTATTGCCATAGTTAATAACAAACAAAAGCTACTTGAGCTTAGTGAATCATTATTTCAAAAAGGAGCTGATTTCTGTAGGGAGAGATTAGAAGAAGAAAAAATGAAATTTTCCACCAACTTAGAAGATGGTGCTTTAAAGGGATATGATTCAGATTCAGAGAATGAATCTGATTTGGAACCTGACTATAACGACTCTGAAATTACGACCCCTGAAGGGTCTGATGTTGAACTTGACCTAGAATCATTAGATTGAACAAGATGAAGAAGAAAAAGAAAAAAAGAAAAAGAAAAAAAGGAAACGGTTTAAGGTTTTGGGATAAGGGTTTATTTATGTGAGGAAAGGTTTTATTTCAGGGAAGTAACCCATCATTTTATTTATATACTGTCAACTTAACACGGCTAAAACAATTACTAAAACAAATATACATAACGCCACAAGTAAAATACAACTCCATTTACCTTTCTTTTTTTGGTATTCATGGGCTTTTGTCATTTCTCTTGATGCTTGTTGAGTGTTTTGCTGTAAATTAGAGATATTATCTTCGACCAAATCCAATTGTTCACCTTGTTGGTTTACTAATTGACCCAAGTCCTGGAATATGGAATGTACTTCATTTATGCCATCAGTAACTTGTTCTATTTCTCTATTACGCTCTTCAGTGAGCAATACATGGTACTGAAGTTCGGTTTCATTAATGGTGTCTTCTTGTTGTTGTTGCTGTTGTTGCTGCTGCTGCTGCTGCAGTTGAGGTTGGGATTGGTATTGGCCACCATTATTGCTTGACGTCATTAATGGCGTTGTCTCGTTTACTTGTAACGGAAGCGATCTTTTCCTTTCACTATATTGTCTGTAATATTTCGAATATTGATTGTGTAATTCGTTAAACTCATTAATTAACCTGTCCTTGATGATTATTTGCCGATTAGTGACTTCAAAAGTATTAGATTTCTGCTTCAGATTGTTATTAATTATCGTCGATATACTATTGATTAATTTTTTTATACCTCCTTCTAAATCATTAAGTTTAGTCGTGAGTGAATCTAAAGATTCCCTTAGATTAGCATTATCTCTTTTAGTCCCTAGGTTTTTCCTCTGATTATCAAATTGTGATATTAATGTACCAAACAGTTGTAATTGATTCGATGTATTATCAATGATTCTATCTAATTCATTTTGTGTTGAGTTTTGTCTGGGAAGTATTCGACTATCACCCTTTTTCTTTTGGGATTCCAAATCTATGTTAAGAAAGGACATAAAGAAAATAGATGTTTTACTACAGAGTAAAAAATAGAGTCATTCATCTCCAGTGCGAAAACAGGTTTTATCACCAAAACTTGTTTATTGATAAGTGACGGTGAGAGCTCATGGAAGAGAATAAATTGAGTGAAATGAATAAATGATTAAAAAGATAAAAAAAAAAAATTGGATTTTGTGTAGGAAATTGTATTCGTAGTATTATTTCTATCAAAAGCAAAATTTATAGTGATCTCGTGATTATGGAGGTTGTAAATGATAGACTATATAGTATATTCTTATCACTATAGGATAGATATTTGTTTTATGCATTGGATCAGGTTACTATTTATTGGACAATTATTTTACCAGAAATTTATTTCATCTGACAACTATTTCATCTCACAACTATTTTATCTGACAACTACTTTACCTGACAACTATATTATCTAGGAATATTCTACTACTTACCTAGAGAAATATTGTTCTTCGGTTGGTTTAATTGTTGCGAAAAATAGACTCCATTCTCACCGTACAACAAATTATTACACCTTAATTAACACCAAATATTAAAGTCAATATCTTATTCAACTAATGATTACAATTTTACAAAACAACTATATACTGAGTAAATTCATTATTTATGACGTGTCTTCTATAATCTATCATCCAATTTTGTTTAGACTCTATTTCACCTAAATCTTACTTAACCCCAACTTCGTCCTAACTTCATGGTAACCTCAACTTCGTAGTAACTTCGCAGTATTTCCAAAACGTACTCTTGCAACCTCCTATAAAGAACGCGTTTATACTCGCTAACAAAAAAAAAAAAAAAATAAGAATCGCGTCTTATATATTAGACGCCAAAGCGTATCACCCTTCATTAATTAATTTTTTTTTTCTAATCGTTAATTCCATTCAAGACCTAAACATGTATCTGTCTCGAAGTTCTAGAAAAGATAAATTAAAGCAACTTAAGGAAGCTAGAAAAGCAGGTACTAGTCTTAATATCTCAGATGAAGAAGTAGAACCTGAAGTTGGTGAAATTTATGATGAAGTCGATGAGGATACTTTTAGATCTCATAAGAGAAAACAAATGATGAATGATGATTTCATTGTTGATGATGATGGAGAAGGATATGTCGATAATGGTGTGGATGAATGGGATGATAGCACAAGACCTAATTATTACTCGGATGAAGAAGTTGATAATAATGAAGGTTCTAAAAAGAGGAAAAGACAACAAAAGAAACCCATTAAGACGGCTAAAACTTCTCAGATTAATAACTTTTTCAAACCAAAAGCTTTTACTTCTTCTGCTCCTAAACCTAAAACCGTCGATACCAGCATTGATGATATTCTTGATGATTTTGATACTCCCATGAATAATAAAAAACCAAAGACTAATATGTTTGATAAACCCAAGACTAATGCTCCAGTATCTAAACCATCTAGAAATCCTTTTAGTTTTACTAGCAAAAGATCTACTCCAAAACCTTCAAGTGATGATATGATGTCCAATTCAGATTCTATGGCCATGGACGATCAACCTTCTTCCCCTATTCAAACTGAAGTTAAAGAATCCATTGATGATACGACAGAATCAGTGGAAATAAAGAACGAAGAAAAGCCTTCTGTTGAGCAGAAGCAAGATGACTTTGATGATGATTCTGATGATGAAATAATTGTAACAAGAAGACCAAAAGCGGCTGCAATTAATGATTCTAAACCATCCACAATTACTGCCAGCAAACCAGAAGTAAAATCATCTTCTCCTATAAGAAACGTCTCCTCTCCTAGTGTAAATTACACTGAAAAGTTAGAGGAATCTAATGTTGTTAACCATAATGAAAATAACCAAGATTCGTTTAAAATGTTCTGGCTTGATTATTGTGAGGTTGATAATTCTTTACTTATTTTCGGTAAAGTTCAAACTAATGATGGGAAATTAGTATCTGGTGTTGTTCAAGTCAATGGATTATGTCGAGAATTATATTTCTTACCTAGAAAATATAGAAAGGTAGAAGGTCAAGATGATCCCGAAGATGAGGTTTCAGCATTGGATATTCATGAAGAAATTGTCCCCTTATTACTCGATAAGTATAATTTGAATAATATTAAGGCTAAACCAGAAACAATGAAGTATGCATTTGAATTACCAGGGGTTCCCAAGGAATCAGAATGTTTGAAGGTTTTGTTACCTTACAAAACACCTAAAAATAGACATATAATTTTACCTGCTGATTTAGAGGGAGAAACTTTTAGTCATGTTTTTGGTGCTAATGCCAATATCTTTGAATCTTTTGTATTACAAAGAAATATTATGGGTCCTTGTTGGTTAGAAATTTCCAATGCTGATTTCAATTCGGTACAAAATATTGCTCATTGTCAAGTAGAAGTTTCAGTTGATGTTCCAGGATTTATTTCTCCCGTTAAAGAAAAGATCCCAACCCCGGATTTGACTCTTATGTCAATTGCAGTACAAACAGTCATGAACCAAAAAGATAATAAACAAGAAGTCGCCTCAGTATCTATTGGTACTTATAGAGATATTCCACAAGATTCTCCAGTTGATGGGAATAGAGCTCCTAATGATATGGTAACTTTAGTTAGACCGGTTAATTCAGTGTCTACACCACCAGGATTAACTCAATTGGCTCAAAAACAAAATCTTAATGTAAGAACATTTCCTAATGAAAAATCAATGTTAAATTGTTTTGCGGCTTTAATTAAGAATCAAGATCCTGATGTTTACATTGGTCATAGATTAGAAAATATTTCTTTGGACGTTTTAGTTCATAGAATGTATGATCTTAAAGTAGCAAATTGGTCTAGTTTAGGTCGGAGAAACAGAAAAACTTGGCCCGACAGATTTGCTAAAAGTAACGGTGGATTCAGTAATAATTTAGCTGTTAGAGAAATCTTCCATGGTAGATTACTTTGTGATATTGCTAATGAATTAGGTCATTCATTGACACCAAAATGTCAATCTTGGGATTTACCTGAAATGTATGACGTGGTGTGTCAAAAGAAACAAAGTGTTCTTGAAATCAATTATAATAATCCTCGATACAGTGAAGATGCCAAATTTTTAATGATGGCTTTAAAAGAAAATGCTACCAATTGTAAGATTACTGCTGAAATTGGGTTTGTTATTCAAATCATGTCATTGTCTAAACAATTGACTAATTTAGCAGGTAATTCTTGGGCCCATACTTTAAGTGGTACTAGATCAGGAAGAAATGAATTTGTTTTACTTCATGAATTTCACAGAAATAAATATATTGTTCCTGATAAAGAAGATAAATATCATAAGAATAGTATTGCCAATCCACAAATCGAATCCAATGGAGATGAAGTCACATCTAATAAAAAATCCAAATATCAAGGGGGGTTAGTTTTCGAACCAGAAAAAGGTCTTCATAAGAATTATGTATTGGTTATGGATTTCAATTCCTTATATCCAAGTATTATTCAAGAATTTAACATTTGTTTTACTACGGTGGATCGTGAGAAGTTTAATAGAACTCATGATGAAAGTAAAGATTTACCAAATTTCCCAGAAGCAGAATCATCAGCTGGGGTTTTACCCAAGTTATTAAATACTTTAGTTTCTCGTCGTAGAGAAGTGAAGAAATTACTTAAAGATCCAACTAATACTCCAGTAGAAAAAGCTCAATTTGATATTAAACAACAAGCATTGAAATTAACAGCTAATTCTATGTATGGTTGTTTAGGGTACACTAATTCTAGATTCTATGCTAAACCTTTGGCTATGTTGGTTACTAATAAAGGTAGAGAAATTTTGATGGATACTAGACAACTTGCTGAATCTATAGGATTGAGAGTGGTTTATGGTGATACCGATTCGGTTATGATTGATACCGGGGTTACTGAATTAAAGGAAGCTATTAAAATTGGTAATGAATTCAAAGTACAAGTTAATGAAAGGTATAAGCTTTTAGAGCTTGATATTGATAATGCATTTAAGAGGATTTTATTGCACGCTAAAAAGAAATATGCAGCTATGGATTCCTCCATTGACAAGACTACAGGAAAAGAAGTGTTAAAGTTAGAAGTTAAAGGGTTGGATATGAGACGTCGTGAATACTGTCAATTATCTAAAGACATATCAATTTATATATTGAATAAGATTTTGGGAGCTGAAGATCCTGAACAAGCATTATTAGAATGTTATGATTATTTTGAAGAAATGTCAACTAAAATTAGAAACAACGAAATCCCCATTGATAAGTATAAGATTAATACTCGATTATCTAAAGATCCTACCAATTATCCTGGTGGTAAAACCATGCCACCAGTTCAAGTAGCATTGAGAATGAGAGAACAAGGGAAAGTGGTTAAGGCCGGAACTGTGATTACCTATGTAATCACAGAATCCAATCAAGAACAAGACCAATCTTCACCAGCTGATAGAGCTAGAGCATTCCAAGAAGTCATGAATAAAGCATCAGGATTAAAACCAGATGCTAATTATTACTTGGAAAAACAAATCTTTGCCCCAGTGGAAAGACTTTTGGAAAGAATTGAAGGAATTGATATGGTTAGAGTGGCATCTACATTAGGAATAGATACTAAAAAATACTTATTAAAGGTTAAAAATAGTGAAGCCAATGGGGAAATAGTATCATTAGAATCCAGTATTAGTGATGCCGAAAGATTCAGACAATCGAGTTATTTATCATTAAGTTGTAAATGTGGAGCTAACTTTCGCTTTGGTGGGATTCAAGCCTCAAATGATTATAAGGTGACATTTAACGGAGTAGTATGCTCTAAATGTAACCATACTTTCACCCCATTACAAATCAATGCCCAACTTGAAACTGCCATCAGAACTCATCTTGCTGTCTATTATAGTGGTTGGGTAGTATGTGATGATGGTGCCTGTGGAATCACCACCAGACAGATTTCAGTGTATGGTAAACGATGTCTAGGAAGTTCAGGTAAAGCTCATGGTTGTAAAGGAGTAATGAGATATAAATACAGCGACAAGGCATTATATAATCAATTGCTTTACTTTGATGCCATTTTTGACGTACAAAAGGCAAAACTGTTGCAACTTAAAGCTTTATATGATTATACTGTGGATCCAGCTACCATTCCGTCACCTATTCCTCAGGGCCAATTACATGCCTTGGCCGAACAAAACCGGGAACTATTTTCCACCAGTAAAGACGTGGTACAAAAGTATCTTTCCAACTGTGGTCGGCGGTATGTTGACATGTCATCTATATTTGATTTTATGATGCCTAAGCAGTAAAAGTAGTAGTAGTAGTAGTGTATATTAGTAAATTATTTAACGTTGGAAATTTTGCAGTAATTGGAACGGCTTTGTGTCATTTTTGGACTGTGATATGGCGCAGAGAGAGTGATCCGCACACGACCGGCGCTTGCTTCGCACTTTTTTCGCATAAAACTTTCTCGTACAAGAAATGTTTATAAAACAAACCATTAAAAGTCAACTTTTAGTTCGATAGTAGTGCCGAGGTCATGAACTTTAACCAGAATAATAACAATGGAAGAGTGCCTCCACAATTTGCCAAACCGGGGAATCAAAATATGGCACCAGGGCTGGGTCCACAACGACCAAATGTCCCCATGCTTCCGCCTCAATTGGCTAATTTAACTCCTCAACAGTTACAACATTTGAAGAACCAACCTCAATTTCAAACCATGATGAGAAACTATATGCAGAGACAGCAGATGCTACAACAACAGCAAATGGTTCAACAACAACAGAGGCCACAGCAGCCTCCAGGAATGAGGCAACCCTCACAGCCAGGAGCTCCAATGGGGGTGGCACCAGACCAATTTTCGGGACAAGTTCCAGGCCAGGTTCCAGGACAAGTTCCAGGTCAAATGCCGGGACAAGTTCCAGGCCAAGTTCCAGGACAAATACCAGGCCAAATACCAGGCCAAGCACCGGGACAAATACCAGGCCAAATACCTAGCCAAGCACCAGGGCCTCAAGGAATGGGTCGGAACCAGGGCCAAGTTCTAATGAATATGAATAGACCATCTGTACCCTCAAATGATGTGGGAGGCTCAATGGGAGGACCCATGAATCCCAACATGATGGCTATGAATTCGGCATCTTTACCTATGGCAGGAGGGAAATCAATGGTGGGTTCTCATCCAGGTAGTATGGGTGGTGTACCACAACAAATGCCTCCAAGATCTTCATCTTCCAGTGGGAAATTACCTTCTTCAACAATAATAAGTTCCACTTCCAAGTATCCACCAGTACCTCCTGAAATAGCTAATAAACTTCCGTTGAAGAACTTATCGTCATACGATGAATGGTCTAAAAAGCTTGAAAATGAAGACGAGGAAGTGCCATTTAATGTTAAGCTCTATGAATCAATAGTAAACAAAGAAGGTAAGTTTCATTCCAAGAACTTGCGGCAACAAGAATCTAACAAGCAATTGAATGACCAGTTACTAAAAGACCTTAAATCTTATAATGATATTAAACAATCAAGAATGAATTCCATAGCTTTATCCAGCAAAAACCAGTATAATAATAGCATTTGGGGGGAAGGGTATCAAGGTTATGGAAATGGGATCACCAACACAGGAACTCAGTTGATATTGCCCCATCAAAGGAAAAGGAATTCCCGGATCCCAGAATCCTTATATACCGAACGGCAATTAAGTGATAAGTTATTGAAAAGACTTCAAGCCAATCCTAATAGACATTTGGTGCCTATTCGATTAGAATTCGATCAAGAACGTGATCGGTTCAAGTTAAGAGATACTTTCTTGTGGGATTTGAATGAAGATCAACTTTCATTAGAACAATTTGTCGGTGTTCTTCTTGAAGACTACAAGTTTATAGGGCCTCAACATATGCCCACGATATTAATGAGCATCAAGGAACAAATCAAAGAGTATAGTAAAAAGCCAGATAAAGTCATGGGAGAATTAAGAGTCCCCATCAAGATCGATATCACTATCAATAACACTCAATACACTGATCAATTCGAATGGGATATCTTAAATTTCGAAGATAATGATCCTGAAGAGTTTGCCATAATATTATGTGATGAAATGAATTTACCCGGGGAATTTGGTACTGCCATAACCCATAGCATTAGAGAACAAACCCAATTATTCCATAAATCATTGTTTTTAGTCGGGTACAGTTTTGATGGATCCCCCGTGAATGAAGACGAAATCAGATCTCATTTATTACCACCATTACGATTGATGTCTCAAGAAGCATATCAAACCTCATTTGGATCCATGGTGGATGATTATTTTTCCATTTTAAGAAACCCTACTAATGTAGCCGATTATACACCATCATTGGTCAAATTAACCCAATTGGAAGTGGAAAGACTCGATAAAGAGATCGAAAGAGAATCTAGACGTAAAAGAAGACATAATCTCAATGAAGATGTCATGGCATCTACAGCAGGAACATCATTATCATCATCAGGAGGAAGAGGATCAAGTTCTAGAAGAACTGCATTACATGGAGCTCGTGGAGGTCCTGTGTTACCCGATTTATCAGATACTCCTAAAACTTGTAGAACCCCTCAACCTTCAAGTGTTTTACCTGGAGGAGTGGATTTGGGAGTTCCTGATATCTTTGGTTATAATGAAGTTATTGTTCATAGATCACAAGTTCCTAATCCGGACTATAAACCGCCTACTCCCGAAATAACCAACCAAAGAGTGATGTATCATAATGACATTAATCTGAACCGATTTTTGGTTAAGATTAAGTTGCCTATGTAACATAGTTTATATATATATATATATATATATATATATATATATTTAGAGAGAGCGAGTTACTTTTCAGATGAGATTACTTTACTCCACCTTTCGTGTATGGACCGCGATTATATGGTTGGGTCAAATGGGAGTTATTATCTTCTGATAATTTAAACATATAAAAGCGACAACATTTCATAGTTTTTCTTTTAATTGACAATGTCACAACAAAAATACGCTTTGGTCACAGGAGCATCATCAGGAATTGGATATGAATTATCCATAGCTTTTGCTGAAAAGGGATATAAGGTATTTGCCTGTGCTCCAGAATCAGTTCTGTTTCAAATGAAACCATTGGAACAATATGGGGCTATTACGTTTGTTTGTGATATTACCAACGTTAATGATATTAAAAAGGCCAGTGACTTGGTTAAGAAAGAAACTGGTGGAAGATTGGACATTTTATATAATAATGCTGGTATATCCTTTGGAAGTCCTGCTATTGATTTAGATGAAAATAAAGTGGATAAGATCTTTCAAGTTAATGTTATTGGTCATATGAACATGACAAAAGCCATGGCTGACTATGTCATTGCTGCTAAAGGAAGTATTATTTTCACCAGTTCCGTAGCCGCTAAAGTACCATTGTCTTGGGTGTCTCATTATAATGCTACTAAAGCGGCTATAGATATGTATGCTAAGACGTTACACATGGAAATGAAACCTTTGGGCGTCAAAGTTCACAGTGTCATCACGGGTGCTGTGGATACCGCTATTTGTGATAGTAATAGATCCTCATCAATGGCGGGGTCTCATTTTGACGTTGATGGAATCTATGAGAGTATGACCAGTTCGGCTTCCATGTCAAGAGTCCACAGAACTAGAGATAGTCCCAGGGAGTATGCGAGAGGTATTGTCAACATGGTAACTCAAAAAAGCGACCCTGGTTTTAATCTTTTTAAAGGAGGCGCTGCTAGAATCCTTAGTTTTGTTGCCTGGTTATTACCATTATGGTTGGTTCAAAGAATCATTGCTAAATATTTTAAACAATTGACGGTGTTTTCAAACTTGAAGAAGAAAGTCAAGGCTCAAGACAAGCTCAAGAAGAATTAGCTTTATTTGTGTTAGTGAATAAGTGTTAGTGAATTGTTAGTGAATGTGTTAGTGAATGTGTTAGTGAATATATGTCTAAAAGAATGTGTTGTGTTGTAATTATGATTATGATTATGTTATAATTATGTTGATTGTGTGAATTTCTCTTATTGTCTCTGGGGCTGTTTATAGGGGACCGCGCGCACACGACCACCCTTTATCATTTT
Source organism: Yamadazyma triangularis (assembly GCA_030573955.1). Classification (NCBI taxonomy): domain Eukaryota; kingdom Fungi; phylum Ascomycota; class Pichiomycetes; order Serinales; family Debaryomycetaceae; genus Yamadazyma; species Yamadazyma triangularis. The sequence continues at coordinate 88,997 of JAJMEC010000023.1, forward strand.
CTTAACCTGCTCGCTTATAAAGAAAGCTACGCCATGAGTAATAAGTATAAAAAGGTATGTATAACATAGTAAAAACGTGTAATGTATCGGTTGGAATATCGGGTATATAACACAGAGGATTCAGTAGTATAAGGAGTTGATTTCGAATACAAATACTAACAACTACAGGTTCCTAAAGACACCGAAGTTTCTTCTGAAATGAAGGCTTTAAAGGACAACAATGATAGTGATATTCTCCTTGAATCATTTGAAAGTCCTTTAGGAGATGATGAATCTTTGGATTCGGATGATCAACTGAATAAACCTGATCCCAGATTGAATACAAATCATCAAGATAATAGTACAGCTGATCAAATCGATCGTCATATTCATAACACATTAAGATCTCAAGTTACATCTTCAAGTCAACAGCGAGTTTTCACTCGTCAACAAGCTCAACAAGAACAGGAAGAACAAGAAGGGTCTTCAAATCAACATTTGGATGCTTCATCATCTTCATCGTTCACACGACCTCATGTAGATCTTGAAAATCAAGATAATAATCAAGGACGATTATCCAAAAGACAACGAGTATTAAATGTGTTCCATCATTTTGTTCCTATAAAACAAACATATGAAAGAATAAATAATGGATTAGCCACAGGAAGGATGCAAGCCAATGTTCCTGGTCGTTTCATAGGTCAAGGAACCGATGGAGTGTTTAGAAATTTAATGGCAAAACCTGATGTTCATGGTGAACAAATTGATGAAACCAATCCTCCAACTTATGAACAAGCAGCTGAAGATAATTCCCCTGAATACTGGGAAAGTTCCGTTATTTCTCCTATTTATGATGATGAAGTTTTCGTAGAAGGGTTACCTGTTGGTAATATTGCTAATTTTGTATGGAATGCGTTAGTTACTTGTGCATTTCAATTCATGGGGTTCTTACTTTGTTATTTATTGCATACTTCTCATGCCGCCAAACATGGTTCCCGAATAGGGTTAGGTATAACCTTTATATTTTATGGTTATAATTTAATTCCTTCGAATTTTGGTAGTGCTAATAAGATCCCCGATAAATTCCAACCCAAAAATCCTAATAATTTTGATATTGATCTTTCTTCTGCTATAAATGATGGTGGATTGAATCAATATACTTCTGATTTACCACAATCAAATGTTTCTCTTGGTGATGAATCCGATGCACCTTATTTTGCTTATGGTTTAATTTCTTTTGGTCTTTTGATAATTTTAAAGGGTTTAATCGATTATTTCCGAGTTAAACAAATGGAACGAGCTATTTTACATCCTCCTGGATCAAGTACTGCAAGTAATACCAATACTTATAATGCAAATGATAATAGATCGTCAACTTCAATATCTGATGATTCAGATACTCCATCAAATAGTAATGTCGAATGGGAGGTCCCTAATAGACCAAATGAAACTAGTACGTAATGTGAAAATGTTAATGTTGATTAAATTTGGAAACTTGGTGGTATATAATTATATAGGATTAAAACTTTTAAATAGAAATTATATCTATTTTTATTTGTAATGTCTTTTTGCTTTCTTTCTTTCTTTTTCTCCTTCTCCTCCTCAACTCATTAGAATTATCATCTTTTCATATATAGTAAATACAATTCCTCCACTTAATACTAATCTTCCTAGTCTTGGAGTAGCCCCTTTCCAAAATGTTGATAACCCTTCATCTTTAAAGATTTTCATAAAACAATTAAGTGTAGAACTATAAAGCTTATCAGCACCCAATGCTTGCATTCTAGTTTTAACAGTATCTATAGGCATAGTGGTATAAACCGTGATGATACCAGCTATAGATCCAACAGCGAAGGTAGCTGAAGAACTTAAAGGTGTGTTATGAGGAGTGTTTGTAGCTTGTTGTACCATGGTTTTAATGGCATTATATGAGCCCAATCTAACAGCTTGATTAGATGCTTGTCTTAATGAGACTGGAACCACACCAGAATATATACCTCTAATCCCCCAATCCTTACATAACTTTGTTGAACCCAGAATTAACCCATTTTGATATTTAGGTTTAGCCGTTTGTTTATCATCGATAAGACCAGTTTTGATAGCTTCAAATGGAGTTACAGCAATTACCGACTCTAATAAACCAGCTCCAAGTCCAGCTATGACTCCTCTGGGTCCTGATAATCTTCCATCTTTATCAGCTAACATAGATTTAATAGAATCAAACCCTAAGAATCTTACTGAGGCCTTAACAGTATTACCAACAATAAATGCTGGACACCCAACATAAAGCGACCCCACACCTTGAGTTTTGGCTACATTATAAATAAGTACTAAAGGATTTCTTGATGCTTTACTGGATTTATCTATTAATTGTAGTCTAGTCTTTGCAAATTCAAATGGATAAGTAACAACTCCTTCCACTGCTCCTGCAGTTCCCCCGGCAATAAATGACTTCAATGGATCAACTTTCTAAAATGGTTAGTATTTACCTTTGTACTTCATTAGTAATTCAACATACTTTCTTATCTTGTTTCTGACTCATGATAACTTTTACGGAGAAGATATCTAATGTGGAAGTGCGATACGGGGAATTAAAAAATTTTTCAGTATCACTTGTAATCAGAGATTTAATGGGTGAGAAATGTATCTTTATATTGTATCTTTATATTGTATCTTTATATTGTTTTTTTTTTTTTTTTTTTTTTTTTTTTTTGATATATAAAATATTTACACAAGTTTGTGATGACAACAATTAGATATCTTCAAAGTTATCTTCATCTAAATCATCATCATCGTCATCATCATCGTCATCATTGTCATCATCATCAGCTTCACGTTCAGCTAATTGAGCATAATAGGCTGCTAAAGCATCTTGGGCTTCTTTATCTTTCAAATCATTATCATTTGTATTATTATTGTTTATGATAGGCTTAGACTCTTCAGGTTCTTCTTTAATTTCAGGCGTAGATTCCATTGAATTATCATTTTCTGATTTTATGGCATTATTGGCATCTTCTAATTTAATGGAATTATTATCATGACCAACAGTACTGGCAGAATGCCATGAAGGTAAAGCATTTTGCTGAAGTTTTTGTCTTTTTTCTTCTTTTTCTTGTTGTTCTTTATCATCATGTTCATCAGTGGCAGAAATAGACACATGTAAAGTAGCTTGATTCTTATTAGCCAAGTTGGCATTAGGAGTACTGATTCTAGATTTTCCTGATGATTTGTTATTTAATGAATAATAACCAGAACTGGTGGTTTGAGCCGGAATGGATTTGACTAATGCTGATTCAAATGTATTATCATCGATATGAGAATCATCAATCTTTTTCAAAAATGCAATAATGGGATCAATTTGAATCATTAATTTTTCTAAATTGGCTTGTTTGATTGATGCTTGTTGACTTGAATCATCTTCAATTAATGATCCAGTACAATTATCACACACAAATTGGGTCTTATCATCACTTAAAAGAGATATAGCATCTAATTGGCTAAACTTTTTCTTACATCTAGGACATATATACCCTTGAGGATTCCCATAATGAGTCATTTCTTGTTTTATATTATTAACCACCGAATGAACCTTCCATTTGATGGAGTCAATAGCTTCTGTGATGTGGATATAATAATAAGTCCGGGAAATCAATCTTTGTTGAGGATTCTCTTCTTTTTGAATATGTGTGGATAATAATCGATCCTCCACCAATTTATTACAAAACATCCGAAGTTCTTTTCTTTGAATCCCTAGTAAGTAAATTAAGTCATCTTCTGATAACACGGAATGGATCAATACTGCATCAAGAACCAATATAAACGACTTGGAGTAGAACCCCCTAGCCACAAACCGAATTAACGACCTTATAGTATCATCCATGACAAATGCAAATACTATCAAAAGCCTCTTTAAAGTAAAGTAAAGCCTCAATGACAAAGCCGACTAATAATGAAAAATGTAATATGCCACTATAGTGAACGATCGCAGCCTGGAAATTACTTAGAATCGCCATTCCCGCGTAAAGTACAGTCTACTCCATGATGATGATAATACTAATAATAAAAAAAAATAAAAAGAAAAGAACTCAAGATCTATTCGCCTAAAACCATGTCTAATGGTCGTACTTTTCAGAATTGCCAGACATAGCTAGTAAAATACTACGGGTTTCAAAGCTTACATTGTAGTAGTGTTATCTCTTGCCATGATCTAAGGGGTTATATCCCCTATCAATGAAGGGTCAGACAATGCCACTACTGACATGCAACAATCCGTAAAACTTCAGCCGCCTGAGTTCTTCTTTTTGAACAATAATAAAAATCCAGGGTTCAGTAACTTTTACACCATTTTCCTTTTCTTTACTATTGGGGGTCGCCAATTTATCTCTTAAAAGCCATAATTCCATAAATGACTGCACTTAACCTAAAACGATACGAATTTCAACAAGTCGCGAAAGTTGGAAAGGAAAACGCGATTCTTTTTCGTGGTTATGATTCCAAAAACAATACTGGGAATCGTTTCTTTTTGTCATTTTATGCCTGTAACTAATTGAAATTGAAACAATACTTATAAGATAGCAATTTCTTTTAGGTGTTTTACATTCAACTTACGCGTGTGTGAGAAATCCCTTTTACTTGTTATATTATAAAGTATATATCGTTCATAAAAAAAAGTTCTTTGGCCTTTTTTTTTTTTTTTTTATATTATTTTATTTTGTTCTATCTAAAATCAAATCAAGTTAATAACTTCTTTTCCGTTTTCCTTTCCCATTTTACTTATTAGTTCCATTTTTTTTTTCTTTTCTTTCCGTTTTAATTATTTTTGATCCCATCTTCATATCATCTTCACACTTGTAAGAAAATTGATACAAAAAGGTTTCCAGTATTTTAAAATATCCAGTGATACCCACAAGTTTCTTTTAGAAAAGTGAAAAAAAAAAAAGGATCAAATGATGTCTACTCTTGATGGTAAATTTACCAATGTTAGACTTCCACTCCAAGAACAACAAATAAATAATAGTAATAGTTTATACACCCCATTACCAAATAAAAATGGGAATCAAAAAATTACTACTCCTCCAGAAAGTATTGTTACTTCAAGAAAAAAGAGTTTAAGTTTTGAGACTCCAGTTAAGACTTTCCATGATAATACTATAAGACCTAATTCTATTAATGATGTTAATAGAAATTTATTATTATCACCAGCTTTTTCATCTCCTCAAAATCAATTTTCCCTGTCTTTACTTGATCAACATTCTCGTCCTCAGTCTCATACTCCTCCACCAAAACCTTCTTTTGGGGAATCAACTTCATCTCAATCTAGTGATGATAAGAAACGGAAAATTAAAAAGTCTAAAAAGGATAAGAAAGTCTTTGATATTTATTCTAATGATAAACCCCCTTATTCTTATGCTACTTTAATTGGGATGTCAATTTTAAGTCATCCTGAAAAGAGATTGACTTTGGCCCTGATTTATCTGTGGATATCTGATACTTTTAAGTATTATAAACGTGAAGATGTTGGTTGGCAAAACTCTATTCGTCATAATTTATCCTTAAATAAGGCATTCATTAAAGGTGATAAATCAAAAGATGGTAAAGGTCATTATTGGTGTATCGAATCAGGATTTGAAGACCAATTTTTAAAATCAAGAAATAATAAAAAGAGTTCTTTCCATGAAATAATGGATCAAATTCATGCTGGAAGACAAGATTCTAGATGTTTAAATTCTTTACCTTCATCCCCCAACTATGACCAAAGTTTTACTGATCAAGATAATGAAAATGATATTACCAATGATAATGATCAAAGTATAACTGACCAAGATAATGATAGATCTCGTGGGTTTTCTAAACCAGAAATTAGTATATCCACTAGTTATAACAAACATTTACATGATAATGATGACGATGATGATGATGATTTCTTACCACCAAATAAAAGACAAAAAATGAGGGCCAATTCTAATGATATTAAAGATAATTTAGGTTATGGATCTAATTTAGGAGCTCCATTTACTCAATCATCTAAAGAATTAAGACCTACTATGCCCAAGCAAAGTATGTCTACTCCAATTATAAGCAATGAAAATTTAATGAATACTCCTCAATTTGTTATTTCTGATTCCCCAAGTAAACCTACAGTGGCAGGGAAGAATTTAACCTTCACGTCATCATTTAGTTGTAATTCCAATTTGGAATTGTCGCCAATAAGACCCAATGAAACCGGTCCCTTATTGGAACCATTGACTCCTAGTGGAGTATATAAATCAGGTGCTATTAATCACCATATGCCAAGTTTAAACTATCATCAAGGCATTAATTCACAATCATCAAGTAATAACAATCATGGTCCCACTCATTCAATAGGATCTCATTTGATGAAGACCCCTAAAACAGGTATAACTCCAAAAGCTAATAACATAAGAACACCAATGAGAATCTTGAAAACTCCTCAAGCGTCAACAAGTCAAAAGAAATTATGGCATTCACCTTCGTATTTGGATGATTTTTACTATTCTCCATTGATAAGTAGCCAACCGGCTTTACATTCTTATGATGATGATGATATGATTTTAAGAGCTTTTGAATCTCCTGCTAATAGTCGGAAACAAGCCAATGAAAGCAATAAGGTGTTGTTTCCTGATTCCAAGAAGTATGATAAGTTATCTAAACTTCTGGAAAAGGAAGGAGATAAACATGATTAAAGAACAAAGCAAGTAATGAGTTTGGACCATTTAATGATTGATTGTAATGTTTTGTATACTAGTTTAAGCTTAAACCTTGTGTTTGAGTGATCGTTTTCTGTTTTCCTTTCTAAATTTTGTATTATTATTATTATTATGTATATTAATGGAACAAATATTCTCTTTAATCTGTGCTTGAACAACCTCTACAACCACAAGTAATACACTGAACCTCTCGGTCATCATTATTCTCTTCTAATGTAGCTTTCGGTACTCTACAAATGCAGGTGGTACCATAATTAGTATTGGCACTCTTAATACAGTTCAAACAACATAGGTTCTCATACCCTTTTTTCTTCCACTTGGCAATTAATTCACTGTTACAATACTTTTGTTTTAGAAGCCATTCATACAATGGTTTGTCAATCAATTGTCGTTCATAATGCATAGTATAAATATATCGGGAGATTTGGTGATTTAATTGAATAATCTTCCATAGAGATTCTTTTTGATCCTTGGAATTCATTGATTTTAGTTGGGATTCTTTGAGCCTTTCAAGAAGCTTATTGAGAACGGGTTCTATGGTTGAGAATCCTTCTGGTGGATTACCACCTCTTTTACTTGATCTTACTTTAGGCATATGGTGAATGATATAAACAACAGCGATGAGATAATTAAAGAGCGACAAAAAAAATAGCTTATGACGACATCAGCAGGATTCGAACCTGCGCGGGTAAAACCCAACGCATAACTCGAAGCAAGAATTCGAGTGCGTCGCCTTAACCACTCGGCCACAATGTCAAAACATAGCTGAAAAAGCGGCGAAACGGAGATACATTGTGTAAGGGACGAGTGATTTGCATCAATTACTAAACACACTTGATAAGTTTAAACTTTAGCTTGCAAGTGATACTCCGGCGTTTGTCACTTTGGAGTCCTGTACCAAAAAACCATATATGTATACAGCATTAGGTGAAATGAAGTGGTAATTAGTAGCAATGGTAAATGCGCAGTAATCCTCGAACTTTCTTAAATTGTACATATTACATACACCAGCTGTGGGTCGCCCCCTTTGTAAGGCTATCGTCAAAAAAACCAACATCCTCCGTCTTTTCGTAATCACATACAAATACCATATATAATAACACCTAACCTTTCTCTGTATTCATAAACAATGTCTTTACACTTATATGGCTCATTTAGTACCCCTTAGTCTCTAATAATAGAAACTTTTCTCGAGTTCTCTCACAGGTTCAGCCCTTCTCATCTTTCCGAATTAGGAATACATGCCAAATGTGAAGCACACCTTGCAGGAAAAAAAAAAACCACAACAATTAAAGCAGCAAGAAAGATTCCAGCAAATTAAACTATTAGCACAATAATGCCTCGGAAACCATAATCTAAGATTTGGGTTTATGGATTTTATTATTTGACCTTGTTAGAAACTTCATAAGGTAACCATTCCCCTTATTGTTCTATACACAATTATTTTACCCCTTCGAGTGGAAAACCTGTTTCAAGTAATTGTATACCCTTTGTTTTGCTGTCGTAGTTTAGATTACATAATCACTATCGTAGCCTTCCATCCCCCCTTTTGAAAAAAAAAAAAAAAAAAAAAAAAAACTGTACCGAAAAATTCTTTACAAAGTAAATTACACCTTTTTTTTTTTCTATCAGAACTAGTTAATGGCATTGAGTTGATTAGAACATTATTTCTCTAATCTCTCTGCTAGCTGTGAATAGAAGTTAAAAACATAAAAATATAAAAGTAAAAAAAAAAAAGTACTGGTGAATATAATAGAAAATGGGAGCTCCACCATCTACAACGTCAACCCAATCAGTAATTACTACGTTAGTAGCTAATTTATTGTTATTTGGGATATTTTTTACATTTTTCATTTTATTAAGAATCAAATTCAAAAGAATTTATTCTCCTAGATCATCATTTGAAATTGCTCCTGAGGATAAACGACCTCCTGAACTTCCTAAAGATCCCTTTTCTTGGATGTATGTGTTGGCAACGAAACCTCATTCATTTTATATTCAACATACGGGATTAGATGGATATTTCTTCTTAAGATATTTGTTTATCTTTGGTTGTATTTTCCTCGGAGGAGTTTTGACTTATATTGTATTATTCCCCGTTAATGCTGTTGGCGGTAATGGTAATGTAGGTTTAGATCAATTATCCATTGCTAATGTAGCTGATAGAAATAGATATTATGCTCATGTTTTTGTTAGTTGGGCTTATTATGGAGCAACAATCTTTGTTATTTATCGGGAATTGTTCTTATTCAATTCTTTACGGTGTGCTGCTTTATCATCACCAAAATATGCTAAAAAGTTAAGTTCAAGAACGGTATTATTTCAGAGTGTTCCTGATAATTTACTCGATGAGAAACAATTCTTTAAATTATATAATGGGGTGAAAAGAATTTATGTTTCAAGAACTGTTAGAAGTTTAACGGCCAAGTTGAGAGAACGGGATAATTTGGTTTCCACTTTAGAAAAAGCTGAACATAAATTATTATCAAAAGCTTACAAGACTAAATTAAAGGCGGATAAAAAAGGTATTACTATTGAACCTGCTGATGATATCAATGCTTATGTTCCAGAAAATAAAAGACCAAAAATGAAAGTCAATGGGGTTTTTGGTGGTAAAACTGATACTATTAAATATTGTCTTGAAGAAATTCCAAAAGTTGATAATGAAGTTAGAAAATTACAAAAGAGATTCCGTACTGGTAAACCAAAAAATTCTTTATTTGTTGAATTTGATAATCAGTATATGGCTCAATTAGCATTACAGTCCACAGTTCATCATAACCCATTTAGAATGGAAGCCGTTGCTACTGGGGTTGAACCAGATGATATTATTTGGAGTAATTTAAGATTATTCTGGTGGGAAAAAATCGTTAGAAGAATGTTTGCTGCTGGTATCATGGTTGCCATTATTTTATTATGGGCTATTCCTGTAGCATTTGTTGGTGTTATTTCCAACATTAGTTATTTAATTGATACTTTCCCTTGGTTAGAATGGATCACTAATTTACCTGATCAATTATATGGTTTAATTACTGGTTTATTACCAACTATTATGATTATCTTTTTAATGAGTCTTTTGCCAATTTTCATTAGAGCTATGGGGACTATTGCTGGTTATGCTACCACACAAGCCGTAGAAATGTTTGCCCAAAATGTGTTTTTTGGCTTTTTAGTCGTTAATGTGTTTTTAATTACTACATTGGCTTCTTCAGCTACTTCTACAGTGGGTAGAATTGTCGACGAACCTACATCAGCTATGCAATTATTGGCTGAAGGATTACCCAAATCATCCAATTTCTTCATTTCCTTCATTATTTTCCAAGGTCTTTTGATTTCTGGTGGTGCCTTATTTCAAATCGTTGGCTTGATTTTGTATTATGCATTGGGTAAATTATTAGATAATACTGTCACCAAAAAATGGAATCGGTTCACAGGATTAGCTCCTATGCTTTGGGGAACCACTTTCCCAGTTTATTCTAATTTAGCTAGTATTACTATGGCATACTCCATTATTTCTCCAATCATTTTGATATTCGCCTCCTTTGCTTTCTTCTTGATCTTTGTTGTTTTTGGATATGCTTTAACTTATGTATTTGTTGAAGGTCCTGATAATAGAGGATTGCATTATCCAAGAGCTTTATTCCAAACCTTTACCGGTATTTACCTTGGTCAAGTTTGTTTGTTAGGTATCTTCGCCGTTGGTAAAGGATGGGGGCCAATTGTGTTAGAAGCTATTGGTATTGGATTTACTGTCTTGTGTCATTTAACCTTAAAGCAAGCTTTTGATAGATTAGTTCAAGAAGTCCCTATTGATGTTATGAAACCTTTAGATGGAGTTTCTGAAACCCCTTCATTCACTGGTACTACCGATTACAAACACAAAGTGTTGGATAGAAAAAGACATCATGATGATGACTTACAAGAAGTCGTCCATGAAGAACAACAGCTCAATGATCAAATCAAACAAGACTTATTACATCCTGATATTAACATGAACAAGCATCAAGACGAAGAGTCATTAGTACCCCTTATGGCCGATAGAGATTTTAAGAAATTAGAATCAACAAATCCTTTGGTTAAATTTATAAGACCTGATGTTTTCTTAAACTTTAGACACGCAAAACAATTATTACCAGCTACTTATAACGTTGAAGCCGAATGGGTCGATGACAAACATGCTTATGACGTTCCAATGATATCATCAAGATTACCCACCATTTGGATTCCTAAAGATCCAATGGGGTTATCAACAGTGGAAATTGAAAACGCTAAAGGGTCTATTCATATGTCTGATGAAAACTCTTCATATAATGAAAAGGGTGATTTCATTTACTTGGGACCACCTCCAGAATAGACTTTCCTAGACAATAATGTGATTAAATGTTCCCGCGTATAATACATATATATCTTTAAATACTTTAGGATAAAAAAGGTTGTCTTTTCTTTTAATTTCATTACATAATCATTAATATAGATAAGGTTTTAAAGTTGTGGGGAGTTGAAGTGATTTAATCAATCATATGCCAATAAAACCGCGGATTTCACAAGTGATGAGAAAAAATATCATAAAAGGGAACCAAAGTCACGTTGGTTAAAAAATGTTCAGAAAGTTACCAGGATTAATGAAAATGAATAATAAACCTTTACGTAGACTCTTTATGACACAAAATCATTTAAATGCCGCCGCCAGTATCACATCTGTTGATAAAGGGAATAAATTTACCGAAGAATATAAGAAATATGCCAGTGTTAATGGTAAAATAATATCCTATTTCCATGATGTAGCATTAGATCTTGATATCAAGGAAAAAACTTGTAATATGATAGTTGAAATTCCCAGGTGGAGTCAAGCCAAGTTTGAGATTAACACTCAAATAGTGGGGAACCCCATCACTCAGGATACTAAAAAGGGTAAAGTTAGATTCATCAAGAATGTTTTCCCTCACAAAGGTTATATTCATAATTATGGTGCCTTACCTAGAACCTGGGAAGATGCCACCTATAACAACAAGGACTTAAATTTATATGGAGATAATGATCCCCTTGATGTGGTTGATATTAGTGATGTCATTGTTAACACTGGTGACATTGTAAAGGTAAAGGTCTTAGGGTCATTAGCCTTGATCGATGATGGTGAATTGGACTGGAAAGTGATTGTGGTCAATACTAATGATCCCATGGCTGAATCACTTTCTGGAATTGAAGATGTTATTAAACATTGTCCTTCGTTACTAGAAACCACAAGAAATTGGTTTAAGAACTATAAGCTCCCTGATGGGAAACCTGAGAATACATTTGCCTTTAATGGCGACTACAAAAATCAACAAGAAACCATAAATATAATAAATGAGACTCATGAAAGTTGGGATAAGCTCATCAACCAAAAAGTTCTGCATCATCCTAAATTACCTGTTATCAAGAACACTACTGTCCTGTCCTCTCCCGGTTATGTATCGGCTTTCGATGACAAAGATATACTGACTACACCTCCGGGGCCCGACGCTGAAATTCCCGATGAAATTAACAAATCTTACTACTTTTAATCATAGATCCATCCCATTGTGTTATATATATACATATTATAAAAGGACCTTTCAAAGGTCCTCATTTTATAGACAATAATAAAATTGTAATCGCACTTCTTTTCCTGTTTTCTGTAGTCGCAGACATTGATGAAAAACTTGAAGTAAACATCAAAATTTTTGTTCACCAAAACACGGTTCAAAAACATTGAATAATTCCATTGATCGTGAAATATGACTGAGGCGTCTGGTTCCAGATCTCTGACAAAGATCAAGTTAGTACAACCAACTGAGTCATGGTCGTTTTCCAATGCATTATCTTTGATTAACAACGTCAATAATCAATTTATAGGTGATTCCTTAGATGAATTTTTATTATTACATTTATCTTTATTAAATAATGGGAATCCCTTTCTGTATGATTTGGATTCAAGTCCTATTCCACTGACAACCAAAGAGTTAAGCTTGCATAGTATTTTGTATACCAATATCACTAAGAGTAATATTTCTGATAGTGAAAAATTGAGTTCATTATTAAACTTTAATCAGAAGGAAGTATTAAGAATTATTTGTAAAGTATGCAAGAAATTTCCAGAGACAAAGATTGTTGATTTTGAAAAATCAAGGAAAAAACTACCTGATGATAAAGATAAAGCTTTACTTGAAGAGAGGTTTTTATTATATGGAGGTCAAATCTTGAGAGAAAGAAGAGAAGTCCTACATGTGGCTTTAGAATTATTGAGTAATAAAGTCAGTAGAACATCAAGTTCTACAGTTCAAAATATTGGGAAGGATTTGTTTCTCTCCAAAAAGTATGGCCTAGATGTTATTAAGAATATTAGACTGGCTATTAATTTATTGACAACCAGAGGTTACACTACTGACATTTCAGTAGCTTTCGATGAAATTTATTACAATGAAACCATATTGTACATTATCAGCTTATTGAAAATTTTAATTGAATTGTCGGTTAAGAATCCTAATACTACTCTAGAAATGATGGAACTGTGGTTCAAGCTAATGCATGATACAAAGTTTATGTTGGGGTTAAGTCCTTACATTAATGAAAAGGAACCTGTATCCTTAATTAATGCATTAGCTACTGTTATTTCAGTGTCCTTGATTGATCTTGAAAATAGCTTTGGTGGTGATGGTCCTGATTCTTACATAACCAATGGTAAAGTTTTCAATGAAATTAATAACATAATTAATGATGATCATAATTCAAATGCAATCTTGATGTATACCTGGACAATTATATTATTAAGAAAGTCTTATATATTAAAAGATTCTCCTGATAATGCTTTTACAACTCATATATCTACCGATAAAATTGACCATTCCATCAACAATTTAGGTCAAAAATGTCAACAACTAAATGTTTTCCATGAACTAGAATTTTACAACGACATCTTAAAATTTGATAATTTAAACTCAGCAATTTTATCCACTATTGTTCAATCGGCTATGTCCTTGGTTACTTTAACACCAGAAATTTCTTCTAGTATCTCCAGTGTTATAAAATCATCTCCTAGTCTTGTTGTTGAAAACTTCTTTGAAAATCCTGCTACTATTGATTCACTTATTGTAACTAGAGCTAAATTTCCATTCTTATTAATCCCATTTTTAAACATAGCTTCTATTAATGGACAATTTGCATTTAACGAATTGAAACAATTGAAATCATATATGGCAGTATTTCCTAAATCAGAGATTACTAAAATGACTGTCATAGATGATGAAGATACAGAATTAGTAAAATTGAACAAAACCATTGATTTATTCCCACCTTATGAAGTTAATAAGAAACTTTCCTTTATGATAAAAGATGGAACACGGGCTAAGATACTACCAACATCCAATAAAGATGAATTATTAGTTGCCTTTTTATATAATTTTAGTGGATTTGCATTTTTAGGAAGGACCATTGAAAACCTTTCTCATGTATTTGATCCTTCTGATGATGAAAAAGTTCAATTGGCCATAAGGTTATTCTCCTTACTAAGTCAAGTAATCAAAGACTGCTCAAAGGAAGATTCATTGTATGTATTGAAAGCAATGTCTACCTACACAGAAGATTCAGATATCATTGAAATTGCTTTGAGATTCTTAGAACAAGGTTTACATTCAAGGAATATTCAAATCTCGCAAGCTATCCTTGATTTACTTTATTATCTTGTACCTCTAGCATCTCATAGAATTTGGACCTACTTATCGAACTCAATATTGTTATCAGTTGGCGGTAAAGAGGGGTTTGTTGCTACTATTTTCAGCTCAATTGAGATGATTAATGGTGATTTTTCCTTCTCAATTGTTTTCATAAAACTTATTGAAGCTTTGGCACATGATTGTTTATCTTTAAGGGATACTTCTATTCGTCATTTAAAATCTAAAGTGTTGACAGAATGCATTAATCATTTAATTTTGGTATTTGAAACTTTTAGTCATTGTAGATTCAATGATGCTTTCCAGAAAATGGAAATGGGGACTTTAATCTTAAATACATTTACTAATATTTTAAAGATGGTTTATGGGTTACAAGTTCAATCAAATGGCCTGAAGGCTACCCAGGCATTTGAAAGCTCGGCAAAGTTAATTATTGATTCCTTCCTTATAACTAAATCTGATTTCACTAGAACTATTTATCCTTTGTTATCATTAATTGATTCTTTGGATTCCAACTTCAATTATTATGAGGTGAGAGATATAACTATGTACTATGCTAATAATTGGGTTACAAGTGTTCTTTCTTTCTCGGAATTTATTGTCTCAATCAGAACATCATTAAGTTATCTTCCATCAGCATTTGAAACTGCATTGTTCAGTAAATTACCCATTTTAGTGAACACATACGCCAACTATTCACCATTGAGAAAGTACATATTGAGCTTGATGACAGCATTATGTAATGGATACTGGCCTGAAGAACCTAAACCATCACTTTTATCACATTTAGGAAGAAATAATGCTCAAGTGTTACTAAACTCATTAATTGTGGATTTGGATGATGACTTTGATAACTACGGTATTAAAGTTTCAATTTATGATTTTATATCTGCCGTTATGAGTGGGAATCAACAAGGTCTTGGTGTATTATTTTTAGGTGTGGGTGACATTGTTGACAATTTAACAAAAGAAAAAGATACTCAACATACTGAACAATCACATTCTTTAATTAAAGTTTTGAAGAAAAACATTAAAGATTTAGAATATTTACCTGATGCCGTGGCCCTTCATTTGGTTGATTCATTAGCCTTAATAATGAATTCATGGAGTGTTGTGAAGACCACTGGTCATGATCTGGAAATTGTCGATCAATTACTTCGTAGAATTGATAAACCAATGACTATGCCATTGAAAAAGATTGATGATTATATTAGTGCTTGTTACAAATTGAAATTAATATCAAAAATATCGGAGGTTTTAGCATTGTTTTTGTTCTCCACCAAAAACCAGGATACAAAAGCCAAAATTGTTTCATTTTTATCATCAGACAACTTCTTTCAAATAGTTCATTCCCATTTTATTATTGATTCTTATCACAAATATTTACATGATGGCATGGAGCTTGATTTCAAAAAGAAGTTCCCCATGTATGATATTTCTGATTTCAGAAGTTCTTTGGTAAAAAGAAATCGGTATGGAATTTCAACCATCTATAATTTGGCTATTATGGATGGTGCTTTCCATGAATTTGGTGATTGGCCTTGGATGAGAGAGAAAGTTATAGCTTCAGCTGCTGAATTACAATATGTGAATTCACAAATCGATGTTGCCAAGTCCTTTGGAGCTCTTTTAACATCTTTTTGTAGTAAATTTCCCGAAAAGATTGATCAAAAGTATCTTGACTTTGGTGTGCATTTGCTAAGAGTCAACTCTAATGAAGGTATACCAGCGGAATTTTTTGAAGATATTTATCATATTAGAATCCAGTTGACGTTCTTTATTGTGTATACCTTATACAACTCGACAAAGAAGGATTTACAACCAAGGAAAACCTTTGAATTGCTTAAGAGTGCTTCGGAATTGTTATCGTCAAATAGTATGGATTTTATTAGTAACATCAGTAACGGAACAGGGTACTATAGACCATTGTTAAGAAGCATTTATTGTGCTTTAGCCATGATAAAAGATGATACTGAGATTTTGATTGAATATTTCAGTATTTTCAGACAGTTATTTGAAATGGTGGTCAATAAAGCTATTAAGATATTACTTGTGGAAATACAGAACGATGTCTATTACACACAAACTGATCCCGACCATAAGTCTGATAAGATGAAAGAGAGAATGGATGATGCATTCTTGATATTATCAGTACTTAAGATATTTGCTCAGATTAAATTGTCACCAAATAGTGAACATGAAATGACCAATATTGTCGATAAAAATGGTACCATTAAAGTGTTATTGAACTTGTTTTTGTTCTCCCATCTTTTGGAAATTGAAGGTGAATATGTATTTGCCCAATTTAGTTTAATGTTCATCCAAGAATTGATGAGAATTGATACCATTGCTCATAAGGCCATAGATGAAGGTCTATTCACAGTATTGAGAAGTAGTCCAATCTCAAACACAATCAAAAATGGTGATATAAATATTACTACTTATCCTCAATATCATAGAATCTGGACCAACGGGATCTTACCTATATTCTTATCAACGTTAGCCCAATTAGGACCAAGTATTTTACCAGAAATATGTTTTGGAATCAATGCCTTCAGGAAACAAATCAATACTTGTATTGAAAGCTGGTCTAAAGATTCTTCCACCATAAGGATCTCTACTGCCACCGTTAATGAAACTGGTCAAATCTTATTGTTATACCAAATGTTGACCTCTTTCGATATACAACTGTATTTGGGTACTGATAAAGTCAGTGGTGAACAGAGTGATCACATTGATTTACCAATGCTTCCAGGAATTGATTCTGAAGCTAAAAGAGAAGATTTCGTTGATTGTATCAACAACTTACTCAAACATCCTAAATTCTTGACTTCTAGAATAACCGCTAGTTCTATTGATGAAAAGAGAATAATTGATAATGGTGGTGCTCCTTTTGAAAAGTTTGTCTATGATACCATTGAAGACATTCGGTCTTTGAAAGAGCTTGTATAGATAGAGATAAATAAACGAACAAATAAAGTAATTAAGTTACACTATTAATATTGTCTTCTACTTCGTTTAAGTTGAAATATTGAAAAATCGCGTTCAAAAAAGATTTTACAACCATCATTTATGTCCCATACAGCGTCTCCTTTCATAGTTAGTTCTCCTGGTAAAGTGATCTTATTTGGAGATCATTCTGCTGTCTACGGAAAGCCTGCTATAGCAGCAGCTTTAAGTATGAGGGCGTATCTTTTAGTGACGCCTTCAAAAGATAATGATACTATACGATTGGAATTCCCAGATATCGATCTATCATTTTCATGGAATATTAACGATATTCCTTGGGAAAGTATTAAGGAGTTTGTTACTTATGAGGAAGAGAAACCAAAACCTACAGCAAACTTAGTTCCAGAGATAGTTGATAAGTTAAGTCCTCTTTTAGATGAGTGTACATCTGATTTCCACTACACGGCGTGCTTATCATTCTTATATTTGTATGTGAATTTGTGTTTGAAAGAAACTCCAGGAACTACATTTTGCGTTAGGTCTACGGTTCCCATTGGTGCTGGATTGGGATCTTCGGCATCTACTTCTGTATGTTTAGCCACAGGATTAGGATTGTTAGGAGGTAGTATTCCAGCGCCTAAGCTTAATGTCAATGATAGAGTAAATAGTGGGGAAATACCAGAACTTGAAGCTATTGATGCTTGGTCACTTTTAGCCGAAAAGACATTCCATGGGAATCCTTCAGGAATTGATAATGCTGTAGCTACTCATGGAGGTGCTGTTATGTATCAGAGAGTGATTAATCCAGTAAAACCATCAATTAGAACCACTATGAGAAACTTTCCACCCTTGAAGTTACTTTTAACTAATACCAAGGTTCCTCGTAGTACTGCTAATTTAGTGGGTAATGTCTCCAAATTAAATAGTCAATATTCTACCATCACGAGTCCCATTTTAGAAGCTATGGGTAATATCGCTAATCAGGCGTATCAATTAATGATAAAACCAGTATTTGGCGATGAGACCAAAGGTATTTTAAAAGATCTTATTAATATTAATCATGGATTACTTGTTTCGTTGGGGGTTTCTCATACGGCATTGGAAAGAGTTAAGATTATTTGTGATAATCATGGTTTAGGAGCTACGAAATTGACAGGAGCTGGTGGTGGTGGGTGTGCTATTACTTTAGTGAATGAGGAATTGGATGAGAGTATTGTTAAACAAGGAATAAGTGAACTTGAAGACAATGGATTTGTCTCTTATGAGACAGCATTGGGAGGTAAAGGAGTTGGAGTACTCTTTTCACAAGGTGAAGATGAATTATTCTCTTTGACGAGATTTGAAAACTACCAGAGCAGAGAAGAAATAGAAGATAGTTTATCGATTACAAAAGTCGATAATTGGAAGTTTTGGTAATGTAAAAATGTACAAGTATAAATAATATAGAATAAGTATTATTAGTATAGATAAGATAGAGTAAATGTTGACATAATTAGTGTAGAGTATCATAATTAGTGTAGAGTATCATAATTAGTGTAGAGTATCATAATTAGTGTAGAGTATCATAATTAGTGTAGAGTATCATAATTAGTGTAGAGTATCATAATTAGTGTAGAGTATCATAATTAGTGTAGAGTATCATAATTAGTGTAGAGTATCATAATTAGTGTAGAGTATCATAATTAGTATAGAGTATCATAACTAATGTGGAGTAATCATTATCAAATAATATAGAGTAATTATTATCAAATAATCTAGAATAAATATCATATAAATAATATATACCTTTATGTAATCTAAAATGTACAAGTTTAAATTCCCCTATTAAACTCTAACGAAGTAATAGGTTTACCTTCAATATCCTTCAACCCCTGGAATTGAGGCTCTAAACTACTCACTGGTAATGATCTTCTTTGCGGGAAAACTGCTAAAGCAAAAGGTAATGCCACCAAAGAAGTACCAAAGATTAAGCCAATATTAGTTAAAATCTCTACTGCTTTTGGTTTTCCCCTTAATAACTTTGTCTTCTGTAACCGAGCCAAAATAAGTGGTGGTACGGCCATAACTGGTGTAGCATTAATGACTCTACTAGCAGCAGTTTCCCCTACAGCATACATAGCAGCAGTTTTAGAAGATCCCATCTCTTTACCTTCTTTATCATAAACAGAAATCCCCTTTTTAATCTCTTCACTTCTCATCAAAAATACATTCACAATACCGGCAGACACAACGGCAGCAAAAGGAACTAATCTCCCCAATAATAATCGAGTATTTGGTTGTAATGATTTTAACTTTGGAACTAAAGAATTCAATCCTAATGCCACCCCACACGAGGCTGACACCGCCAAAGTATAGTTTGTGACCATCTGCCGCGTGGTAACTGGATGTGATTTATTAGCGTTGGCAGTATTAATGGCCACATTAAGCGATTGGTTTGCGATTTGCCAGAATAATGTTCCTGCTGTACCCAAGTTTGGTGTTAACATACCTGACGTTACTACCAAATTAGATAATACACAAGAACTCATACGGAACGGAAGCATTACTGTTTCTCCTGTATCAGGATGTACTGCGGAATCTAATATTTTTTTGGCTTTCCAGAGCTCAGGGGTCATAGATGAACGAACTCCATTACGATACTCCCAAATCATCAATTTGGCTCTTTCAATGTCTTTAGAAGTGTTTAAAAGCATTGTGGGATCCGAGATTTCGGTGCAGTGTTTTACTCTTCCCCAATAGGTTGACAAATCATGTCTAGAGTCAGGGAGAGGAACAGGTCCAGTAACTGAAGAGGCCATTTTATGGTGATAAAGTGAACAAAAAAAAAAAAAAAAAAAAAAAAAAAAAAAAAAGTGATATGAAAAGTGATAAAATTGAAAAATAAAAAAAAAAAAATAAAAAAAAAAGGTTGACTCATACTGCGCACTAGTAATGAACAGAGTCACGGCCACTATCGGGTTGGGAGTGGATATTATAAGGCTATCCCGGTTTGATAACATGATCACCAGGAAGGGAGGAGTTCTGTCGCCATTTTTTAATCGATTTTGTAAAAGAATATTAAATGAAACTCATGAAATGCCAACGCTACAGCACCATATAGCCGCTCACAGTCACGAATCAATTGTACGGTATATGGCAGGATCGTGGGCTATAAAGGAAGCCGTGTATAAGAGTTTGGATGCAGACGACCAAAAGAAGTTTACTTTTCATCAATGGTACAGAATGAAGACCAATGAAAAACCTGGAGTTGGGTGTGAATCGTATAGTAAACGAGATGAGGAATTCTTAGTGAGCGTTAGTCATGATGATGACGTTCTTATGGCATCAGTGATACGACAGAGGTTTTTCTATATATGATATTTGATAGTGTATCCAAATATTATCTGAATAGGGAATCTAGATATGATATCTAGATACTATATGTTTACAGTACATCTTATGACATTAATGACATCCGCATCTATGATATTTATGACATCCACATCTACAACATCCATGATCTATGATCTATATCAAATATCTAAATATTATATCTACACATAATATCTACACATAATATCTAAACATAATATCTAAACATAATATCTACACATAATATCTAAACATAATATCTAAACATAATATCTAAACATGCCATCTAATTAGGCCACCTACGTAAACTATCTCTAAAGGCTTATTCCCATTCTACAGTGGCTGGAGGCTTGGAGGTAATATCATAAGTAACCCGAGCAACTCCATCGACTTCATTAACAATTCTTGAAGCAACCTTCTTTAAGAAAGCAGCTTCAAAAACATACCAATCAGCAGTCATAAAGTCAATAGTTTCAATGGCTCTTAAAGCAATAACTTGTTCGTAGGTTCTTTGATCTCCCATAACTCCTACTGATTTAACTGGTAATAAAGCAGCAAATGCTTGAGAGATGTTTTCATAAATACCAGCTTTTTTAATTTCTCCAATGAATATATCATCAGCTTCTCTAGCAATCTTTAATTGTTCTCTAGTAATTTCTCCTAAGATTCTAATAGCTAACCCTGGACCTGGGAATGGATGTCTCCATACCAAATCATGAGGAACGCCTAATAACTCTCCCAAATGACGAACTTCATCTTTGAAAAGTTCCCTTAAAGGTTCTATTAATTTCAATTTCATGTCATCTAATAATCCACCTACATTGTGGTGAGTTTTAATAGTTTGAGAAGGACCTTTGAATGAAATGGATTCAATGACATCAGGATATAATGTTCCTTGTAATAAATATTCAATTTCTTGACCTGAAGCAGGTTTAATCTTGGTAGCTTCTTCTTCGAAAACATGAATAAAAGTGTTACCAATGATTTTTCTCTTTTTCTCTGGGTCACTGATTCCACTTAATCTGGTTAAGAATAACTCAGTGGCATCAACAACAGTTAAATTGATACCTAAACCTTCAGTCATAGTTTTATAAACTGTCTTGGTTTCATCTTTTCTCATTAATCCATTATCAACATAGATAGCATGGAAACGATCACCAATAGCTTCCTTTAAAATTTTGGCTCCTACAGTAGAATCAACACCACCAGAGACTGCACCAATGACTTCAGCAGTAGGTCCAATTAATTTTCTTATTCTGGCTATTTCAGTGTCAACAAAGTTTTCCATACTCCAATTGGCTTGAACTTTACAAATGTCAAGAGCAAAGTTTTTCAATAAAGTTTTACCTTGAGCAGTATGAGTAACTTCAGGATGGAATTGAATTCCAAAAATGGATTCAGTTTCATGAGCAATACCTGCGTATGGTGAGTTTTCTGAAGTAGCTACCACTTTATAACCACTTGGTAAAGCATGTAATTTATCCCCATGAGACATCCAAACTTGAGAATGGTCTACGTCTTTAAATAAAGAACATGATTTGTCTTCAACGTTTAATTGAGCAGGTCCATATTCTCTCTTATCACCTCTACCAACACCTTTACCATTAATCCAAGCTAATTCTTGCATACCATAACAGATACCTAAAATAGGCACATTTAACTTAAATACATCGTGATCAACATGAGGAGATCCTTCTTCATAAACGGAAAATGGTCCTCCTGATAAAATAATCCCTTTAGGAGTCCAATTTAATTCGCTTATCTTTTGAGTACATGGTAACATTTCGGCATACACGTTGAATTCTCTTAAACGACGAGTGATTAAATGAGAATATTGGGAACCAAAATCCAACACTAAAACGGTGTCGAATACTTTTGAAACTTCAACTGGAACATCTGAATCAACCATTATGAATAGTTTTTGAATAACTTGAAACTGAAAAGATAAATTGAAACTGAAAAAGATGAGATGAGGAAAAAAAAATTAATTTATTAATTTTTCAACGAGTCACAATAAAGTGATTGGAACAATAAAATAATGTGTAATATATAAAAGGGAAATAATATAAACAAATTTTATATATATATATATATATAACACTCTGGAAGATATAATCAGGAAAAAAAAAATAATGCGTTTTCATTTCATGAAATAAAGGTGTCTATTGAATGTAACCAAAGATAATGCTCCGTCGGACACAAAGCCTCTCCGCGGACCACAAACGATTGCAAAATCACAAACAATTAGTGGTTAATATACCAACCACACAATGAGATCTTTACCACCGCCCAGAATAACCCGGAAAAGAAAATGGAAACGATTTAAGAGGTCATTGAAGTATTTTTTCCATAAAGGAAGGTTTTCTGATCCTGGAAGTTATCTGTACAAGAATAAATCATCAATCTCCAAGATTAAGAAATCGAGACTTGCATCCAAATTTGGCAGAGTAAGGAAATCAAAATCAGAATCTTTTAAAAGAAATGGGACCATGACGGGAGTTAAAACAGTATCTTTATTAGGAAAATTAGCTCTGAGAGCTTCTGCCCCAATACTTCGTCCTTTTGGATCGACTAATCTGTTGAATGTATCGGTGAAGTTTTGAAGATTTTGCCGTGAATGAAATAATTGGTAATATTAATGAAAGTAGCAAAACCCAATTGCATATCTTATTATAGTTTCTTATATAGCTTTTGTTGTTTCTGTCTGTATATCAATGTACTTTGTAATTCTCTGATAATGGTGATGTTCTCTATGCAGGACAAGTACTACTGAAAAATTTAACTGCGATGAGCAGTTGAAAATTCAATCTTTTAAATCAATAGTAATGGCTCAAGACAAATCTCAAGTGAAGATTAAATTCTTCACTAACATTGAAGAAGAAGGATTACAAGTTCCTGAAGCTCCATTATATGTACCTACGTCATTAAAAAGATACGGATTATCAGAAATTGTTAACCATTTACTAGGTAATGATGGTGATAGTTCAGAAACCAAACCAGTACCATTTGACTTCCTTGTTGATGGTCAGATGTTAAGAACATCTATTGATGAGTATTTGGTGAAAAATGGTATGTCCCATGAACATGTGCTTAGTTTAGAGTATACTAGATCGGTTTTGCCACCATCGTTCTTGGCTTCGTTTGATAATGACGATTGGATTTCCTCCATTGATTGTATTAACAAAACCAGTCGTCTGGTGACCGCTTCTAATCTTAATATACTGCAACCCAAGATTTTGTCAGGATCCTACGATGGTATTGTTAGAATTTACAACATGTCGGGGAATATAGAGAAACAATTTTCTGGTCATTCAGGAGCTATCAAATCAGTGAAATGGATAAGTCCTTCAAGATTAGTTAGTAGTGGTAATGATAGACAACTTCGGTTATGGAAAAATAAAGAAGCTTCCATGCCTATAGAAGATGATGAAGATGATGAAGACCCTGAAGAAGGTACCACTATAGCCATTTTAGAAGGTCATAAGGCTCCTGTAGCCTCATTATCAGTGGAACCTAAAACTAATCGAATCTTGTCTGCTGGATATGATAATGATATATGTTTCTGGTCTACTAATCATAAAGAAATGAACAGTATTCAGCCTATGGAATATGATTCTAATACTTTATCTTCAGCATCGAAAAAGAGAAAGAAATTAGCCGTACAGGATTCAACCATTAGACGTCGGTCTCCCTTATCGGTATTACAGGGGCATAAACAGCCAGTAGAAGATGTGGCCTTCGATTTAAATGATAATACTGTGGGATATTCGGTTTCACAAGACCATGCTATAAAAACCTGGGATTTGGTGACTTCTAAATGTGTTGATACCAGAACAACCGGGTTTTCATTATTATCCCTATTACAAGTTCCTACCAAGAACCTCATTGTAACTGGTTCTTCTGCTCGTCATATAAACCTTCATGATCCTAGAATCACCAATACTTCCACCAACCAAGTTGATTCCGCGAGATTAGTTGGTCATGATAACTTTGTTGTAGGATTAAGTGCTGACCCTAAAAACGATAATCTTTTTGCTTCTTGTTCTCATGATGGAATGGTTAAAGTATGGGATATAAGGTCAGTACAACCATTGTATACAATCACAAGAGAAGAATCCAAGTCTTCTCAAACAAAGATTTTTGATGTATGTTGGGATCGTGAAATTGGTATTGTTAGTGGAGGTCTGGATAAGAAATTACAAATTAACAAAGGTTCTGATATAACCAAAGATTAATATCATAATATTTACAGAAATATATAATGCATTTCTCAAGGATTTTCCTTGGTTCTTGAATTCTCCCTTCTCTGTGACAACCATCCCGTAAGTCCATAATAACCTTGCCAGAAACTTGAAGTATCAGTAATGTATCCGTGTAATCCTTTAGGTTCATTTGGAAGTGGAGTTTCCAAAGTATTAAGGGTATCAATATCATTCCATCCCATTTTATGTCTTAGCTTACAAAGCTCATGGGCATTCAATTCCACCTGAGGAGCTGTTCCGTACTTTAAGGGACCTATATTGATCCAGTAACCATTGGCGATGGCGTTATTCAGTTTGGGTGTGGTTAATGCAGTTATGGAATCAATATAATCAACAATATTTTCAGCAGTATCAATAAAAAATGCAGAAACAACAACGACATTCTTAAAATTATCAGGAATTTGAAAGAAACCAAAGTCTTCAAGGTAAGTTTCTAAATTCTCTGGTTTCGTAGTACCGTTTAAGTCACAAGAACGAAACTGATCAATGGTATTATCAAAATTGGAACAGTTGTGAATATAGGGATAGATCAGGTCTCCTTGGGCCATGTTAGAGTAGATAAATCGATTACACAAGTACATTAATCCACTTAATTCCACACCACACACTTTACCGTACCCCAATAGAGCTAATTCATGAGCAAGCCGTCCCAACCCTGATCCTGGTACTATGATACAAGTACTGGATTTCTCATTCTCCGGTACCACTGTGGCTAATTGTGTAGATACATAATCAATTATCGGAGCTATTTCCTTTATGTCATGGTTCCAGTCTCTCAAATAATGGTTAAGCACTTCAGTAACCTTAAACAAGTTATCATTACTTTCACTTACACTAGTAATATCAGAATATTTAATACCAAAATCATCAACCGCATGCTGAATAATCTTGTTAAACACTCCCTGATTGGAATTGATCTGACTATCAATCTGATCTAACTTATCCAAGTAACCAACATCTTTACATAGCTTTTGTTGTCTCCAGGTCATATACTTGAATAGCTTCTTACGTCTATCGTTATATTTCTTGGAATTGATTTTGTATGATTCCATGGAGTTTATAGCTGATATTATTTCGTACCGAGCTGTCAGAGAAAGTTCAGAGAACTTCCCCCCATCTTGGGAATAAGAAACTGGTGCTGATACTTTGAACTTAAATCCATTAACCAACGCCTGTAAGCTTCGTAATCGAGGAAGCATACTGCAGGTAATATACACTACAGCCAATAGGGGTACTTTAGAATTGGGTAATAACACTCCTAGCACAAAATAAACAATACTGCAGCCTATAAAAGTCGATAGTACAAGATCTTTATCCTTCCTAATCATACCATTGAAATCCCTTGATCGGGTAATTTTTCACAAAAGCCTCTGCGCGGTATAAAAACCGGGACTAAAACCCATCAATTCATTAGGAATCATGGAGTCATTCAGTTATGATGACATTGAGCCGGTGAAAATCAATGAAGAACAACCACAATTATGTCAGATATTGTATGATGATGAATACAAAAGTATTATGGGGAAATTATTAGCGTTGATGAAGGCTCAAGAATACAGTGAACGAGCATTGGCTATAACTGAAGCTGGGTTAGATTTATTGGCATCTCATTACACTATATGGATATATAGGTATAACATAATCACGAGGCTTGATAGAAATTTGTTTGAAGAATTGGATTGGTGTGAAACCATTGCATTGGAGAATGAAAAGAATTATCAGATCTGGAATTATAGACAATTGATAATCAATAATATCTTGAAAACTGAAGACGGAAGACAACGATTTGACCCCCACAGAGAGTACCCGATTTTAAATGCCATGTTGGAAGAAGATGCTAAAAATCATCATGTTTGGTCATATAGGAAATGGTTAATTGAAAGATTTGACTTGTTTGATGACGAAAGAGAGAATGAATTCATAGATCAATGTTTAACACTTGACTTGAGAAATAATAGTGCTTGGTGTCATAGATTCTTTTTAAGGTTTGGTAAGGATAAAGTAATTAGTACCGAGGAATTAAATGTAGAAATTGAGTATGTTAAGGCCTCAATACAACAGTGTCCCCAAAATGAATCCAGTTGGAACTATTTGTTAGGCATATATAATAAATTCCAATTACCCATAACCCAATTAGAACCATTTTGTTTGCAATTTGCCAACGTTAATGATTCTGAAGCTATAGAATTAATTCAATCATCTATTGCTTTAGAGGTATTAGCCAAAATCTACAATAATGCAAAATCAATTGAATTATACAATCTTTTAATTGAAAAATATGATCCAATACGAAAAAACTACTGGGACTTTTTAAAGCTGCAAATCAAATGCCGATAATATAACTGCGGCACTTTATATAGATTTAGGGAATGTTTAGTTGGAATGTAGAGAAAACCGTCAATTGACGAGGATAATATCATTAAATTATGCCCATTAAAAGATAATTATCAGAAAAGGGGTTATTACGTTGTCGCAATCTAAATAATCAACAGACTGAAATGCCACTTTAGTATGGCTGCATGATTATATCCCCTAAACGTAAAACTAAACCTATGTCAGACCATTCTATGGAACATATCAATTCCATTTCAGACCCAATTTCACTCGAGCTTATCTATGAACCAGAGACTATGGAGAAACATCAATCAAAGAACATCAATCAACAAATATCCACCACACAATATCTATAATTGGCCAAATCATATAATGAATGTCCTTTAAACAGAAACATCACAATGCGATAGTTCCTAAATAGGAGACAAAGACCACACAAGTTAGTCGAGAGAGTATAATTTTTTATCCAGGAGCATTTTTTTTATCCAGAAACAAGCCCTAAATCAAAAGGCTCTGCAGGTTAAAGGGGGTTGCATCCAAAAACGATCACCTGTACATATTTCTAGGCCTCATTCTGCTGTGGCCAATGAAACTTTTTCTGTTATATATCTTCAATGCAGTTGCACGACCGTTAATTCTAGACTCAGAGCCAACGAAGTTCTCGCCACACGTTAACACCGCAGAGGAAATGGGTTTATGCGGTGGGTCGTGGCGGCATTGAAAAATCCCCCCAAATTGCCGAAACCCAAAAAAATAGAACCAAATAAGGGCACAAATCCATTGGATCGTCGGATTGCTAATGTTTGTTTGTCTTAAAATATTTTCGAATTCGGTTAATAACAAATATGGAAGTTTAACCTCCCTGTGACTATTTGTAGTGAGTAACCACCTCCTAATAATCTGTATGCGGTTGATAGTCAAGTGCGCGATGGGATATATTATGCTCTTCTAGATTCACCGAATTAGCAATTGTGCGCTGACTTTTCGTTGATGGTCTTTCCTCTTTTATAAAGCTTAAACCCATTTGACTTACGTGCAATAGTTTAAGGTTATATCACCATAGTTAAGCTATTCC
>JAJMEC010000023.1:117462-148511 GCA_030573955.1 Yamadazyma triangularis
TTTTTTTTTTTTTTTTTTTTTTTTTTTTTTTTTTTTTTTTTTTTTTTTTTTTTTTTTTTTTTTTTTTTTTTTTTTTTTTTTTTTTTTTTTTTTTTTTTTTTTTTTTTTTTTTTTTTTTTTTTTTTTAGTATATTACCATTTGAAGTATTGTACGGCCAATTAGTTACATATCCTGTTGTGCAAGATTCACTTATTTCCGCTAAGATATATATAGTTAAACTAAATCCCAAATACTAAGTGGTTTCAAATTTTTTCATAAATTTATAGATTTAACTGGTTTTATTATAGATTTTTTATTCTTTTTTTTATTTTCGTTTTTCCGTTTGTCTTTTGATATTTATTGTGTACTCATCGACAACAGATATTTTTTGCTTAACTACCGAGTTTGTCCATTTGATATATATATCACATTTTAAAACGCCCACTTTCAAAGATATTCATAGTATTAATTACTATTAAATATGTCTGATTATAATGGTCTAGGTATTGTCCTAGAAGAAAAGATTAACCAGAGTCATCTACAAGAAAACCAACAATCAATGGATATGATAAATCGTCAACCAATGGATATTGAAGTGTTATTGCCTCCATTACCAAATGAAAACTTGGATGATGATGATAATAGATCAGGTTTGGGTACTTCCAATGATACAACCAATAAAAGAATAAGTGCTTTAATAACTAATCCTAGTACTCCAGTATCCGATTATTCTATAGAATCTTCCAAAGATAAAGATACTATTGAAGTTGATGCCAATTTGGATGATGATGAAATAAGTAGTACCCAGCATTCATTTTTCAATCATAATAATACATCCTTTTCAACTTATGATATAAATTCACCAAGTATCAATTTAGAGAATAGTCTGGTTTTCCCCAGTGTTTCCAACTCCACTAATAATTCTACTCAGTCAACTAATCATTCCCCATTGAAAAGATTAAAAAGTTTTAAAAATACCATTCGAAAATTATCTTTTAATAAAAGCATGAATAATAATAATAATAATACTAATAATAGTAATGATGGGGGATCATCTACATCTACAGGACCTACTAGTGTTCCAAATTCCGATGGTAATCATGATAGTTATAAGAGTAATCAAAGTAATATTACTGGTAATATTAATCTGGTCACCAGTGGTAATAATTCAATTAATGAAAGCATACGTCCTCATATAAATCCAATTAATAGTCATTTCAAATCTAACAGTCATGATGGTTATGATTCCACCAATTTATTCGAATCAAAAATGAAATGTATTACACCAACAACACCTCCATTATCATCCCCTATAATTACATTATCAGAAAATTTAAATATTTGTAAAGAAAATGTTGATAAAATTGAACAAAATTATTTTGAAACTTTTAAATTAGATTCTTCAAACTTAAAGGGTGTTGAAAATCTTGAAAGTTATTTTAATTATTTAATCAATGAAAAATCTACAATTGAAGATACTTTTAATTTAACCAAAAATCGGTTAATGAAATCTGGTTGGTGTTCTCAAGATGATTTAAATAATTTGGCTTTACAGAAAAAAGTTCAATTAGAAAAAATTAACTACAAATTGGATGAGGTAAATGATAAATTACAACATGTTAATGATAATGATAACTAGAGATATAGCTTTATAGATTTTGTACAATAAAAAACAAAAGTGCATATGTCGATTACAACAACTACATCAATAACTTTCCTTGATTTCTCGTTCTCTGTTTCGGCTCCATCAAATACAACAAAAATAATTTCTTCATTCTCATACATTCTGATGAATCCCGAATCACTCTAGCTCCCTTTTCCCCTCTATTCATTAACTAAATCTAATGGTACAGTGAATAGGGAGCAATCGTATCAAAGAAAAGAAAAGAAAAGAAAAGGAAACCTCATTTGAAAAAATTTTTCACTTTTCGAGACCGACGATTTCCGCCTGGCTATATACACTCCTTGCACCTGCAAGATTTCATGCAAGTTCTAGGCTCGTTATAACCCCTATTGTTAATGTCGACGCAAGTCTCAACGGCTTTCTACGGCACCACTATTAGATAGATAATTCCGATAGGGAGTAGAGCTGATAACCAGAGACAATATGTTGATAAAACTGTAATTAGTTCTACAAAATAACAGGTTTTTATCAGTAATTCCGTATCATTTATCTACGATTTTGACAATGAAACTAATATCGGTCTATACATGAAATTACGGGTTATTCCAAATTGGGTTAGTCAAACCCTATTTAGATAATGCAAAGGTACTAGAATTGAAGCACCTGAAACTGTATTGCAACCTCTACTGACTAAGGTTATTGGTTTTTATCAGAACACGAACGTTTCTCTTATGCCTACGGCTTTTAATGTGAATTTGCCAATTCTCTTCACCCACAGCAATCAAACTATTACCCAATTTATCTTTACAATAATCACATTTGAAGTGTTTCCAATTCTTTGTGGAGTCTATTCTTTTGTTACTATTAAAAGATTCGATTTCCTTTTCATCAGGGAATATTGTTTCCTGGATATCATCGGGTTTCTGAGGATCAGTTATACCTGGCCCATTTTGTAAGAACTTGTTAGCGATATTAATCCCTCTAGTTTTTACATTAATCCCCCAATCATCCAAATCACTAGCATTTAGAAGATATAATTTTCCTCCATACTTAAAGTTGAACCTTGATTCTTTCTGTAATTCTACCGACAATAACTTTTTAATCCATTTAATTTGATATTTAGCATACTGTCTGGTTCTTATTTTCATTCTTTCTAGTCCTTCTTTAAAATCCTTATCATCCCCTGTGTTCAACCAGGGAATAAACTCCTTAAATCCTATAACTTGCCATACGCCACTGGTAAAGTCCGGTTTGGGGTCTGAGGAATTATAAAACTTATACATGTCGTTTATTTCATCAATGGCTCCTGTTTCCATCATTTTATCTACTCGTTGGGCGAGTCGGTCTTGTAAAATTGTTGGTTCACTATAAACCCAAAATAATAGGGTATTATATTTTAATGATGAATCTTCTAATTCGTTTAATTTCTGTTCATGATAAAGTTCTGATGGCTTTTGACCTGTGGTATAAAATACTTCTAATGCTCTTTTCAACTTTCTTCTATCTTGAGGATGAAATTTCTCTGCTATTATGTTATCGTTTTTATGAAGAACTTCAAATATCTTCTCCACTGGTCCATTTAAGATCTCTGTCTGCTCAGGGGTAAATGTAACGTCTTTATCCTTTGTATCATCACTAATAGTCTTATTAGTAAAGAGTAGTTTCTGTAAATAATAATGAGTGCCTCCTATTATTATAGGCACTTTATTTCTTGATAAGATGTTATCGATAGCAATATTGGCTTCCTCAGAAAACCGATGAATATAGTACTCCTCATTCCAATTTATATGATCCATCACATGATGGCGTATTCCCTCACGTTCATTATGGGGATGTTTATTTGTTATCACTTCTAATCCTTTATATATTTGCATAGAATCAGCATTGATGATTTCTCCATTAACAGCTTTGGCAAGATCAATACTAAACTAAACTGGTGTTAGTAGCCATGTCCAAATTGATTTTGATGTATTAATGTAACTTACTTGTGATTTCCCCACTCCGGTAGTCCCGACTATCGTTATTATATTCGGTTTAGGTTTCGTAATCACCGAGTTCATTATGTATTTAAGGTATCTAAACATACATAGAAGACATGAACCTCATCGCGAATTTAGGTTACAATTGAAGGTTTAAATTTTTTTGTCTTCGATTTATTGTCTTAAACGAGATTTAGGTATAGGTTTTTTAATGGATGTTTGACGGAATTGTTGTTGTAATTGATCTAATTCATTACTGGAATGGTTATCAGATTTATTAGAAATATTATTATCCTTTTCCGGTTTTGGTCTTGGTGATGGAACCACAGGAATAGGCGTAATGACTCTTGCGGGAGTAGGATTGTCTGTAGTTGTCAATTGTTTCACAAACTCTTGCTCAAAGGAACTAGCCTCTTCTCTTCTCTTAGCCACAAATTCATCGCATATTGTAATCACAGAACTACCTCTGGTTAAAAAGTCATTATAAAATTTGGCTGCTTCATTTAAATTGGTGATTAATTGTAAATACTGAGAATAAACATCCTCTAAAAATTGTAATGTCTCTTTTCTTTCTGATTGTGAACCATCACCTTTATCATTAGGAAACTTTTCATTAAAGGTATTATTCAATTCGTTGATTTTATTTTCCAATATTATTTGTTTGTTTTTCAGTTCCTCCACAAATACTAAATCTTCATTAAACATCTTCATGTGTTGGCTATAAACCATTTCAAAACTAGCTTCATTTATTTCCGAGATTTCGTTTTGTCTAGTCTTATATTCCTCAATTAACTTCGGAAGTATGTTATTGTCCTTACTTTTCATTTCCAATCTATGCAAGAACTGTTTACGGGATTGTTCTAATTCATTAGTTTCATTTATAGCTTCTCTCATGTCACTTACTATCCAAGATACTTCTTTACTTAAATCCATGTAGGTTGAGCTGGGGATAAACTCTTTTAATGATTCAAATCCTCCACTGTATAATTCAAGGTATTCTTTAATGTCATGGTAGTTGGTTAATATAATGTCATCAGCTTGATCAGCTTGTCCTAGATATTCTTCCATACTGTTGACTTTTATCCACAATTCTTGAGCTGCTTCGTCAGATTTAGTTCTTGTCCATTTCGTACCAAACTTATCTCTAAATAATTCATCCTCTTCTCCTTCTATAGTTAAACGCTGATGGCACCCTTCATAAATATCTCTACAGTCAGAGGATAATTGAAGGATCTTATCGTAAGAATTCTCAATCATATCTATTCCTCCAAATGTAATAATGTCTTTTGAATGATTAATAATGGATTCAGGTATATTTTCTGGTTTCTGTATTGAATCTATGGTAGCTGGTAAGTGTCTTTCAGTTAAAAAATGATTCATCATTGTATTCAAGGATTGTAATGGTTCTAAAATGGTTTTTAGTATAAAACTATCTTGTCTTTCTCTATAAGCCATGGCAACTTGAACAATTAAATATGGTAGTAGTTCATTAAAAAATAATCTATCACTTGTGAGAGGTTCTTCAAATTCTGTCATGGTTATAGGATTTACCATTAAAGCTCCAGTTAAAGGCGTTAAATCTTTTTTATCAGGAACAGGTTTAAGGTAGATTAAATCATTTTCTTTTTCAGCGGCTCTTAAAGTAGTGGCTATCATTGATCCCAATCCTTTTAGATCCTCTAGAACAATTTCTTTTACGTATCTTTTTTGTTTAAGTCCTTGTTCATAAGCTGCTTGAGCTACTCGTAAATGAGCAATTTGTTCACCGTACTTTAAATCATCAAGAGCCATTATTGATACCCTATAATGAGCGGCGGCCTTAAAATGATAATGCTTGACTAGAGTGTGATTCATGGTTTCTAATTTAATAAAATCAGATTTGCTACCATTTTCATATGCTCGATAATAAAGATTTGATGTTTCAATAGATAACTTTGAAATAGCAGAATTTTTCATCTCAGAATTAACTGCTTTTAACCAAATGGACTCCTGAGCTTGAGCTAACATGAGATATTTTAAATGCTGTAAAGTTTCATAGGAAAAATCTTCTGAATACTTATGATTTGATTGTTCAATTTGATCAATTAAAAATTGATAGCATCCAGCAGATAACTGGAGATAATTGCACGCTTTTCTAAGCCCATCATCACTATAACTAGATTCTTTTATAACAAGTTGAGAATATAAACTCCCAAGTTGATATATAATATTAAACTGTTCAAAAGTGAGTGACCGGAGTCTATAAGGACCACTAGGCTTATACCCAAGGGTACTATACCATTGAAATTCTAAGACTTCATCAGCAAATTTCCGGGTAAGATTCACTAATTGAATGTAGTAATGCTTAACTATAATCTCTGTTCCTTTATCAACTTGTTCATCTTGTAGTTTGGTTATCTTCTTTCTTAACTTATGTAATTGTTGTAAGTCATTTTCAAATATACTAGGCGATTGGAAATAGTCTTTCTTAATAACTTGTTTTAACTCGTCTGCTAATGATACGTTCTTGGTTTTCTTGAATGGAATATATAGAAAGTTACTGGCCATGTTACTGCCCTCTTTTATTGTTTATCAATTGGCTCTTTATTAGTGGTTATTGCAGTCTTTTTACGTGAAACGAGAAACGAGTCTACAAAAAGTCCGCGAATTCGTTATATCATTAATATTCTATATATAGTTCAAGCAACACAATTATGACACCATTTTCTTGCTCAATTTTTCCTCAAGGGCTTTTTCCTGTTCCACTAAACGATTGATAAAGCTATTCATAGTGTTTGCTCGTGTAGTCATTACTTGATCCTCTTCTTTTAATGCTTTAGTACAAATACTCAATTCAATATTGGCATTGCCAAGAGCTTCAGTCATTTGTTTTATATTAGCTGATTTTTGGGCTATGATATGTTGAAAATCGTCAGTTCTTGATGCTGACATTAATTGAATTTTGAGGCTGCTGTTCCGTGCTTTAAGGTGACTGATTTCAGCTTTTATGGCCTCAGAAACTTCCTTAGACCGCGGCAAAGTGTAGTGCATTTCAGGAATGGATGATGAATTTGTAGCTTTAACTTCTTCCTCAATAAGTGTTTGAGTTGTATTATAATTGTCTTCGTCCAAATCCTCGACAAATTCTCCCTGATACTCACTGTTTACGTACTTTTTATAGTCGGATTTGATTAAAGCCCTCATCTCTTGGACTATCTCACTATCAAGACTACCAATAGCCTTGTCGTCTATATCCTTTAGTAATTTGGGGTCAGGAATCCATAAATCTCTTTTAACAACTTGAGATCTTCTCAACTTGGCTTTTTCATCATCCACCTGCTTCAAAAGCTCTAATTGTTGTAGCCTTTTCCCTTCATGGGCCATGTTAGCTTTTTTGGT
Organism: Yamadazyma triangularis; assembly: GCA_030573955.1. Taxonomy (NCBI): domain Eukaryota; kingdom Fungi; phylum Ascomycota; class Pichiomycetes; order Serinales; family Debaryomycetaceae; genus Yamadazyma; species Yamadazyma triangularis. The sequence continues at coordinate 124,424 of JAJMEC010000023.1, forward strand.
CAATGTGGAGTCTCTATTATCACTTTCCTCGCTTATATTGGGTAAAATATCATACTCATTTCTAGGCGATGGTAATTGACCAAAACTAGTCCTCAATAAATCTCTTATATCTTTGGGATCTTGTGCTTTATTCCTATTATTGTTCTTGGTTAGAGTATCTACTTCTAACCCGGGGACCAGATCATCATCCTGAATTAAACTCGACTTTACTGCTTTTCTCAGCTTTATCTCCTTGGTTGAAGATGCAATTCTCTTATCTATATCATCAACATCTGTAGTAGTCTTCTCCTGATCTGTCGTGAATATACCACTCAAGTTGTTATCCTCATATATGTAACTTGACTTGTTAGTATCCTGAACCTCTGGCATTTCCAACTTCTGTCTTTTATTTGGTTTATCGAGTTCCATATCATCTGTAACGCTTTGATCATTCTTCTTTTTCTTATCAGATTTAGTCAGTTTCTTAGATTTCTTATCTTTAAGCTCAAGTCCTTTTGTTCTGACTTCTTTATTGAAATTTAATAATTCATTTGTATTCAGAACTTCTTCCCCAGATATATCATTCATACCTACCGGAGGTCTTTGCTCATGAGGAATATCAGCATTATAATCAAACTCTTTTCTTTTCTGTCTATTCTTCGAAACAAGACTTATATTAATTCCAGCGGCTTTTAATTCCCGTCTTTTCTGTAAAAGGGAAATCCTCCTGGTTTCTTCCAACATTCTCTCTCTATCTCTTCTCTTTGCCTTTTTCCCTTTTGTGTTGGCTAATCGAGCTCTTGCCTCATACAACATTTCCTTATCATCATCTTCTAGTTCCTCTCCATCAGGCATAGCTGGTTTACTTTCAGGATCTAGATTGAGGTCCCCTATGGTTCCTGTAGATGTAGCTCCTGCTGCTGGTAACGCTTCAATCCCAGCACCACCAAATTTTAAATCTTTACTTTTATCTCCGCCATCTTTATTATTATTATTATTATCATCATCATCATTATCATCATCATCTAATAATTTTTGGTACCTTTCAACACAATGAGTAGCCGTTCTCCCCATTAAAGGAGCTATACTTCTCCATTGATTCGGCAACAATTTCGCCAAATTAAGCAACTTCTCATCTTCTTCTCTTGTCCAGGCTGATTTATCTATAGTAGGATTCAACCATTCATTCCATCTCGCTTTGGCCTGTTTGGCATTTTTCTTGGTCAAAAGCGATGCCACCCGAGACCACTGATTAACCCCATACTTCGACACTGCTGCCTTAAGGATCTCATCTTCAATATTGGTCCATACTCCTCCTTTTACGTATATTGGAGCCATACTAAAGTTTATACTACCGGGAGTAAATGTCTTTACACTTTATAGTCTTTATTTGCAATGAATAATTTCCAATCTTCACAAGAAATTCATATGACGATTGTTTCGCACATAAAATCTCCTCCATTTTCACAAGTCGATTTCACAAACCTCAGCTATTTGACTATTAAGGACACACCAATTGGGAATCTTTAGTGGGAAAGCAAAAGTTATCACTTGTTTACTGTGGTGATAGATACGTTCTTTGAGTAGGGGTCTTTGTAATTGTTTACAAAAGTAGTATTCACAACAAAGGTTGCTAACGAAGTATGGTTGGTTCAAAATTATTTCATTCAAAACACCAAAAATTGATTCTTCAATGTTATCCACCGGGTAAAGGAGTGGAGAAGAAGCCAAATTCTTCGGAGCTTAGTTATTTATTGTACTATGCTTCTACTAGAAGAGTTAAGTTGGAGAAAGTTAGTACATTTTTGGTTAAGAAGTCAATCTCAGATGCTAATAAAAATAAAACCAATAACCTTCAAGTCACACTAATTATTCTTGCTTCTTTGATTGAAAAATGTAAAGAAAATTTAAATGTGTTTGCTCTAGAAGTATGTTCTATATTGCAATTGGGTCTCAAGTTTAATGATATATCGTTGGCCAAATGTGTTTTAGATACTTATGCTACCCTCTGTAAACACTTGGACAGTGAACTATTTGTTGGTGATAAACGTTTTGTTGATACTTTTACAAATGTATCAGAAGGGATTATCAAGGGGGGTATTCTGAACTCAAAGAATAACCCTAATGCTAATGAATGGAAATTGATATCGTTACTTGCTTGTCAAAAAATATCCTCTTGTTTAGGGTACAGTAATGATTACTGTAGACGGTTTTTGAATTTATGTATTCCAATTCTTATTGAATGTCTACAAGATTTTGATGGTGATAATGCTTTATTTTCCGTTACTTCTTTTAATGATGATAATCATAAATTATCTAAAGTTGTACTGGCAAGAACTATCCAAAGACAAAAAGTCATTGATGAAGATTTGGCTAATGATGTAGTTAGTTCTGAGGATTTAAAACAATCATCATTATCTGGTTTACAGTCATATTTCGACACCACCTTAACCAATCAAATTAGTGACAGTGCTCAAATTGTGATAAAGCATACTTTTAATAGTAAAGCCTCTGATGATTGGTGTGGTAAATTTTTACAACTATGCACTTCCTGGATTCCCGTACAATTAAGATTTATTGCTTTAAGAACAATAGTGTCTGATTTAAGTAAATTATCCAAATCTGAAAAAGTAAAAGTACCTTTACAAAAACATTATTCTCGAAGTATTTTATGTCTTTTGTCATCAAATGTCAATATGATTGGGCTTTCCGTTTCTGATTTGATCCAAAGTATTTTACAATTAAAACAAACTTTGTATATTCATCAGTGTTCAACCCTTTCTAATGATGATTTATCTGAGTTATCCGAAATTTACTCACAATGTATTGTAAATTTATCTACCCATATTTACTATTCCGATCAAGTGGCCGATTCTGTCCATGAAATTTTTATTCATATTGACTCCACGTTGGAATTTTTTAGCAATGATTATGATAGCGGTCTGAATGATAATGCTTTTGGTTTCATTAAATCGTTATTACTTGATGTCTTCAATATATTGACCCGATTACAAGATAAAACTAGTACCATTAGTAGAACTCATGTTGGATTGGATCAATGGGAAATAAGTTTAGCCTTACTAGCTCCAAAATGCTCAATAAAGCTTTATTCTGAATCAAGTGCTGAAAGTGTTAAGGATTTCCAATTGACTTATCTCCGATTATTTAAAAACTTTCTTGAAAATGAATTGGTGGAATCTAGTATGGATAAATCCACTTCATCAGGTGATAAATTTTTAAATCCTGACTTTAATCAATTGATTTCTGAAGCAACTAATTTCTTATCCAATTATCTTATATATGTCGACCAACATATATCTGATGAATCGAATTTAGATTTTGATGTGGTGAACGAAATTTTAAACGTTAGTTATATCATGATTTCTAAGCTTGGAATCAATTTCTTAAACAATTTTATACCCTTTTTCTTCCATTGGCAAATATGCAATGACAGCACTGAAAGAGAATTTTCTGTTAGTGAAAAAGTTAAGAGTACTTTTGGATATTCTGTTTTAAAAAATTCATTAGAATCAATTGATGATAAATATAGTGAAAAATTACATGGGTATTCATCTAAATCTTTACTTCATTCGAAAACTTTGGATGATATTGGATTCAAAATATCTAAAGATATTTGGATTAAACTTCTCAATAATATCAATGTGGAGAATGAAAAGAATATTTCTGTTACGAAAGATGATTTTCAATCTTACATATCAGGGAATGAATTTTTGTCATTTTGGTTAAATATTCAGAAACCTCTAGTCCTTAATGTTTTAAAGGATGATTTACTTAACATGGATGGAAATATAGATCCAAATGATCATTATGATGGTGGTGTTCTCGTTAATGAAAATGGAACTCAACCGACAAATGGAAACATAACAATAGATAGTTATGATTCAATTGATGGCACTCATGATACTAAGCAAACTTTAGGTTTGGGAACCGTTGGTGATATTGCATCGATTCATTCAGGCTTAATGAAACATGGTGCTTCAAATGGTAATGGAACCTTAAATAATAGTACCATGAATGGGACCTTGTCTTATAATTTCACAATAACCACTAATGATCATTCTAATGTTTCCATTACTTCAAACAACAAACATCAACCTCCTAAAGTTAGTGATTTAAAAGAAATGTTAAGTGATCACAGTTTGGCCAAGCCAAAGAGTCTTGAAGAAAATATAACTACACCAGGCTCAGTATTATCTAAACAAATGATGACCCATGATGTTGGGTCAATCCTTGACGATATAGGAACTGATGATGAATCGTTTGTTGTATGAGTTATCAGAATGGTTAAGAGTAGTATAGTTTAACGAGAAAGAAACGGAAAAAAAAATTTTTTACAAGGGTAAAAAGTAATTTACAAAGTACAGTTACAAAGTATTATATTATATTTTATGTTCTTTTTTTTAAAAAAAAAAAAACAAAATTTTTTTTTGTCTTCTTGGTGTCTGTAGATTTGACATGATTTTATTTAGGATTCTGAGCGAGTTTCGATATTAACACTTCACAAATGATCCATTCAAGCAATAAAAGAAAATCATACAAACACTATAAAATACAAAGGATTGAAAAAATAAAGAACTGTATAATAATTTACAGTTTATTTAAAAAAGTAATCAAAACTTCATTAATCATCAGCTTCCCCATCACCTAAAGCTTCAAAAGCATTAAAAGTGATGGTTTGCTTATCAGCAATAGTATCTTTGGCATCAACTGCCTTTGATGAACCTAAATTCTTATTATTTGGTTTAACCTTCATAGAATCTCTTACAGCTTCTCTAAAAGCTTCCAGTTCTTCATCTTCACCGCTAAAAGATTTCTTTTGTTTGTGAGTTAAAGTAGCCCACCCATCATCATCGACTTGAACTTCATTGGCTTTCTTCTTCAAATTAGGTTTGGCTCCACTTCTTGATCCTCTTCTTCTGTTCATATGAGTGTAAGGTCTTTCATTACCATGTTCATCAATAAAGGTATCACCATTATTAGGTTTCTTGACATTAGCCTTACTCATTTTCTGAAATTCAATAGCAACTGATTCAACTAATTCGTTGAAGGCTTCTAAGATTTGTGGCTGTGAAATGTGAGCCTCATCTTTGTATGCCAATAATTGTTCTTCAGTATATTTAACCATGACTTTAGATTACCTTTTAATATATGGTCCGCTATTATAAAATTTTTACTTTGGAAGTTCTATTAACCGAGTGCACACGACTATTGCGAATGAGAGCTTTTTTGTCCTGGACACTAATACGTCTTCATGATTAAAATAGAGATGAGCTTCGATTGCAGTATTTTTATCATAGATCAAATTTAATAATGCCTGTGTCTAAGAACTTACGGAAAGTAACCGATAATATTAGCAAATCTTCTGCTGCATTACATGTAAGAGGTAGAAATTTTCAAAAGTTGAATAGAGCCACTCTTAGAGATAGGAAACTCAATAATAAAAAGTCAAATCATATAGAACAAAAGGAAAATGAATTAATGATTGTTAAATATATCCAAGCAGAAGTTAACCAAGTTCCAGAACAAGAAGTGTTTGGGCTTGATGAAATGAAAGCATATATTGAGAACTTTGTTTGTCGGTTCGATAAGGAATTGGATCAATTGAGACAACAAAGAAGACCTGGAAGACCTCAAACTTCAAGACAACAAATTTTAGAAGAGAAAGTAAAACATGATAAAAACTTATTTAGAACTGGTCAAAAGATACCCGCTATTAATGACAGAGAAAGTGTGAAGAAATTAAGAACTTGGGATGGTTCTATAGGAGGATCAACTGCTTTTAAGTACATTCACGTTTCTAAAGATATGCAGCAATTACCTATCAAGGAAGAAGACATGAATTAAAGATATATTTAATTTTTAATTATTATTTTAATTATTATATTAAAATGAATATTTATAAATATGTATTTGGAAAACAATACTAAGAAAACAAAAAAAAAACAAAATAAACTATAACAAAAACAAAAACAAAAACCTATTTTCCAACTTCCATAATTTAACAACCTGTGTTAAAGTAATAAAATCCCACTACCGTTACCTATTAAACTTAAGACCAAAACCAACCTTTAGGAACTTTGGAATTTGATGGGGTTTTTTCTTCTGCTTCTATATCCGATGCTTGTGAAGCAGTTGGTGAGACTGATGCTTCTGTTTCAGGTGTAAAAGTTGGTTTAGCTGCATTCTGTGATTCATCTTCAACTTTTGATTCTGATCCTGGACCAGCAACAGATGAAATATCATAATCATCTAACCAATAGTTGACACCTAAAAGTATCATGAAAGTAGCACCTGCCATTGCTAAGACCGATTTGAGTCTCATCAAGAATGTTTCTTGTTTGAAAGGTTTTGGTCTTGTGAACACTAACATCTTATCTCCTTCACCACCACCGCCAATTAATCTCCAATTCTTTCTTTGCAATCTGTTGACATTCTTGATAAACTTATTCAAGTCTTGCTCATCAAATTTATTCAAGACTGTAAACATGTCTTCATGTTTTTCCTTCTTACCTAAAGGATCATCATTGGAAACAATTTTTTCCCCATTTATAGTTAATAAAAGATACTCAGAATTTGATCTTAAACCTAAAGGATTAAAGAAATTTTTACGTTCCAAAGATCTATTTGAATTCATTGCATCTCTACTCCATTCATATGCTTGTTTTTCTCTGAACTTTCTTTCATCTCTTAAATCTTTGTCTTGTTTAGTATTCTCCAAATAATCTTGAATATTTTGAGCATTTAAATCATCAGATTCTTCTTGTTCTTTAGAAGCAATTTTCTTTGCTAAATCATGAGCCCTATAATTTGATCTAATTTTGTCGGTAGCCAAATTCATTATTTCTTCTACTTCATTGGGGTCTATTTGATTCTTTTCGGTATCATTCAACCCATGGAAGATTTGGTTTCTAAAATAGAGTTCAGAATCATCTAAATTGCTTGCTTCCTTAACCCCTATACTGTTAGGATCATTATAATTAACTTTTGCATCTGATACCGCCTTATCATCATCAATGAATTCTTTGATGTTAAATCTAGAATCTTCAATTGGAACTTGAATATTTTCCTTAAATTTTGGAGAAATCAATTCACCACTATTTATCTTATCCACAATTTCATCCACATTATACTGAACATTTTTGACTCTTAATTTGTAAATTTGGAATAAAATTAATAAGTCGTTGCCATTATTACTATAGTTTATCAAAGTATTGACCAATTCCTTATAAAATGGAAGATAATATGGTTTTGAAAGTTTTATTGAAGATAAAAATTCGTCACATTGTCCTTCAAATTTTCCCAAAGATACCAAATCTTGTAAATCATTAAGCTCATATTCGAGTAAATTGTTATAAGATAAAAAGTAAGTCAAATGACCCGTATACTTGTCAATTAAGCTTTCGAATTTATTTTTGGCAAGACTTGGTCTGCTCATTTCAAACTCATCAAAGGCTTCCTTGTTAAGCAAAACATTGTCCAACACAAAAGTGGCATTACCGTTATGTTTAAATAATACAGACAAGTTACGATACAATTTAGCAAAAGCATTTCTCTTTTTACTATTAAATTTTGACTCGTTATTGCTCATGGATTTCAATGTTTCCAAAACATGAGTAGCATTGTTATCTTTAAAAGCAGAGCCCAATTCATTCTTCAATTGCATCAATTCCATGACATATTCGTCTAATTTGAAGTCATCCGGTATCTGTCTGTAAATTCCAGTTTTACTCTTAGATCTCAACTTTTGTTCAAAGTCATCAAATACGGACTGGCTGTAAATTAAAACATCTAACACATCAGTATACCCGCCATTAATAGAAAACAACTCAGATAATCTATTGGATAACTTAACAAAGTTATGAACATTATTATCATTTATCTTCAAGGAGTCAGAAGTGGATTCTTGAATGTTTGAATTCAAAACCCTCATAACTTCTTCTACTGATGAGTTAGCAAATGGTTTGCCTAATACCTGTCTAAGAACTTCAAGTTCCTTAGTAAATAAATGCAAAAATAACTTATCTGGAAGTTGAGTATATGACTTTTGCTTGGAACTTTCAAATTTTTCGAAAGCTTTTTGGCTATTTATCAAAGTATCCAAAATATTTGTATAACCACCATTAATGGAAAACAACTTGTTCAACTTTCTAGATAATTTAATGAATTCAAAAACATTGACAAAATTCAATCTTGATTCAGGCTTAGAATTCAAATTGCTTAAAATTTCCTTAATTCTCTTATTCAAAAGGGAAGTGATTTCTTCAACTGAAGAACTAGTGTATGACTTTTCCAATTCATCTTGTTTGAAAATTTCCAATTCTTTAGCAAATAAATGTAGTTCTAATTCATCAGGAATTTGACTGTATGAAGCCTCTGTGACAGGAACTGATTTATATAATTCCACCAAATTATCCAATATCAAAGGATTTTGGATACCAAATTCAGCAAATTTATCATTCAATTCCTCAACCTCTGAAACAGATAATTCATAAAAGTTTCTGCCCAATTGATCTTTCAAATCATCTAAATTATAATTTAAAAGCTGGAATTGAACTTTTTTAAAATCCTCAATTAATGACTGTAAATTACTAATATAACAATCACCATAGTCCAAATATAATTTATAAATGTCACTGTTATTATTTAGTAACACTAATAAATATCCTATGGACATATTGGATAAATCAAGATCATTATCAGTGGAAAATCTAGCCAAGCTTGGTAAAATACCTGCCAATTCAGTTTTCACATTAATTGACTTATAAGGGTAATTGGAGAAATTTGAGTAATCAATTAAAGTTAATTTCTTTCCTCTTTGTCTGTCAGCCACATTCTCTTTACACCAGTCCATCCAATTCTTGTTGGCAACAAGATTATCCAATGATGAATTTTCCCAGCTGACAACTTCAAAATAATTTACCAAACAAGCTTTAAGGGCATTAAAATTCTTGTCTAACAAATCATTGGAAACTTTCAAAGAATTTAATTGATTTAAAACATCCTGATTTGAATGAGAACTGAAACTACCTAACTTTTCTTGTAATAGTTTAATTTCGTCCACGTAATTGAATAAGTTGTACTTGTAAATCATAGAGAATTCAAAATTTTCCAACTTATTGTTAGAAATAATGAATTTGGTGATTTTAGATCCATCATTAAATTTATCCCAGTAGCTAATATCACCTTTGCAGCACAAATCAATCAAGTTATTGAAACAACTATTAATCTGTTGTTGTACCTTAGGATTATCGGATTTGAGATTATATATCTTAGTGATGAGTTCAACATAAGTTAACTCATCTAAGCCTTCGTTCAACAAAAATTTGATCAAATCCAAATTGGGAGGAGAAGTAGAACCCTTCAAATATTGATTAATTTTTAAAAAATTAGGACTATTAATCAAAGAAAGTAAATTTCTAGGCAATAATCCAGATTGATTCTTCAACACTGCTTGTAAGGACCTATATTTGTTAATCTGGATAAATAATTTAAAAAACTCTTCATTGTAATTTAAATTACCTTTATTATTCAAAAAAGAATCAAAATCTTCAACAATCACATCAATTGTATTTGAGATCTCATCGATAGATTCAAGTTGATTGAAATCAAATTCTCTAGTAAGGGATTTTAATTCATCCACATAACTACCTAAACCTTTCATTAACATATCAATTCCTACATTATTGATCAATAATAAATCATTTAATATTTCAGGAAAATTGGAATAACCTTTCAAAAACTTCAAGAAATTTTCAAACATATAATTATAAGAAATATAATTATACTTATTAACATTTGGGACTTTACCTCTGGAATATAAGTCCTTAAAAATGTATAAACAATTTAATAACTCGATTGAAGTCAATTGACCAAAGGAAGTAATTTTTTTGTCATAAGATTGAACAATAAATTTCAAAAAATCCTCTAATTCAGTAGAATATCTTAAAACAAAATTATTCAATTTTTCATCAAACTCTTCATTGACTTTATTAATAGATTTTTCGATCAACGCCTTCTCAAACTTCTTACCATCACTGTTAAGTTTAATATTGGCTAAAGATTTATTAATGACTTCATCAGGTAAATCATGGTACCCCGATTTTTGCGCTTTAATTTTGGCGGCTCTAGGGGTTTTAGGAGTTTTGGTCAAAGAAATGTAATCAATTTCATATTCAACATCACTAGTAGACGTGGCATAGTATCTTTGATTAGAAACCCAAGTGTTTTTAAAACTTTGACATGATTTTAACCCCGATTGCTTAATGGATTGATTTAATTTAAGGGGTAATCTTTTAAACATTATTAAGGGAAAGTTGAATTTAAATAGTGACAATCGTAAACGATTCAAGTATCACTGATGAATGAACTCTACTTTTTAATTCAATAAAGATTTAATATTTACTTTTGAAATCAAAAACAACAAAAAAAAAAAAAATTTAAAACTCCACAAACTAAAAGAATAGATAATTAATTATAAGGAGAATCAAGGTGAGAGAGGCAGAAAAGAGGTTTAGGGATCAATCGGGAGCGAGTTTGTTTGTATGCAGTAACAAGACATTGGATAAAGGGAAAGGAAAAATCCCACTAATGGCGTTGCCAATATTAAACAAAAGAATAATTAACTCAATATAAAATACCTATATACTTGAAACTCGTTTTTGGGTTATCTGACATTATTTTCATGCTCTAAAAATAAAAATAATAATCCCTACTTATCCACCAATTAACCTTATCAGAGTCTCACCTTTCGGATTATGGGGTAAAAACCGTTTCGGATGACTTTTTCTGTCCTCGGCACGACCCATCACCTGATAGCCCCAGACACTATCAGTTGGTGTTTGCTATACACAATTACTTGGTTACGTGATTCCCGTTTTAATTAAGAAACCTAAAAGTTAATTGAAAATGATTAAATAATAATTAAAAAAAAAAAAAAAAAAAAAAAAAAAAAAAAAAAAAAAAAAAAAAAAAAAAAAAAAAAAAAAAAAAAAAAAAAAAAAAAAAAAAAAAAAAAAAAAAAAAAAAAAAAAAAAAAAAAAAAAAAAAAAAAAAAAAAAAAAAAAGAAAAAATTAAAATCAACATGAACATGAACATGAAGAAAGCATAAAAACGTAACATGGGTTAAGCATTTTTTTTTCTCGCCAAATGTTACTTGACTATTTTCATGTTCCAGAACATATCAAGGCGTGTCAAAAAAATACGAGTCAAAGAGAGTAAAAATTAACAGTAATAAATCCGCCTTATTTGAAATTAAAAATTAGACAAAAAAAAGAAAGTTGCGAAGCTCACCTGCAGCTATTGAACCTTATTCTAAAGGCAAATGACCTGAAGCCACAAAATAAAAATAATATTTTAAATTCGAAATAATAAGTGTTTGAGTAGCTGAGAGATATGTTAATCAATAATATTCATTAATAATCATAGAAAACTCGGTATTGATGGGATATAAAACAGAATAAGCATGATTGGGGTTGTCGCATCACTCCATTATTCGCCTCGCTTTCAGGTGCAAGAGAAGAAAATTTTTCAAAATAAAGTTGCCTAAAGAGCGAAAAAAAGAAATTAACGGTTTTCTTTCAAACGGTTTTTTTTACCGTTTTTCTTCAAAGAAATCATCTACCTACTTTGCTATAGGAATAAAAAGGGGGAAAATAAATACTTTACTGTGTGCACTTACACCATGTTTCTTTTTTTTCTTTCTTTTTTATTACCTTTTCTTCCTTTTCTAAGCCATTGCGTATCTCATCTTGCATAAACTTTGGGTTACAACCGACAATCAACAGTATTTTACAGTGTCACCTTTCTCCACTTCACTCATAATATAAAATCATCACCTGTCGCCAATATATTTACATTTTATTTTTTATTTTTTTATTTTATTTTCTTTTATTTTTTTTTTATTTTATTTTATTCAATTTTAATTTTTTACTTTATATTTAATTAAAATTTTTTCATGCTTTGGTAGTTTTTTTTTACTAATGTACTGCCCTGACATTGAAGAATTCTTACAAGATTGTTTCTTGTATTCCATAAAAAAACTATCGGATCCTACGAAAGTTGAATTAATTAGAGGGTTCCATCGTCATGTTACCAAATTACATTGTGGTGAAAGTCTTCATTTTTTATTAGAAGTAATTAATTATGAATCAAACTTTTATCTCGTCAGTAAAGGTGAGGCTGATCAATTACATGGAAGAAAATCATCAAGTTCAAGCCTCATGTCTTTTAGAAGTAATGAAAATGTCAACGATGCTTTTGCATCTACAATTGATGATTTAAATGCGAATGCTTGGGATAACTTTAGACTGAAAAATCTTGATTCTGATTCGGATGATGATGATGATGACTCAATTATAAGCATGTCTCATATCAATGAGAATGATTTCTTGAAATTACAGCATCAATGGAAGTATATTATCAATACTTTTATTGTCCCCGATGCTGAAGAACAGGTTAACCTTTCCACCACGGCTTATGAAGTAATGATTGATGAAAATAAAACTAATAGACTTCATCATCCTGCTGTACTTCTGATAGCTAAAGATGAAATTATTCGTCTTTTAAATGAAAATGTCTATTACCCATATTTAAGAAAACAACGTCCCCATTGTAAAGGCAATAAATCTGGTCCTAATTGTTGTGCACAATCAGTATCACCTACTTCCTCACATATTGTCAACCCATCGGTATCAAACTCAGTTCCTATTACACCAATTCAGTCGGCTGATCCTCATAAAAAAAAAAGATCCCCACCGGCTTCTGGAAGCCTTTCCAATTTCTTGCATTTAAAACTCAATCCCCATTCTTCATCCACATCTCCTTTACAGTCAAATTGCAATTCCCCTGATAACGAATTATCATCTTCATTTTCCAACAAATTCAAAATTTGGCCCAAGAAAAAGTAATTCATTTATTATGTATATATATATTGTATTATAGTTATAGATCTCAACATTAATAGTATTATCATAAAGAGTTTTCGCATTCTTTAGTTTTTGCAGTATTTATATCGCTACATCAATTTGCAGTCACTTTGTACCATATATATTAGCTATATAACCTTGCAAGAAATTTGACATTGTAAACACATTGTTGACTAGCTAACCATTTATTGTTCAAATCAAATAAGTATTTTTAAGTTACATGAGAAATATTCGCCGATCAAATTGATTTGTGTGATTAGCCAGCCACCTTTACCCCTTGATCAACCATTTGTTTTTTTGTTTTAACCTTTTTTACATTACTTAAATGGTAGCTATAACAAAATGGATAAGCTAGCAAGAAAGAATGAAATAAATCAAAGGAAGTCCTCAAAATTGAAGGAGAGGTCCAAAACGATAAAACAAAAAATTGATAATATTAGACTTCAACAGAAATTATTAACCCAGCGATTAAACTATAACTTGAACTATAAAATGGATTTGGCTCAGAGAAACAAGTCTAAACATTTATCAATATTAAGAATAAAAGCTAGAAAATCAAGTAATACAATAGGAGGTATATATCAACACAAACAAGCAATTAAACGTCTAAGGCCGGTGATATTGAGGGTTAAAATTAAAAAATTATTCAATCATGAATTATATCAAAACTATGATCTTAATTTTGACAAAATGGTATCTTTGCATCAAAATGAATTTTTTAGGTTAAATGAATCCATATTATCATGTTTGAATTTACCCAATTTCACAAATTTTAAAATCTTCAATTATTCAATTTTCCTTATAATTGATGTTTACGACTCAGTTAAATATCATCGACATCCTGGAGTAAACGCTAACTTTGAAAATAACAGAAACAATAAAGTGATTAATTTTTTGATTAATATATTGTTTAAAATTGCCATTGAACTTCAAATTAGTTTCCATAATTTACTCAATCAACCAATTAAACAAGTACTAAATGAGTGTAATGAATATCGAATCAAATTTTATAAAATTTGGTCTAACTTTAATTATTACTTTCAAATATTAAAACATCTTCATCACCAAAACTTTGAATTTATACTTGAAGATGGGTTATCTGTGGTTAACAAACAATTGGAAATAATTGATAACGATCCACAACTTATGCACCATAAGAAATTTTTGGAAGATCAAAAAATATTAAAACCTAATAGTATTACATCATGTCAACTTGAAGTAATCGAAAAACTTTCAGAAATACCGGTTTTAAATCTTCATACATTTCAAAGATACGATAAATCAATGTTTAATAGTGACAAGTTCCCTCATAGTTTTATTATTCGGTATAATCAATTTAAGTTTATCACACCACCAAACATTCCTTTAACTACATGGAGATCATTCAATTATGATCGGTTTAAAAAGAGAAAATTACATTTAAAGACAGGAATATTAAATAAAGATAACTCTTCCGGAGAGAATATGGATTATTTGCGTTTTATCACAGAAAAATACTCCCAAATTACTGATGTCCAACATTTCATTAATGATTTCAATACAATTACATTTCGAATGATTCAAAATAATGAGAGTAACGATTTATTAAACCAATTAAGACAAACCAAGATCTTTCCTGAAGAACTTTTCAGTGATCCTCAAATTGAGAATTTTGAAATTAGTCTCTACCATTATTGGTGTTCAAGGTATGAATTATCAAGTGTTGAATTCAAGATTTTAGAAAACATTTTGGTATTATTGAGTTATAATAAGTATAGTATAAAAATGGGTACCAATTCTCCACAACTAAGATTACCAAAGTTTTATCAATTTTTACATAATAATGGCTTTAACCATAATTTTAATGACATAGTTAAACTTAGTATTGGATCTTTCAGTCATATAAATATTACTGATAACCACCAGCAACATATTTACCAATTCTATAAATCAGTCTATTCCCATGGGTTAGTATACAATAAGATTTCAGACAATGAAATCGATACATTGATAATATCAAAGTTAAATGATATTCAACTACAACTCCAATCTATTATTTGCAGCAATATTACTTTCCAATTACTAAAGACTTTCTATGGGATTATGAAATACGATGTCCCCCCTACATTATCAGAAGAGCTTTTAGCAAAATACTCTCCACAATTCAATGACTACTACAAATCCAATTTATCGACAGACTCCTTACTTTATACTACGTTTCAGAAAAAACTATGTACCATCATGACTAATGCCAGCACCCAATTATTATCAACTACTTTTTTTGTCAAACAACATGAACTTCGTCAAATAATTACTGAGTTTGACCAAATCATAAATTACCATTATGAAGTTTATTCCCCCATATTAAATTGGATATATAGGGATATTGGATCACCTGATTGTCTCTCATAGAAAAATTGATAACCCCCCGACACACCATTTTCTATAGATCTCATACCGCGCTAAAGTTATCAGCATTACTTTAATTGGTAGATAGACGTCCCTTGACTCACTTGAAAAATTTTCATAATAATAATACTCTAAATTTTTTTTTTAACTTCTTCTTTAGTACTGATAATATGATCAAGAACAGTGTCAGTAGCTGGGGTAAGAACCAAGCTCTGAATGTTAAAAGAGCATTCTATTGCGGTAGTTTACTCGCAAAAACCAATGGTAGTAACCTATATAATGATAGAAGTGTAAGTTATAACATGAATCGTGGTAGTAGATATTATTCCACTAGATCAACCGTGGTTCAATTGTTAAATAACATCGGATCTAAAAGGGAAGTGGAACAATACTTGAAGTACTTTACATCAGTGAGTCAGCAACAATTTGCTGTTATTAAAGTTGGTGGTGCTATTATCACTCAACAATTACCCGAACTTGCTTCTTGTTTAGCCTTTTTATACCATGTTGGTTTGTATCCTATTGTCTTACATGGTACTGGACCACAAATTAATGATATTTTGGAGACTGAAGGGGTTGAACCAGAATATATTGACGGAATAAGAATCACTAATGGTAAAACTATGGAAGTGGTTAGAAAATGTTTCCTCGAACAAAACTTAAGATTAGTCACTGCTTTAGAACAAATGGGGGTTCGTGCTAGACCAATTACTGCTGGTGTCTTTGAAGCCGATTATTTAGACAAAGAAAAGTATCAATTAGTTGGTAAAACCACCGCAGTTAACAAATCACCCGTTGAAGCTAGTATTGAAGCTGGATACTTACCCATTTTAACATCATTGGCTGAAACCCCTTCAGGTCAATTATTGAATGTTAATGCTGATGTTGCAGCTGGTGAGTTAGCTAGAGAATTTGAACCATTGAAAATTGTTTATTTGAATGAAAAAGGTGGTATTATAAATGGTAACACTAAAGACAAAATCAGTGTAATCAATTTGGATGAAGAATATGAAGATTTAATGAAAGAATCTTGGGTTAAATATGGTACTAAATTGAAGATTAAGGAAATCCACGATTTATTACAACACTTACCAAGGTCTTCATCTGTAGCTATTATTGATGTTAATGATTTACAAAAAGAATTATTCACTGATTCTGGTGCTGGTACTTTAATTAGAAGAGGTTATAAATTGATCAATAGAAATTCTTTATCAGAATTTGGTAACCCTGACTTATTAAGAGCAGCCTTGATTAGAGATCCTGAAATTAAATCCGGAAAATTATCTGTGGCCTCTTACTTAAAATATTTGGAAACTTCGAAGTTCAAATCTTATGGTGATGAACCTTTGGAAGTATTAGCTATTGTTATTGGTAATGAAAATCAAGTTCCTAAATTGGATAAGTTTTTATCATCACAAACTGGATGGTTAAATAATGTCACCGATAATATCTTCAATTCTATAAAGAAGGACTTCAAATCATTATTTTGGATTGTCAATGAAAATGATAGCAACTTATCATGGTACTTTTCTAAATCTGATGGTTCTTTTGTTAAAAATGGTGAAATCTTATTCTGGTACGGTTTAGAAACTGATCAAATCAGTAGTTTAATTAAAGATTTTGAAACATCCAAGTCAGGTTCTGCATTATCATCTTCTAAAGAATCAGGAATCTTTAGTTCTCCAGTTCAAAAGAGAGGATTGCATACTACCAGAAATCCTAATCCACCAAGAGTTGAAGCTACCAACCATGGTAAATCTAAAGTCGGTTTAATTGGAGCAAGAGGTTACACTGGACAAAACTTAATTCAATTAATTGACAAACATCCTAACCTTGAATTGTCCTACGTATCATCAAGAGAATTAAATGGACAAAAATTAAATGGTTACAACAAAGATAACCTTGTTTATTCTAATTTACAAGTAGAAGACATTAAAAAGATTGAGGAAAATGGAGAAATTGATATGTGGGTAATGGCCTTACCAAATGGGGTATGTAAACCATTTGTGGAAGCCATTGAATCAGTACCAAACTATAAATCAAAGATTATTGATTTATCTGCTGATTATAGATTTGATGAAACCGATGAATGGATCTATGGATTACCAGAATTAGTTAACAGAGAAAGTATTGCTAATGCCAAAAAGATCTCCAATCCTGGTTGTTATGCTACCGCAGGTCAAGTGGCTATTTCACCAATGATTCCCTATATCACTGCTACTCCTTCAGTATTTGGTGTTAGTGGTTATTCTGGGGCTGGAACCAAACCATCACCTAAGAATGACATCAAAAACTTATCTAATAACTTGATTCCTTACTCATTAACCGATCACATCCACGAAAGAGAAATGAGCAGACAATTAAGAACTCAAGTAGCTTTTATGCCTCATGTAGCTCAATGGTTCCAAGGGATTTCTCATACTATCTCCATCCCTATTAAACCTAATAGTTTGACCTCTCGTGATATCAGAAATATTTATCAAGATAGATACCAAGGGGAACAATTAATAACCATTAGTGGTGAAGCTCCAGTGGTTAAGGATATTAGTGGGAAGCATGGTGTTGTAGTTGGTGCTTTTGCTGTCAATTCTAAAGAAGACCGTGTAGTCATTGTCGCCACCATTGATAATTTACTTAAAGGTGCTGCTACTCAATGTTTACAAAACATGAACTTAGCTTTAGGTTATGGTGAATACGATGGTATTGAAACTGATTTAGTCATTAGAGGTTAAACAATTTTATACATATAAATATATTCATATAGAAATGAAAATGTCTCTGATTTGTCTCATTTGTCGCACACAGGGTTGAAGTATCTCAAATTGTATATAATATAATAAACCTGATTATAGTCTCATCTTTTTATGTTGGTTCCACCTGACAATTTTGGATTAGTAGAGCCAGGGTTATATCGGTGTTCAAAATTGGACACGGATAGTTTCCCATTTTTAGAAACATTACAGTTAAAGTCTATAATATTGTTGGATGCCGAGAACCCTCCTCGACCATTAAAGACATTCATTAATAACAATGGTATTGATTTATTTAGTTTGGGAGGATTAAAAGTTAGTAATCATAGAAATACTGGAGACAGCAATCAAAGAGATAATGAAAATGGTAATGACATTGATACAACTCCAAGTAGTGAATCATTATCTGAAGGGACTCAGGGGAAGGAAGATTCAAATACGTCTAGTAGACATAGAGCTTCATTTAAATCTCATCCAGGATCAGATTCTTCTCAAACACAATCGAATAAGTCGTCTTTATCATCCAAAAAACCAGTGGAACTTCCAGTGGTTGATCTTAATAATCTGACCAAGAAAAATGATCAATGGATGTTGATTGAAAAGAACTTAATTCTGAGAGCATTTGAAATAATATTGAATAAAAGTAGATATAATGCATTGATAGTTGATGCTACTTCTACGTTGGTAAGTATACTTAGAAAAATTCAAAAATGGAATTTCAGTTCTATTTTAAATGAATTTGGTATTTTTACTGGTAACAGTGCCAAAAGTAATTATTATGCTGAGACATTCCTAGAGTTGATCGAAATAGAGTTGATTCCATATGAGGTTGATCAGGCCAATCAGTTTATTAAGCTACAACAAGATCAGCAACAGCAGCAGCAACAGCAGCAGCAACAACAACAGCAGCAACAACAGCAGCAGCAGCAACAACAGCAGCAGCAACAGCAACAACAGTTACAACAGCTATCACAGAGAAGACAAAGCGATGATCCCATACCTGGAGCATCCAATTGGTCATTTAATGGCGGTCACCAAAGTCATAAAAATTCTATTGACGATGAAAGTATATGGAATGACAGTAAAGACATTCTAGATGATGATGAAGTCGACGATGATTTACTTTCAGCATCACCCCAAATTCCAGCTAACTTATTAAAATTGGCCGAAAAAAAAAGACATAACCTGATTGATGCTTCAGATGATGATAAAATATTAACTCCAGGCACTTCACCAAAAATGAGTGTAAGTCCAATGAACTCTAGTGTTACCAATAGTGAGACTTTATTGAGTGCAGCTAGAGCTAACTATGATAAAAGAAGACCATCTATGGATTCTAAAATAATGAGGCCTATTCAAAACACCAAATTTAGAAATCTGTTAAGTGGTGGTGGTGGAAGCAGTAGCAATTTCCAACTGCCTAGTTCAGCAAAATCGTCGTTTGAAAACAATTCCCCGATATTTAAAAAGTATTTTAGAAGTGAACGCAAACCGTCAAGAATGGAAGATTTTTCTGATTTTGATGCTTCAAAAATTAAAGATAAGTACAATTTTAATTATTATAAGAACATTAATAAGTCATCTATTATGTTTGAAAATGTTGGATTAATTAAATTGAAATTACCTCCAAATCATAAATTGCCCAATTGGTTCATTAAGGGTAGGGACTTTTGGGAACAATCTTACAAGAAATTAAATAGTAAACAAGATTAATGAATTACGTTATGTATATAAGAATTGAAAATATAGCATATTAATGACTCATGCAAGAGAAGAAAAAGGGGTGATATTTCATGGCGTCCGTCTGTTACCCCAAGTAGACCTGGAAGATGACGAACTATCGGTGGAATTAGTTCCACTAGCAGCATTACTTAAACCAGTCATACTTGGTGAACTATTCATCATTCTTTCTCTTAATCTACTTCCCGATGTGGAACTATTAGTTCTGTTGGGACCCGGTGCCCTTTGAGTATTGTAACCACCTGCAGGAACGTGCTGTTGTCTTGATTTATTATACATGTCTTGTAAACGACTAGAAGATCTTGGTTTATACCCAGAACTCCCACTCAGTTGTTGAGGTGAACCTCCCAACGGAGGTGACCCCAGTTGAGGTGACTCATTATATCCATTCCGGCTTTGCAGATTACGAGGATCAAATTGTTCTTGTTGATCATTATTATTAGAATTGTAATTAGTGTACACTGGTTTAAATTGGGAGTTTTGGTACGAGTTTGTATTGCCATATGAATGTCTTGATCCATATGAATGTTGTGATTGTGATTGTGATTGTTGTTGTGGTGCCGCCTTCTTGACTCCCAACCATTCGGGATAAACTTGTCCTTTATTATCGAAGTATTTAACAAAGGCATTGTGAATCAAGGTATCATCTTCTGTATGACCATCTTTATCAACATAAGAAGATGCCTTTTGTATAGTCGATGATAACGATAAATTAGCAAATTTCGAACTGTAATTGTCTCTTATCTTTGACAAGAATGTCTTCTGTTCTTCTGCATTTCTATTTTGATATTGATTCATAATGAAGTGTAAACAAGATTAGTTAATGGAAAACTATTTTTATAAAAGCAGATACAAATTTAGAACCTTCTCTGCGAAAGGCGTGCACGGGAACAGTTATCACAGTAGTATTATTAGGGAAAAGTTTTCTCGATGAGATAAATATTAACAATCTCCATGTTGCAATTATTTTCCAGAAGATTGGGAAGTGCAACAGCACGGACAGTAAAGAATGCCAGTATTAGAAGTAGTGGATACAGATACTTCAATTCCACTGGCATCAGAAAGTTTCAAGAAAATGTCGATAAGGAGATAAAGACCATGACTATAGATCAATTAGCAGAAACAGGGAAGATTGATAGTAATATTATTGATAGTTTGAAGTTTAGGAAGTATACTGCACTTACACCAGTTCAGGAAAAGAGTATAATTCCGATTCTTGAAGAAGAGAAAGGGGTGGTTGTTAGAGCCAAAACGGGGACTGGGAAAACATTAGCGTTTCTTATTCCTATTTTGCAAGATTTATTTCCTAGCAGAACTCATAGTCTTAAAAATAAACATAAAGTGTTTCATTTGATTATTGCCCCCACTAGAGACTTGGCTGAACAAATCGAAGAAGAATTAATCAATCTTGTATATAAAACCCCCGAATTGAATGTGTTCAAGTCTAGAATAGTGGTCCTTACTGGTGGTAGAAGAATGAACTTTGATCTGTATTTTAGTCCAAGTATTGTTATTGCTACCCCAGGGAGATTATCTGCAGTTTTACAAGACAAGAAATATTTGACCAGATTTAATAAGTTAAGATCAAGAGTTTATGATGAATCTGATAGAATTTTAGAACAAGGATTTAAACAAGATTTAGATTTTATTGATGAAAGATTAAAATCGGTTAATGTTAAGAATACCAATGAAGGTGTAGTTTCTTATAAATCAGTACTTTTCAGTGCTACTATCGATAATAATGTTGATAACTTTGCCAAACAAGAAATTGGTCCAAATTATGCCTACCTTGACTGTAGTAGTGATGAAGATCAAGGTGAAGCCCACGAGAATATCCATCAAGTTTTGATTAAAACTGATAATTTCAATGAATCTGTTGTTGGTTCTTTAGCTTACTTGATTAATCATTTAAAACCAAAGAATAGAGATAGGTTCAAAGCTATTGTCTTTTTACCTACAATCACTGGGGTTGATTGGTACTTTGATATGATTAATCAAATTAAGAAAATGAATATGGGGAAAGGTTTGAATAATGATGATTTAAGAATCTTTAAACTTCATGGTGGGTTAACTCAAGCCAACAGACATAAAACTGTTAAGACTTATAGACACTATGATAACTCTGTTTTAGTTTGTACTGACGTTGCTGCCAGAGGTTTAGATTTCCCTGATGTCACTCATGTTATTCAAATGAGTCCAAGTATTGAAACAGCTAGTTACATTCATAAAATAGGAAGAACTGCCAGAGCTGGTGCTAAAGGTACTGCCATTATTTATGCTCATAAACACGAAATGAATTATATTAATGCTTTAGAAGATGAGAAAAGCATTCGTTTCGATGAATGCTTGGATTATAAAGAATTCCCTCAAGATTTAAGTCTTGTTGAACAATTAAGATCTGATTCAGAACTTTTAGATGAATTTATAAGAAGTTTCTGTTCCTTTAACAAACAAATCAGTTCCATTTACAACAGCAATATTAAGTATCACTGGGCTAACATTTTAGAGTTCTTAAGGTACTTTAAAGGCGATAAATCAGCAAAAATAAATATTTCACCTTCCTTTTTGCAAAAAGTTTTAGATGTTCCTAGAGAAGATGCTATTCTGTACTTTGAGATTCCATTGAGTTATAATCATACTAAGAGGAGAAAAGGAGGTAGTAACAGTAACAGTGGCAGTGGCAGTGCCCATATAAAAGGTGATAGATTTGGTAAATTTGATTCAAATAATAACAGAGGTAATTATGGAAGACCTAATTATAACAGAGGTAATTATGGAAGGTCTAATAATAATGCAGGTAACTATGGAAGGTCTAATAATAATGCAGGTAACTATGGAAGATCCAATAATAATACAGGTAACTATGGAAGATCCAATTATAATAGTGGTAACTATGGAAGATCTAATTATAACAGAAGCAACCAAGGAAGATCTAATAACAGAGACAACTATGGAAGTTATAATAGAGATAACGAACCATCTTATGGCAAACCTCAAAAGAGAATGCCTTCTTCTCCTAGAAATTATGGAAGTAACCGTAATTCCAGGTTTTAAGACAAATGACAATCTTGTATAAATAGTACTTTCAGAACGTTTTATTTTGTATATAGTTTATTATTATTATTATTATTATTATTTTCTTAATATAATAGCTTAAATCCGATATTTGGATCGTTTTCTATATTTTTTTTTCACCGATCCCACTTCAAAATTATTTATGTTTTTTGATGGTTTGGAATTATAATCTTCAATAATAAAATCTTTCGTTAACATAATATAAACCAATATGATTAATAATACAAGGAAATTCAAAATAATCAATTTCTTATAAAAACTAAGGTCACTAGCCAAATGGGAAATAACTTTATTTGACTCAAATAGTTTGAATTGATTGAATTGATTTATTCGTAGAACCTGTTCATTGATTGTATTGTTAAATGATTGAATTAAATTGTTGAAGTTATTAATTTGATTAGCTTCTAGTTTCAGAAATGAATTGGATAAAAGCTTGCTTTGTTCCTCAATATATAATAGTGATAAACTTGCATTTGATTCTAATAATGACAATCGTTTTATAATGTTCTTATAGATGGAATCTTGGGTCGAAGGGAAAGAAGTACTCATCATTTCATCATCAGCCTCACAGTATTCAGCAAAGTTATTCAAGAATTTATTTAATTCTAAGTAAGGTAAGGTTTCTACTTTACATTCATCATCATTCTCATCGTCTATTGGTTCTGATGCTTTGATAGTCTCTTCTTTGAAATCTTCCAACATAGTTTTACCATATACTCTCACCAAAGATATTGGGCAATAAAATTCATTACCATAATGACTTAAAAGCTCAATCTTTAGATATTTAGCCCAAATCAAAGGATTTAAAATTTTAAATTTTTGTAAATTCCGATCATTTAATGCAGTAAATTCACCCAAACTCTTCCAATTATTTGTTTCGTAACGTTCATTAACACTTAGACGGATTTTCTTAAAGTTTGAACTGAAAAATTCAAAATTACCAAGTTCTATCAAATCAATCAATATATCCTGACATAACTCAACTACGACAAATTTATTAGACGTGGAACACCTATTTATAAGGTAACTATCTTTATTTTCTATCAATATAGAATTGGATCCTTTTGCATCATCATTTGTAGTAATTACCTTAGCTGCACAATCAATTGAAGCATAATTAAATCGGTTAGTTTGATCAAGAACATAACTACTTTGAGACATGTTCTTATAACTAGTTTCATTTTTAAGCTTTAACTTTTTCCACTGATCAA